>CM038723.1:40031349-40046349 GCA_021613375.1 Megaleporinus macrocephalus
ATATGCCGATACTGAATACTGATACCTGATCCATAAATATAGGCTGATACTGAGTATTGATACTAATACTTGATCCATAAATATATGGATCACATCAGAGGGACAGACTATCCAGGTTAGAGCGGTTGTGTAATTGGGAGCGGAGAGCTGATGGACTGCTGATGGAGAGCTGATGGAGTGCTGATGGAGAGCTGATGGACTGCTGATGGAGAGCTGATGGACTGCTGATGGAGAGCTGATGGAGTGCTGATGGACTGCTGATGGAGAGCTGATGGAGTGCTGATGGAGAGCTGATGGACTGCTGATGGAGAGCTGATGGAGAGCTGATGGACTGCTGATGGAGAGCTGATGGAGTGCTGATGGAGAGCTGATGGACTGCTGATGGAGCGCTGATGGAGCGCTGCTGGAGCGCTGATGGAGAGCTGATGGAGCGCTGATGGAGAGCTGATGGAGAGCTGATGGAGTGCTGATGGAGTGCTGATGGAAAGCTGATGGAGAGCTGATGGAGAGCTGATGGAGCGCTGATGGAGCGCTGATGGAGAGCTGATGGAGCGCTGATGGAGCGCTGATGGAGTGCTGATGGAAAGCTGATGGAGAGCTGATGGAGAGCTGATGGAGCGCTGATGGAGCGCTGATGGAGCGCTGATGGAGTGCTGATGGAAAGCTGATGGAGCGCTGATGGAGAGCTGATGGAGCGCTGATGGAGCGCTGATGGAGTGCTGATGGAAAGCTGATGGAGAGCTGATGGAGCGCTGATGGAGCGCTGCAGGCTGGGCTGTAACTGTGCTGATGGAGAGCTGATGGAGCGCTGATGGAGAGCTGATGGAGAGCTGATGGAGAGCTGATGGAGCGCTGATGGAGCGCTGCAGGCTGGGCTGTAACTGTGCTGATAGAGAGCTGATGGAGAGCTGATGGAGAGCTGATGGAGAGCTGATGGAGCGCTGATGGAGAGCCGATGGAGAGCCGATGGAGCGCTGATGGAGCGCTGCAGGCTGGGCTGTAACTGTGCTGATGGAGAGCTGATGGAGAGCTGATGGAGCGCTGATGGAGAGCTGATGGAGAGCTGATGGAGAGCTGATGGAGCGCTGATGGAGAGCCGATGGAGAGCTGATGGAGAGCCGATGGAGAGCCGATGGAGAGCTGATGGAGCGCTGATGGAGAGCTGATGGAGAGCTGATGGAGCGCTGCAGGCTGGGCTGTAACTGTGCTGATGGAGAGCTGATGGAGAGCTGATGGAGAGCTGATGGAGCGCTGATGGAGCGCTGATGGAGCGCTGATGGAGAGCTGATGGAGAGCTGATGGAGAGCTGATGGAGCGCTGATGGAGCGCTGATGGAGAGCTGATGGAGCGCTGATGGAGAGTTGATGGAGAGCTGATGGAGCGCTGATGGAGCGCTGATGGAGCGCTGATGGAGCGCTGATGGAGAGCTGATGGAGCGCTGATGGAGCGCTGATGGAGTGCTGATGGAGCGCTGATGGAGCGCTGATGGAGTGCTGATGTAGCGCTGATGGAGCGCTGATGGAGAGCTGATGGAGAGCTGATGGAGAGCTGATGGAGCGCTGCAGGCTGGGCTGTAACTGTGCTGATGGAGAGCTGATGGAGAGCTGATGGAGCGCTGATGGAGCGCTGATGGAGCGCTGATGGAGAGCTGATGGAGAGCTGATGGAGCGCTGCAGGCTGGGCTGTAACTGTGCTGATGGAGCGCTGATGGAGCGCTGATGGAGAGCTGATGGAGAGCTGATGGAGCGCTGATGGAGAGCTGATGGAGCGCTGATGGAGCGCTGATGGAGCGCTGATGGAGAGCTGATGGAGCGCTGATGGAGCGCTGATGGAGAGCTGATGGAGAGCTGATGTAGCGCTGATGGAGCGCTGATGGAGCGCTGATGGAGCGCTGATGGAGCGCTGATGGAGCGCTGATGGAGCGCTGCAGGCTGGGCTGTAACTGTGCTGATGGAGAGCTGATGGAGCGCTGATGGAGAGCTGATGGAGCGCTGATGGAGAGCTGATGTAGCGCTGATGGAGAGCTGATGGAGCGCTGATGGAGAGCTGATGGAGCGCTGATGGAGCGCTGATGGAGAGCTGATGGAGAGCTGATGTAGCGCTGCAGGCTGGGCTGTAACTGTGCTGATAGAGAGCTGATGGAGCGCTGATGGAGCGCTGATGGAGAACTGATGGAGCGCTGATGGAGAGCTGATGGAGCGCTGATGGAGAGCTGATGGAGAGCTGATGGAGAGCTGATGGAGCGCTGATGGAGAGCTGATGGAGCGCTGATGGAGCGCTGATGGAGAGCTGATGGAGCGCTGATGGAGCGCTGATGGAGCGCTGATGGAGAGCTGATGGAGAGCTGATGGAGCGCTGATGGAGAGCTGATGTAGCGCTGATGGAGAGCTGATGGAGAGCTGATGGAGCGCTGATGGAGCGCTGATGGAGCGCTGATGGAGCGCTGATGGAGAGCTGATGGAGAGCTGATGGAGAGCTGATGGAGAGCTGATGGAGCGCTGATGGAGCGCTGCAAGCTGGGCTGTAACTGTGCTGATAGAGAGCTGATGGAGCGCTGATGGAGAGCTGATGGAGAGCTGATGGAGCGCTGATGGAGCGCTGATGGAGAGCTGATGGAGCGCTGATGGAGCGCTGATGGAGAGTTGATGGAGAGCTGATGGAGAGCTGATGGAGCGCTGCAGGCTGGGCTGTAACTGTGCTGATAGAGAGCTGATGGAGCGCTGATGGAGCGCTGATGGAGAGCTGATGGAGAGCTGATGGAGCGCTGATGGAGAGCTGATGGAGAGCTGATGGAGAGCTGATGGAGCGCTGATGGAGAGCTGATGTAGCGCTGCAGGCTGGGCTGTAACTGTAATCATACGGTAGCAGATGAGTTACAGTGCAGCCAGGTGGAGCTGTAATGAGGGGGTTTGTAATAAAGTGGGCAGTAATTGTGATTTTTTGTGATATTCGAGTCCGTGTCCAGGTTCTTCTGCTCCGTCCACCTGTGTGTATGTGTGTGTGTGTGTGTGTGTGTGTGTGTGTGTGTGTGTGTGTCAGTATGTGTGAGGCAGCGTTGCCAGAAGCTCAGCGTGCAGCGTTACCTGTGTGTGTGGAGCTCTGTGTGTGTGGAGCTCTGTGTGTGTGGAGCTCTGTGTGTGTGGAGCTCTGTGTGTGTGGAGCTCTGTGTGTGTATGAATACATTAGAGGATGACAGATGGCGAGTGCGATCGGTAGCATTCAGCCAGAACACACACACACACACACATACACACACACACACACAGCTTACCTTACCTCACCTGACACACACGCATGAGAGCACACACAGACACACACAGACACACACAGACACACACAGACACACACAGACACACACAGGACAGCTTTCATACAATGTCACAAAGTGGGGTCATACATGTCCCATATATATATACTGATCAGCCATAACATTAAATCCACCTCCTGCCCAGCTTCACCTACAGACTATAGTTCATCTGATTCTCTGTATACTTTATTACTCTGTTCTTTAATGATCAGGACCCCCACAGGACCCCCACAGAGCAGATACTATTAGGGAGGTGGGTCATTCTCAGCAGTGTTAGTTAGTGTGGTGTGCTGGTGTGAGTGGATCAGACACAGCAGTGCTGGTGTCTTGCTCAAGGGCTCTTCAGTCGTGTCATGTCGGTTCATGGGATCAAACCGGCAACCTTCCGGTCATAAGGCTGGTTCCCTAACCTCCAGCCCACGACTGCCCCCTGTTGTTTGGAGTATGACTGCATCATCTTACAGTCTGCTCCTGCTGGTGTGGGTTCGAGTGTTAATCAGTTACCACGTCAACACACTGACTGGACGTCAGCTCATCTGTATACGCTGTCTAACTTCTTTCTTGTTGTCAGAGTGAAGAGGGAGGCCAGTCCAGAGTATAATGTTTATTTAAGATACCGCGGTACAGACGTTCTGTGGGCTCTCAAACCCGGGTCTCAATGGGTTCTCCAACTGCATGTTCCATGTGGTCCACCTGGTCACGTCGTTATCTCCTGGGTGGGCAGCGGTTCTCGAACAGAAGTTCTTAAGATAACCCTGCAGGGTCTGCTAATGCCTAGTTCACACTACACGACTTTAGACTGGGTTTTCAGTCGGCACTCGCTCAGTCGTGTAGTGTGAACCGCTGAAAGACGCTCGCCGACTAATCGCAGACGCTCGCCAAACATCTAGCACGTTTAATATCTAGGCCAGTCGGCGACTGTGAGTCAATAGCAGCGTCTAGCTACAGCCAATGAGATCTCGTAGAGAGAGAACCGCGTCACCGTTCACCCAATCACTCTCTGCGGCTGCGGGCGACACGTACGGTTTCATTGATCAATATTGACCTCCAGCTTTCTCTGCAGAGCAGACCGTCCCTGCTGACCCGTGTCTTCATCTTCAGAACTTTTTCTTCTTTCTTGTAGATCAGCTCAGTAACAGCTCGTATCGCTGGTTTGTTGAGGTCCGTTTTGGAACTAGTGAATGTTCTACGTGGTGGCGCTGGCTCTCACATGACAAAAACATGCTTTTGGACCGAAGCCAGAGGAGTCGGCGATTTTCCAAAGTGAAAGTCGTCTAATTCGCGACCCCGTGTTGCCGATCAGTCATGTAGTGTTAAAGCCACGACAACTGAAAGAATCCCGATTACAGCTCAACCAGTCACGTAGTGTGAACCACTCAAGACGTCCTGTAGTGTGAACCAGGCATAAGCCAGCTATGGTGGGTGTCACGAAACCCTGACCTTCCCGCGGGTTCTGTGTGCTGTCTGTATCAACAGGCTTTTAACAGACGCCATAGAACGTAAACATACTCAACAACGCTTGTCCAGAAAGAGACTGAAACCTGGTGAGTAAAGCTGGTATCGTCTCTCACGGTGTTATGACGTGTCTCGTATAAATGGTGTCAGAATTTCAGCACCGCCGACTGAAAGCACCGCCCCGCGTCCCTGCTTGTGTTGATTATGTGAACGTGAGTATCTATACTATCTTATCACCTCAGAAACTTTTACAAATCTGATTCAGAATCAGTTAGGAAGCGTTCTGTTGGTCCTGGGTTTGTAGGTAAGCTCTGATTTTCTCTGAGTTCCATATAAAGAATAGACACAAACACACACACACGAGCGCCCACATTGTTTTCTGTTTTCTGTTTTCCGCCAATTCCGGGTCTTTGTCCTCCCATCCTTTCGGCCTCGCTCCCTCGTTCCTACCCCTCTCGCCTCCCTCATGAGCTCGCTTGCCGCAGCAGACAGTCTTTTTTCCTCCTTCCTCTTTTTTCCTCTCGTCTTGTCAAGACAGCCTGGAAAGTCAGCGTTACTAAATTCCACCGGGATGCGATTTCGCAGAGGAGAACCGAACGCACGTCAAAGAGCTGTAGTTAGACAGCGAGAGAGCGGGCGAGCGAGGGTGTGTGTGTGGGGGGAGGGGGGGTTGCATGTGTATGGAGAGAAAGAAAGAAAGAAAGAGAGAACAACATTCATTACAAACTCACTTCCAACAAGTCTTCCCACTCTGACGCCATATTGGTTTCGCCCCCAGGCAGCCGTTTGAGGTATTTCAGGCTTGCTCTCTGTTCGCGCTGGATCTTCTCCAGGTTTCAGGATCCGCAGACATTAGCCTTGCAGATTTGCAGCCTCAGACAGGTACAGGTTATTTTCTCTCCGAACAAATGGCTGTTTTGACAGAAAAACAGCTGCACACTCTCCTGTTGGGGCTACTGGAACTCACCAAAGAGGCTCCTGATACAAGACGTCGAATCACTAGAGCGCAAACATGTGACTGGAGTGGAAATCCAGCTTTTAGAACATTCCCTAAACTCCAGATGTGGTCCAGATGTAGTCAGAGGGCCGAGGCGTGGACCAGAGCACGTCGCACGGCTGTGAACGGTAGCCGCGGAGACCTGAAGCCGGAATGTTTTGGTATTTGTGTCCATTTTTATAGATAATGTTTATGCGAGTCAGAGGGAGTCGAGTCTGTTTGAGATTGATGAAGCGCTCAGCGTGGTCTGAGGCAGGTGTTCGATGGTTTTACACACTCGTTTAGTGCGAAACGAATTTGTGTATGTAATTTTCAATTACTTTCAGCTACATTAGCTTTGAAGCTCCAGTACAGAAGTAATGAAGCAAACATCAGACACCACAACTGGCTGATCAGATACATTTCAGTGATAAACTGTTGCTTTAAAGCTGCAAGAATTGTTAGTGATGGAGTGTGAAGTCCTCAGTTCACCTGATTTTTATGAAATCTTTGTTTACTTCATGTTAGAACTTCCACTGTGAAAGCTGATCCACTGATATAGATCAATAGTAAATAGTAAACATGCTGTATGAGTAAAACTGCAGTCCAGAGAAGAGAAACCCACACTAGAACATCTTTACTCAGAGAAACCAACACCAGAGCATCCTCACTCAGAGAAACTAACACTAGAACATCTTTACTCAGAGAAACCAACACCAGAGCATCCTCACTCAGAGAAACCAACACCAGAACATCCTCACTCAGAGAAACCCACACTAGAACATCCTCACTCAGAGAAACCCACACTAGAACATCCTCACTCAGAGAAACCAACACCAGAACATCCTCACTCAGAGAAACCAACACCAGAGCATCCTCACTCAGAGAAACCCACACTAGAACATCCTCACTCAGAGAAACCAACACTAGAACATCTTTACTCAGAGAAACCAACACCAGAGCATCCTCACTCAGAGAAACCCACACTAGAACATCCTCACTCAGAGAAACCCACACTAGAACATCCTCACTCAGAGAAACCAACACCAGAACATCCTCACTCAGAGAAACCCACACTAGAACATCTTTACTCAGAGAAACCAACACTAGAACATCTTTACTCAGAGAAACCAACACCAGAGCATCCTCACTCAGAGAAACCCACACTAGAACATCTTTACTCAGAGAAACCAACACTAGAACATCTTTACTCAGAGAAACCAACACCAGAGCATCCTCACTCAGAGAAACCCACACTAGAACATCCTCACTCAGAGAAACCAACACCAGAACATCCTCACTCAGAGAAACCCACACCAGAACATCCCCACTCAGAGAAACTAACACTAGAACATCCTCACTCAGAGAAACCCACACCAGAACATCCCCACTCAGAGAAACTAACACCAGAACATCCTCACTCAGAGAAACCATCACCAGAACATCCTCACTCAGAGAAACCCACACTAGAACATCTTTACTCAGAGAAACCCACACTAGAACATCTTTACTCAGAGAAACCCACACTAGAACATCCTCACTCAGAGAAACCAACACTAGAACATCTTTACTCAGAGAAACCCACACTAGAACATCTTTACTCAGAGAAACCAACACTAGAACATCTTTACTCAGAGAAACCAACACCAGAGCATCCTCACTCAGAGAAACCCACACTAGAACATCTTTACTCAGAGAAACCAACACTAGAACATCTTTACTCAGAGAAACTAACACTAGAACATCTTTACTCAGAGAAACTAACACTAGAACATCCTCACTCAGAGAAACTAACACTAGAACATCTTTTCTCAGAGAAACTAACACTAGAACATCCTCACTCAGAGAAACTAACACTAGAACATCTTTACTCAGAGAAACTAACACTAGAACATCCTCACTCAGAGAAACCAACACCAGAACATCCTCACTCAGAGAAACCCACACTAGAACATCCTCACTCAGAGAAACCAACACTAGAACATCTTTACTCAGAGAAACCAACACCAGAGCATCCTCACTCAGAGAAACCCACACTAGAACATCCTCACTCAGAGAAACCAACACCAGAACATCCTCACTCAGAGAAACCCACACTAGAACATCCTCACTCAGAGAAACTAACACTAGAACATCTTTACTCAGAGAAACTAACACTAGAACATCCTCACTCAGAGAAACCAACACCAGAACATCCTCACTCAGAGAAACCCACACTAGAACATCCTCACTCAGAGAAACTAACACTAGAACATCTTTACTCAGAGAAACCAACACCAGAGCATCCTCACTCAGAGAAACCCACACTAGAACATCCTCACTCAGAGAAACCAACACCAGAACATCCTCACTCAGAGAAACCCACACTAGAACATCCTCACTCAGAGAAACTAACACTAGAACATCTTTACTCAGAGAAACTAACACTAGAACATCCTCACTCAGAGAAACTAACACCAGAACATCCTCACTCAGAGAAACTAACACTAGAACATCCTCACTCAGAGAAACCAACACCAGAACATCCTCACTCAGAGAAACTAACACTAGAACATCCTCACTCAGAGAAACTAACACTAGAACATCCTCACTCAGAGAAACCCACACCAGAACATCCCCACTCAGAGAAACCATCACCAGAACATCCTCACTCAGAGAAACCAACACCAGAACATCCTCACTCAGAGAAACCAACACCAGAACATCTTCACTCAGAGAAACCAACACCAGAACATCCTCACTCAGAGAAACCAACACCAGAACATCTTCACTCAGAGAAACTAACACCAGAACATCCTCACTCAGAGAAACTAACACTAGAACATCCTCACTCAGAGAAACTAACACCAGAACATCCTCACTCAGAGAAACCCACACCAGAACATCCTTACTCAGAGAAACCCACACCAGAACATCTTTACTCAGAGAAACCAACACCAGAACATCCTCACTCAGAGAAACCATCACCAAAACATCCTCACTCAGAGAAACCAACACCAGAACATCCTCACTCAGAGAAACCCACACCAGAACATCCTCACTCAGAGAAACCCACACTAGAACATCCTCACTCAGAGAAACCAACACCAGAACATCTTTACTCAGAGAAACTAACACTAGAACATCCTCACTCAGAGAAACCAACACCAGAACATCCTCACTCAGAGAAACCAACACCAGAACATCTTTACTCAGAGAAACCAACACCAGACCATCCTCACTCAGAGAAACCAACACCAGAACATCTTTACTCAGAGAAACCAACACCAGAACATCTTTACTCAGAGAAACCAACACCAGAACATCTTTACTCAGAGAAACCAACACCAGAACATCTTTACTCAGAGAAACCAACACCAGAACATCTTTACTCAGAGAAACCAACACCAGAACATCCTCACTCAGAGAAACCAACACCAGAACATCCTCACTCAGAAAAACCAACACCAGACCATCCTCACTCAGAGAAACTAACACCAGAACATCTTTACTCAGAGAAACCAACACCAGACCATCCTCACTCAGAGAAACCAACACCAGAACATCTTTACTCAGAGAAACCAACACCAGAACATCTTTACTCAGAGAAACCAACACCAGAACATCCTCACTCAGAGAAACCAACACCAGAACATCCTCACTCAGAAAAACCAACACCAGACCATCCTCACTCAGAGAAACCAACACTAGAACATCTTTACTCAGAGAAACCAACACCAGACCATCCTCACTCAGAGAAACCAACACCAGAACATCTTTATTCAGAGAAACCAACACCAGAACATCTTTACTCAGAGAAACCAACACCAGAACATCCTCACTCAGAGAAACCAACACCAGAACATCCTCACTCAGAAAAACCAACACCAGACCATCCTCACTCAGAGAAACTAACACCAGAACATCTTTACTCAGAGAAACCATCACCAGAACATCCTCACTCAGAGAAACTAACACTAGAACATCTTCACTCAGAGAAACCAACACCAGAACATCCTCACTCAGAGAAACCCACACCAGAACATCCTCACTCAGAGAAACTAACACCAGAACATCTTTACTCAGAGAAACCAACACCAGACCATCCTCACTCAGAGAAACCAACACCAGAACATCTTTACTCAGAGAAACCCACACCAGAACATCTTTACTCAGAGAAACCAACACCAGAACATCCTCACTCAGAGAAACCAACACCAGAACATCCTCACTCAGAAAAACCAACACCAGACCATCCTCACTCAGAGAAACTAACACTAGAACATCTTCACTCAGAGAAACCATCACCAGAACATCCTCACTCAGAGAAACTAACACTAGAACATCTTCACTCAGAGAAACCAACACCAGAACATCCTCACTCAGAGAAACTAACACTAGAACATCTTTACTCAGAGAAACTAACACTAGAACATCTTCACTCAGAGAAACCATCACCAGAACATCCTCACTCAGAGAAACTAACACTAGAACATCTTCACTCAGAGAAACCAACACCAGAACATCCTCACTCAGAGAAACTAACACTAGAACATCTTCACTCAGAGAAACCAACACCAGAACATCCTCACTCAGAGAAACCAACACCAGAACATCCTCACTCAGAGAAACCATCACCAGAACATCCTCACTCAGAGAAACCAACACCAGAACATCTTTACTCAGAGAAACCAACACCAGAACATCTTTACTCAGAGAAACCAACACCAGAACATCCTCACTCAGAGAAACCAACACCAGAACATCCTCACTCAGAGAAACCAACACCAGAACATCCTCACTCAGAGAAACCCACACCAGAACATCTTTACTCAGAGAAACCAACACCAGAACATCCTCACTCAGAGAAACCAACACCAGAACATCCTCACTCAGAAAAACCAACACCAGACCATCCTCACTCAGAGAAACTAACACTAGAACATCTTCACTCAGAGAAACCATCACCAGAACATCCTCACTCAGAGAAACTAACACTAGAACATCTTCACTCAGAGAAACCAACACCAGAACATCCTCACTCAGAGAAACTAACACTAGAACATCTTTACTCAGAGAAACTAACACTAGAACATCTTCACTCAGAGAAACCATCACCAGAACATCCTCACTCAGAGAAACTAACACTAGAACATCTTCACTCAGAGAAACCAACACCAGAACATCCTCACTCAGAGAAACTAACACTAGAACATCTTCACTCAGAGAAACCAACACCAGAACATCCTCACTCAGAGAAACCAACACCAGAACATCCTCACTCAGAGAAACCATCACCAGAACATCCTCACTCAGAGAAACCAACACCAGAACATCTTTACTCAGAGAAACCAACACCAGAACATCTTTACTCAGAGAAACCAACACCAGAACATCTTTACTCAGAGAAACCAACACCAGAACATCCTCACTCAGAGAAACCAACACCAGAACATCCTCACTCAGAGAAACCAACACCAGAACATCCTCACTCAGAGAAACCCACACTAGAACATCTTTACTCAGAGAAACCAACACCAGAACATCCTCACTCAGAGAAACCAACACCAGAACATCCTCACTCAGAGAAACCAACACCAGAACATCCTCACTCAGAGAAAGGTTTGATGAGATCAGGTCTCTGAAAAGCTCTCTGACTCCAAAACAGTCTTCACACCTGGAAGCCAGACATACTGAATGTATGGTGTTGGAAGCCGGACGTTGGAGTAGATGTATGTGGTGTTTATTCCTACAGACACTCTGACTCGACTCGATTATTTCAGGCTTTACAGGCCGACTCGCCCTGACTCTCACCAGCTCGCTCCGACTCTCACTGAATCTCACTGACTCGCCCTGACTCTCACCAGCTCGCTCCGACTCGCCCTGACTCTCACCAGCTCGCTCCGACTCTCACTGAATCTCACTGACTCTCACTGACTCGCACCAACTCTCACTGAATCTCACTGACTCGCCCTGACTCTCACCAGCTCGCTCCGACTCTCACTGAATCTCACTGACTCTCACCAACTCTCACTGACTCGCCCTGACTCTCACCAGCTCGCTCCGACTCTCACTGAATCTCACTGACTCGCCCTGACTCTCACCAGCTCGCTCCGACTCTCACTGACTCTCACCAGCTCGCTCCGACTCTCACTGAATCTCACTGACTCGCCCTGACTCTCACCAGCTCGCTCCGACTCTCACTGACTCTCACCAGCTCGCTCCGACTCTCACTGAATCTCACTGACTCTCACTGACTCGCACCAACTCTCACTGAATCTCACTGACTCGCCCTGACTCTCACCAGCTCGCTCCGACTCTCACTGACTCTCACTGACTCTCACTGACTCTCACTGACTTGTAGTTTTTTCCTCCTGACTCAGTTATGATACTTGATTCAGTTCTAACACATGGAAGCCCCTTTTAGCCTTTAGCTGCTGAGCCATAAAGTGTTCCTCAGCTCTGCCGAGAGGATCTCGTACTCACTCCACGGCTACACGGCGCTGTATCCGGCGTTCCGGGCCCGGAGTGGGAATCACAGGGATTCAGTAGCCGGTAGTTTAAGATGAAACTGACTCTAATTGCGAGCGGGTCTCGCTGACTGAACTGTTTCCTCTGAACTTTGAGAACTTTAAACAGTCTTTGCAGGTACTGCTGTGATAACAGTAATACAGACCGTCCACTTTATCGGAAACGTGCCGAACCTGCTGAGCTCTTCAAACTGTGAATGCGGTTCTGAGGCTGGAAACAAGCTCGAGTCAGAATTTTAGGTTATCTTATATATTCAGAGTAATGTTGATTTTTGATTGACACCCAAAACATTAGGAAGCTCACATACCTGAGTTTCATTACCTGTTAGCCACGCTAGCCTCTGAGCTCCAGATGACTCATCACTGACTTAAAGTCAACACGACTCGATTATCATCACACAACAAGTCGTACAACCCCTAGTGGCCAGATAGAGAAGTGACTGGTGCTGCAGTAAATCTAGATTTTCACTAATTCAGTTATACAGGCCTAAAGCTGTGCGACCCCTAGTGGCCAGATAGTGAAGTGAATGGTACCCTTTGTTGCCGGGAGTAGATGTATGTGGTGTTTATACATAGAGGCACTCTGACTCGACGCCTCTGACTTTAAAAAGATTATTTCAGGCTCTTTAGATGTAGTACAGTACCATTCACTTCCCTATCTGGCCACTAGGGGTCGCATGACTTGTTGTGTGATGGTAGTCGAGTCACGTTGAATAATTGCTGATGATGTTGTTAATTAAACAACAGGAGAAGGAAATTCTTTGCAGCATTAAAACTCGAGGCTAACAGGTCGTAAAAGCTCAGGTAGCATTGCAAACACCATAGCAAGGTGTTAAAGGGAAATTCCACCCATATTTCAAAATTTCTGTATAATTCACAGTCTATCAGATGAAGACTGCGATGATTCTCTGTAGAGAAATTTGTCAACGCCCAAACATTAGGAAGCTGGACGTCCTGTTGGAGTAGATGTATGTGTTGTTTATGCATAGAGACTCTCTGACTCGAGGCCTCTGACTTTGAGGCGATTGTTTCAGGCTCTACAGGCCGACTCGCGCCGTGTGTTCATGTACTTTTTTCTCCTCCTGACTCGGTAATGATACTTCTTTCAATTCTAAAACACAAAAACGTACATAGTAGAACTTTAACAAGGAAAAAACTTTGCCTTAAATTGCCGTGACAAAAAGCTTTGCCTCAAATTGCTTCAGCAATGCCATTTACTGCCGAAACCCCTGTTGTTTCATATAACGGCCCGCTAGTCATCAGGAGTCCTGTGTGTGTGTGTGTGTGTGTGTGTGTGTGTGTGTGTGTGTGTGTGTTTGTGTGTGTGTGCACTCATGGAAAATACAACAGCCTCATCTTCTCCCTCGCTTGCTGAGTGCTTTCCACCTGCCTGCGTAAAGCTCCTGAAACACACACACACACACTCACACACACACACACACACACACACACACTGACACTGACACTCACACAAACCTATTCCGTTGCAGTGGGCTGCTTGTTTGTTCTGAGGCGCTGTACTCTCATTAGTCTCTTCCACCTGAATCTTCTGGATCAATCTGAGGCGGACTGCTGGCAGCGCCTGTGTGTGTGTGTGTGTGTGTGTGTGAGTGTGTGTGAATTTGTTGCCAGGACCAACTCTCCTCAACCGCAGAGAGACAGAGCGAGGCATTCGTCTGCTCTTATTATCAGCGCACCGCCTCCCCAGAGGGCTAGCTCTGCCGTGTGTGTGCGAGTGTGTGTGTGCGAGTGTGTGTGTGTGTGTGTGTGTGTGTTTCGGGGGGTAAAGGCTGCTACACTGAAGTCTTTGGACAGGTGAGGTTTAGAGCACAATGCGGCGTGACAGGTTGGAGCTAAAGGCGGGACGGGTCACTCTTTATTCTGCCTTCAACCCGTTTACTGGAGGGAAAGGTGTTCTGGGGAAGGTGAGCCGGTAACGCTTAGGCTCGCGACAAGGTCAAAGGACAAAACAGGCGAAAGTGTGAAGATGAGGGTGAATTCGGGCAAAACTCGACACTTTAATTAATTTTTTTTTTTGCCGAACTTTAAACCGAAGGCTGAAACACTGAACAGTGTTAGCGCAGCCTAAAAACAGCTTTTCTGAACAGTTTAGTTTTAGTTTCTGGTTAAAATACCAACAAACGATCAAATATACTGTAACTTTTACACAGGCCACATGCTGTATTAGTTCCTCACAGTGAGTAAAAACAGTAAATAAACAGTAAGAGGGTGTCTCTGTAGAGGATGTGCTACTTATTTACACTTAGAGTGTCAGCTGGTGGAGTTGGACCTGGCGCAGGGGTGGGCAGGATGATGATATTTTATATTATTGTGATAATTTTCTGAGTATATGGTGGATCATCAGCTCTAACCAACTACAGGCTTCATTACAAAGTGAGCATTAAAAGACGTGTTAAACTGGATTAGTGAAGATTTAGATTTAGTGCAGTATCATTCACTTCTCTATCTGACCACTAGGGGTCGCACCGCTTCAGGCCTGTTTGCCTGGATTTAGTGCAGATACAGATCTATTGAGTACTGTTTCTTTCACTCTCTGGCCCCTAGGGGTCACACTACTTCAGGCCGGCTCAACCAGAGTACAGATTACTACGTGGCCACTAGGGGTCGCTCCACTTCAGCTCTGTTTAATCTGATTTCGTGAAGATTGAGATTTAGTGCAGTACCATTCGCTTCACTATCTGACCACTAGGGGTCACACGAGTTGTTGTGTGATGCTGGTTGAGTCATGTTCA
>CM038723.1:40051349-40061349 GCA_021613375.1 Megaleporinus macrocephalus
TGTGAATAATGACTGAATATCTGTGAATAATGACAGAATATCTGTGAATAATGACTGAATATCTGTGAATAATGACATAGTATCTCTAAATAATGACATAGTATCTCTAAATAATGACTGAATATCTGTGAATAATGACTGAATATCTGTGAATAATGACTGAATATCTATGAATAATGACTGAATATCTGTGAATAATGACTGAATATCTGTGAATAATGACATAGTATCTCTAAATAATGACATAGTATCTCTAAATAATGACATAGTATCTCTAAATAATGACTGAATATCTGTGAATAATGACTGAATATCTGTGAATAATGACTGAATATCTGTGAATAATGACATAGTATCTCTAAATAATAACTTAATATCTCTAAATAATGACATAGTATCTAAATAATGACTGAATATCTGTGAATAATGACTGAATATCTCTAAATAATGACTGAATATCTCTAAATAATGACTGAATATCTCTATATAATAACTTAATATCTCTAAATAATGACATAGTATCTCTAAATAATGACTGAATATCTGTGAATAATGACTGAATATCTCTAAATAATGACTGAATATCTGTGAATAATGACTGAATATCTCTAAATAATGACATAGTATCTCTAAATAATGACATAGTATCTCTAAATAATGACGTAGTATCTCTAAATAATAACTTAATATCTCTAAATAATGACGTAGTATCTCTAAATAATAACTTAATATCTCTAAATAATGACTGAATATCTCTATAAAATAACTTAATATCTCTAAATAATGACATAGTATCTCTAAATAATGACTGAATATCTGTGAATAATGACTGAATATCTGTGAATAATGACAGAATATCTGTGAATAATGACTGAATATCTGTGAATAATGACATAGTATCTCTAAATAATGACATAGTATCTCTAAATAATGACTGAATATCTGTGAATAATGACTGAATATCTGTGAATAATGACTGAATATCTATGAATAATGACTGAATATCTGTTGTGTTAGTCGTGCTGGGCAGTTTAGTCTATATTGATTAAAATCTGTATGTGATGCAGTGATAGGAAACCGCTCGGCAGGTTAGACTAGCGCGCCGCTGACTGCGGGCTGTAGATCAGACTGTACATGTTACTGTGTGAATCAGATTTTCAGCTCTTCCTGTAAGGGGGCGACGGTATTCGGACGCGTGGGCTCAGATGAAGACGGCTCTGGGGGGGGCGGGCGAAGGGCTAACACAGGCTATTAATGCGAGGCTGGTAGATACGCAGGCGGCGCAGACGGGGATTTGTAAATGTTAATGAGATGCGGTTTACGCAGCGTTCTTACTTAAAATAAGAGAATTAATGAATTATTAATTTCATGTTTTTTCTCTCCTCTCTCTCTCTCTCTCTCTCTTTATCCTCCCTTCCCCCACTTCACCTCCCCATCTGTTCATCTCCTCTTTTCCCCTCTCTCGCTTTTCGTCCTTCTTCACATTGACCTCTCATTTCATATTACTATCACAATTCCCTACCTCGCTCGTCCACCACTCCTCTCTCTCTCTCTCTTCCTCTCCGTCTACCTCTCTCGCCCCACACCCTCAATCTTCTCCTCTGTTTTCCTGAAAACTTACTCACCTCCACCCCTCCTCATCTCTCTTTCTCTCTCTCGCTCATTTATTTCTCTCCCTTTCTCTTTTCTCTCACCCTGTACCTTCACTCTTCTTTCTCACTTTCACTCCCCTCGTCTGTCTCTGTCTTGTTCTCTCGCTCATTTATTTCTCTCTCTCTCTCTCTCTCTCTTCCTGTCCATCTACCTCTCTCACCCTGTACCTTCATTCTTCCTCTCTCTTTTCCCAACTACCTTTCTCACTTTCACCCCCCTCGTCTGTCTCTGTCTTGTTCTCTCGCTCATTTATTTCTCTCTCTCTCTCTCTCTCTCTCTCTCTCTCTCTCCAGGTGCCCTGCAGATCGAGCGGAGTGAGGAGACGGATCAGGGGAAATACGAGTGTGTGGCGTCGAACTCTCAGGGCGTGCGCTACTCGTCCCCTGCCAATCTATACGTGAGAGGTACGGAATACAGTAGGTACTCCGTAGGTAATACCGTTTCCTCCCTCTCTGAGCGAGAGAGCTGCTCTCTGTGTGTCTGTGTTTCTGACTGTGTAGGTATGAGACGTTACTGTAGAGAAAATGTGTGTGTTGTTGTTTTTTTCCTCTCAAATAGAAAATAATCTGTTTACAGAAGCAGCGCTTTGTGACGCAGACAGAACCGCTAGCGCCCCCTTCAGTGCTGAGAAGGGGGAGAGTGTAGGACCCCCGTTAGCGCAGCATTAATATTTATCGTTAGCTCCGGAGCAGGCCTCGCGGACGAGGGAACGTATGCAAAGCCCGTCATTTGTGCCGCCAGCGTCTCCCCGCGCTTCTCCGTTTGGAGCTCAGAAGCATTAAAGGGGGCTAATTGATACGAAATGAATTGGGGGTTTCAGCCGCCGCCTAATTGTTTCTAGAAACTCAATTAGCCATATTTGCTGTTGGGCTAAACACGGCGTGCCGTTCGAGGCCTGGCGGCGCGGAAAGCGCTTATGCTAATTGAATAGAGGGAGGAGAGCGAGGTGAGTGGGCGGGAAAGAGAGAGAGAGAGAGACCCCGATGTGGCTCGGAGGCGGGTGAGTATGTGGGCCCTCCGCGCCGGCCCGTCACTCAGGATTAGTACCTGTGAACGCAGGTGTGCTGCCCCTCGGCTGCTAATCAGTCTTTATAAAGCGCTGGCTCACAGCTAAAGGCCCCCGCGTGGAGGAAAACAAACAAACAAACAAACAAACAAACAACAAACACACAGACGAAATAAAAGGCACGGACGGCAGAGGCGGGGCCCGGTTTACACGCCGGGCTCGTTTAAATCTGGATTAATTAATTTCCCCGACACAGATTAAGAGCGGCCCTGGCCCGGAGTCCAGCGGGTGGACGTTCCCTTCGGAAAATCCCGAATAATCCTGAACTTAATCCGCGTCCACAAAACTGTTAAACAGGAATGTGGCTCACGTTAGCACAATGTGCTGCTGCGAATTCAAGCCCCCTCCAGTTACTACAGCGGTCAGATATTAAAGGGGAACTCCACCGGGTTTTCAAAATTGCACCATAATTTAGTGGATGTTTGTTTACAGTGGTGGTGATGGTAACCAGACATCACCATGTCGGACCCACCAGTGAAGCTACTCGTGTCTTCTGGGTTTATCTGGATGTTGATGGTAAAATGTGGAAGATCTGAAAATACTAGGTTTTCTTTGGGGACTATTTGAACCTCACAGCGTCCTGCATGTATCCCTCCACCATGAATGGAGTTTAAGACTGAGATCTTCTCTAAACTATCATAAACAGAGTCTCAGAATCAGACAGTGTATTTATAACATCTACTGTAAGAACTTTCTGTGAGGAGCTTTTAGAGGAGGACGTCTGGTTCCATTCACCTCCACTGTGAACAGATCTGACTGGATCCTGAACTGACATAAAAGCTATGCAAAGATTTTGACAGATCGGTGGAGTTCCCCTTTAACTATTCCAGTAGCGTAGTTATGTTTTTTTACTGTAATATGATCGCTTGTTATCATTATTGGGATAATATATATTTAAATATAAATATTTGTTGTTGTGTTTTTAATATTGATTTATATAAAACATGAGTAAGTGATACGTTAAGCCGTAGACGTGGTATGTAGAGCTACTCCCACATCTCACCGACCCGGCTCCGCGCTCCCTGGTTTCATGTGCACTACTTCCAGGCTAAGGTTAGCTAATGCTAAAGCTAACGAGTCGATCTGATCTGTTGCATGGCACTAATCTATTAATACTGATTAATACTCTACTAACGTATTGCAGGTGTTTGTGTGTGCTTGTTCTGCTTTTGTGTTCTGTTTTTGTTTTTGTCTCTAACCTCTGAGAAGACCTGCTGACCTGTTTTTGAACTTCACCTCTTTTTTGATTTGTTTTTGTTTGTTTTTTTTAAAGCATGAATGTCACTTCCAAGTAAGTGGTACGGTATATAAACACAAATGTACGTCACCAGGAAAGTAACAGTTACTCTTCATTGTGACTCTGGTGTCCTCAAGTTTGCTTTTGTTTCTGTTTATTTATTTGTTTGTTTGTTTATTTGTTTATTTGAGGATATAATTAATTTGCAGCCAGAGTAGATCAAGGCCTTGCAAGCTGGGATACAAGGGGCTTCTGTATTATCAATGCTACTGCCACAGTACCTTATAACCAGTGATTGTTTATTGGTTTGAATATAATAATAATAATAATAATTATAGTAATAACAGTAATAAAAGGAGAAGAGAAGGTAAGCAGTGTGTTGGAGGAGGAGGAGGAGGAGGAGCAGGAGGAGGTGGGGAATGTGGCAGGTGTGAATCCTTTGCGGTGGCCTTTTTTACTCTCTTTCTGTGTTTCCTGGTTTTCTTCTCGGCTCCTCATGTCATTGTGTTCTGCATCAACCCCCCTTACACCCCCCAGAGCTGCGAGAAGGTTGGTGTGTTTTTGGTTCTTTTCTCTCTTTTTTGGCTTTTTTCAGTTCATTCAGACAAAAAAAACAAAACAAAGAACAATAAATAAATAAATAACTCATAAACAAAAACAACACAAACACAGACATGCCAGAATGAGTGGACAGAGTATCAGACAGGGTAGACGCATCACATGCGCTGACAGGTTAGCCCAGACTGCAGCATTTGCATCTGTCCAGGTTTATGTTAGTCACTTGCATTGCATTGTGGGATCTTTTCTCTTGTTTGCAAAACCCCTTCCTATCAGAAGTACCCCCCCGTCCCACTCTCTCTTTCTCCCCACCCCCCTCCTCTATCTCTCTGCACGCGTTGCCATGGAAACCCAGCAATTGGAAACGGAGAACTTTATGCATGATGGGAGAATGCGGCGATCGCTTGCATGCCTGAACGGAAAGAAGCTTCTGGATTGGCTCCTCCAGTGTTCTCCTGTACGCTGCTCTGCCCTGCCCCCCTCCACTGCCCCTCCCCTCCCCCATTACTCTGGCTGCTTGTGTCCAGTCTTGTCTGCTTTGTCCGGGATCGCTGTGCCCGCCTGTGTTGCTGTGCTCGATGCTTGGCTGCTGTGTTTGGACCTTGTGTTGTCTGTGTGCGGCTGTGTTGTCTGTGTGCGGCTGTGTTGTCTGTGTGCGGCTGTGTTGTCTGTGTGCGGCTGTGTTGTCTGTGTGCGGCTGTGTTGTCAGTGTGCGGCTGTGTTGTCTGTGTGCGGCTGTGTTGTCTGTGTGCGGCTGTGTTGTCTGTGTGCGGCTGCGTTGTCCACCAGTCGGCTATTAACACTCTGGCGTGCAGGCTGTCGGAGCGAAGGTGGTGTTTTAACTACAGCGCTGAGCAGACTGCAGTCATGTTGCCTCCAGAGCGCATACGATGAACCGACCAATAGAAACACTCCAAAATAGCTTGGAGGGAATTCTGGTTCCATTGACTGTAATGTACTAACCAGTGCCATTCAGTTCCATCTCGGGTCCTCCTGAACTCGGCATGTGGAAGCTCCTCGTTCCCGGCGTCACGGTAACGTGTTCTAGTTTTAACTGATTGTTTAAAAGAACTCACCACCATGTGCACAGGTGTGCTAATGCTAATGGTAGCGGTGCACCCTTATGCTGCTATGCTGAGTCTAATGGCTGAAAATAAATTACAACACTGGCCTCTAGTGGTCGGGTTTTTAAACACGACACAAAATTATTAACATTAAACCCATAATTAATAAGCAATAAACTCATAAACAAATGCACAGGTGTGCTAATGCTAACGTTGGCGCTGCACCCTTACGCTACCAGCTGCACTCTTACGCTACTTGTTTGCGCTGCAGTGGAGGAGTCCAACGGCTGAAAATTTATTACAACACTGCCATCTAGAGGTCTGTAGGGCTGTAAACAGTTAGCATTAGAGTGGGGGGGGGGGCAGTGAAACACTCACATATACACACACACACACTAGGGGGCAGTAAAACACTCACATATACACACACACACTAGGGGCCAGTACAACACCCACATATATACACACACACACACTAGTGAACAGACACACTAGGGGGCAGTAAAACACTCACGTATACACACACACACTAGGGGCCAGTACAACACCCACATATATACACACACACACACACACTAGTGAACAGACACACTAGGGGGCAGTACAAACACTCGCATACACGCACACACTAGTGAACACACATACAAGGGGGCACTGAAACACTCACATATACACACACTAGTGAACAGACACACTAGGGGGCAGTGAGCACTTGCCTGGAGTGGTGGGTCCTGTCGGTTGACGGGATCGAACTGGCAAAGCTCTGGTCACGAGGCTGGTTCACTAACGTCCAGCTCACGGCTGCCCCAGTCGTTACATGGGCTTTGTTTAATGTAGTTATATGAATATGATATACGTTTAGTATTAAACACTGATTAACGAATAGAACGCTCAGGTTTTCTGTGAACAGCTCTGTGTCGCGTGACACCGCACGACTGGGCTTTTCATCTAACAGCCCATGCGGCCTACGACCCACGTAATCCCGCGCTGACTAATGCGAAGTGCTAATCAGCGCGTGTTGAGTGTGTCAGGCCTGATTGTGTTAATGTAGGTTACAGTAGATGACACAGCGGAGCAGCCACTCCGGAGCGGTTGCGGGCGGAGGCCCTCGGAGCGTTTCTCACCTTGGACGCGCGTTATGGAAGCGGATTACTGCGCGGATTAAGCCATCAATAGGGATTAACAAGTGATAAAACACAATTATAATCCGGTGATCATCAGCCGTAAGCCCTGATTACCATATCCGCACGTTTGGATCAAGCCTTACTTTAGGATTGGCTGCGTGTTCCCGGACAGTGGGGTCAGTTTCTGCCCAGTTTGGTGTAAATCGGCTCTGGGGCTGTGCGTCTGGTGGTGATTTATTTATTTGTTTATTTATTTGTTTATTTATTTGTTTACTCTTCTGAAGGACTTGCTCCGGCGTGATCAGTTGTGTGGGGTGTTGGTTGGTTGGTTGGAGACGCGCTTTGTTTGTGATTAGACAGCATTTTATTTTCGTTCCATCATCTTGACGCTGAGAGCTCTTAAATCGTTCCCGTTCCCGGGACTGTCACCAAAAGCCGAATCAAACGCTAAAGTGATTCGGAGCGACGTGCGGAGGGAGCGGCACTGGCGGCCCGTTCACGCCAGGCGCGCTAATCGAGGGTGAAGTGTATCCTGCGTGTGTGACGCCTGAGCGTCTGTCGGACCGGAGCGCTTCATTAGATCCCTGCTCTCTTGTGAAGGTCTGATTTAACCCTGTACACCGTACGGGCCTGTGAGCAGCTACTCATTGGTTTAACAGCAGTTACTAAATACTACTACTACTACTACTACTAATAATAATAATAATAATAATCATAATAATAATAATAATAATAAAACCTGCAGCGTAAATCAACTCTGGTTTGGTGAAGTTTGCTTCTTAAGTTTTGTGTTGGAACTGTGAGGCAAACTAGTCATAGAAGCTTATAGACCTCACTGATCACACATCATCTCAATCATCTCACATCATCTCACATCATCTCACTTCATCTCACGTCATCTCACATCATCTCAATCATCTCACATCATCTCAATCATCTCACATCATCTCACATCATTTAACATCATCTCAGATCATCTCACATCATTTAACATCATCTCAAATCATCTCATAACCCTATCAGCTACTACTTTAAGTACTTTTTAGCTACATTAGCCCTGTTAACTACTACTTTCATTACTTATTAGCTACATTAGCCCTGTTAGCTACTATTTTCATTACTTTTTAGCTACATTAGCCCTGTTAGCTACTACTTTAATTACTTATTAGCTACATTAGCCCTGTTAGCTACTACTTTAATTACTTATTAGCTACATTAGCCCTGTTAGCTACTACTTTCATTACTTTTTAGCTACATTAGTCCTGTTAGCTACTACTTTCATTACTTTTTAGCTACATTAGTCCTGTTAGCTACTACTTTCATTACTTTTTAGCTACATTAGCCCTTTTAACTACTACTTTTATTATTTATTAGCTACATTAACCCTGTAAGCTACTACTTTTATTACTTATTAGCTACATTAGCCCTTTTAACTACTACTTTTATTATTTATTAGCTACATTAACCCTGTAAGCTACTACTATTATTACTATTATTACTTCATTACTCATCTACATTAACCCAATCAGTCCCATTTTTTCTCTGCCAAAATACTCTTCATGACTTACATGACTGGCCATCAAAACCAGCATATGTTGGGTTTTGAAGCTTCTCTACGAGCGTAGACCAGTCTCTGTGGTTTTTTTGGCGGACTGCTACATTAGCTCTGTAGCTCTAGTGCAAAACTAGGAAGCGAACTTCTGTCTGAACTGGTCGGCTGTGTTAGGGTGAAGGAAAAACCGGGCACCGTGCTGTTCCCCTACCAACATTCCCAAACAGACTGTTCTCAGATCAGCCTGGGAAGGACAGGTTTTAACGTGGGCAGTGATGACGTGCTGGCTCCGCGGTGTCACTGGGACCTGGCGCAGACGGCCTCCCGCCGCCTCCTCCAGCTGGCCGCCCTTCGGCCCTCACCCTGGCTCTAACTAGCGCTCGGTTCCCGCTCGGGCAGTAAAATCAGGAGCCAGTACTCTGAGAAATGGGTTTAATGCACAATGTCAAATCCGATTCGGTGGGATTTTCCGACCTCGGGGCCGTCGCGCGGCTCGGAGACGCGTCCTGAGCTTTGATTAAGTCCAGTGGACCGGCTGGTCAAGCTTCTGCTGCTGCGGTCGGAGCGGTTTGGGATCCTATATGATAAATGCTGTGCTTCTTGTTTTCCTTGCATATATGCATCCGTGCACTGTAAAGTTCTGCTAATGGCTCCATTAGTGTACATTCAGATCTGTGATCCTGGAACGATGTGCCTGTTGCATTCCTGTATTTCTTTATTTATGTATTTGTTTACTTATTTATTTATTTTTCCGAGATGCTGAATGCTCTGGTGTTTGTAGAATGCTGAATGCTGCTTGCTGTTGGTGCTGTGATGTGTGTATAACTCTTGTTTCTGGATGATACTCCATAGTGCTGCATGTCTTCATCGTCATATACGATAACCCTTCCTAAACCGAGGTACTGGCTGTTTTAGGCCTAACGTTTGTTTTTTCTTTGTGTGATAATTTTGTTGTCCAATTCTGGGTGTCCTCTGGCGAATGCTGAAATCTGAAATGCTGTGAAATGACTTTATTGTTTTAACTACATGTGGAATTTATAACATAACCAGCGTGACTACAATCCAAGCACTTGTACTGGGAGGCGGTTCATCTGACCCAAACAAGTCATCCTGGTTGGTCAGATTGGTTTACCAGCCAATCAGTTCAGGTCTCTCATGTGCACTATCTGCAACCTATAGCGTCTAAGTCTCCATAGGAACCCCTACCCCCCCCAACTCCCCGCCCCCCAAATCTCCTTTAAATCTCTCCAATCTCCAAAAAGCTCTGCTGACCTGATTACCTGGGTGGAGATGCTGGGCTAAACGGTTGATCCCGAAGCTGATGGGGTTGTTTGACTCTAGTCTTATGGGCTTATATCTCCCCCGCGGCTGAAGCTAGCGTTCAGAAGCTTGATCCTGAGCGCCGAAGCGCCGTGAGCCGCAAAATCAAGTACACGCCTTCGCTCAGGTACCTGGCTGGGCTCCAGCCGTACCCAACACCCACGAAACAAGAACCTGGGCTTGAACTGCTTCATTAAGCTTAACGTTCCCACCTGCATCCCAAATGTGTTCAGAAGCTTGTCAGGCGTTACAACTGTGAAGAAGTAGCTGTGAAACCTTTTCATCAACAAAATATCCAATATATATATATCGCCCTGTACAGTACCAGTCAAAAGATATTGGAAATTTTGGCTTATAGGTTTGAATTTTTTCCACAAGACAGGCATCAATAGTAAAACTTTCTATAAGAATTTAAAAAATACATCT
>CM038723.1:40066349-40107902 GCA_021613375.1 Megaleporinus macrocephalus
GAAAGGAAAGGGAAATGACATATCTGAATACCCCAGCAAGTAACGGGTGAGGGGGTCTATCTTTTAGGCTATGTCCTGAACATGTCCCCCATCTTTTAAGCCGCCATATTGGATCATATCTGTCCCTGGTGCTGAACACAGATCTGAAGGTCCAGTTCAGCTCCAGGGTCAGCTCACTGAACATGTTGTTTAATGTGGTTGTTGTTGCAGCTTCCTGTGTTAAACCACAAGAGATATTCCAAATCTGATTACATCAATCAGTTTCTGAGACGTTCTGGTCTTCTTTGATCTGCTACACGACCACCTTCCCATTGGAGAACTTGGCCTTGATTCAATATGGTGGCTTTTAAGGTGGCGCCCAAGAAATGCAGCTAACTGCAGCTACAGCACAGGACTGGTTGCGCACGAGCAACAGAATGTTACTTTCGCCTGATTGGTCAGCGCGGCGCAGCTCCTGCATGTCATTTGCATATTGCTGACAGTAAATAAATAGTAAATAAACTGTCTGTGTTCATGTGGTGACCCCTGGTTCCCCTCACCACCGCTTTAAACTACATCTCACACCAAGCCCTCTCTGAATCTCTCTCTTTTAACACATTAACTATGTAGGAATTTTGAGCAGCTGGTGGAATTCCCCTTTTTAGGTAGCGTCAGCATATTCCAAGCGTCTGAACCTCAGATAATGAGAGTTTGTACAGAAAGTGTTTCTCTGCTGTCTATCTTCCCGAAGCCCCGCCCTGTTACCTTACTGCTCTCTGTGGTCCACCGTGCGTCCAGGCATGCAGCAGACCCGCGCGGTCACACTCCCTCATGCAGTCTCCTCAAACTGGGCTCTGTGGAGGAGAAACGCCCCTGAGATGATGCTCCTCAGACCTGTGATGTGTATTGATGGTGTGATCTTCACCCTGAAGGTGCAGAAATCCAGCTGAAGTTTGTCGCGGTGCAGTAAAGCCGCAGGGAACCGTGGGCCGCTGGGAAAACCGGACTGCCTGGTGAAATGAAAGCGTGCCGGCGAGTCTCTTAAACATATGCATCATTATTGTTCCTCTCCCCGAGTCGGCCTGCCTCCCGGCCGAGCTGCTGACGGCAGAGCTGCTGTTTATTCCGCCGCCGGAATTAACCGGCACTGAGAAGGAAAAGTGTTTGGTGATTGTTTGTAGATTGTTAGGTGTTCCAGCAGCTTCTGTTCCACGGCTGCCTCTCAGGGACACTGTACACACTGATGTTCAGACTGTAAACAGCTGAACGGTCTCCTCAGGAAAGCTTGACTGGAACATTAAATAAACACAGCCACGTCCATATACGGTCACTGAGTGATGTGATGTCACATATGCAGCTCACCGCACATTCACACCCGAGCTGGAGAGAACATTCCAGCTCAGACTGCTTACTGAAAACCTCATACACCCTCAGATACTACCACACTTAACAACCACTCACACTCACCCACAATCAGAGAGAGAGAGAGAGAGAGAGAGAGAGAGAGAGAGAGAGTAATATATATATATATATATATATATATATATATAGAGAGAGAGAGAGAGAGTAAAATATATATATATATATATATATATATATATATATATATATATAGAGAGAGAGAGAGAGAGAGAGAGTAAAATATATATATATATATATATATAGAGAGAGAGAGAGAGAGAGTAAAATATATATATATATATATATATATATATATAGAGAGAGAGAGAGAGAGTAAAATATATATATATATATATATATAGAGAGAGAGAGAGAGAGAGAGTAATATATATATATATATATATATATATATATATATATATATATATATAGAGAGAGAGAGAGAGAGAGAGAGAGAGAGAGAGACAGAAACAAAGAGAGAGAGAGAAAGAAAGAGGGAGAGTGAAGGAAAGAGAGAGAGAGAGAGAGAGAGAGAGAGAGAGTAAAATATATATATATATATATATATATATATATATATAGAGAGAGAGAGAGAGAGAGAGAGAGAGACAGAAACAAAGAGAGAGACAGAAACAAAGAGAGAGAGAGAAGGAAAGAGAGAGAGAGAAGGAAAGAGAGAGAGAGAGAGAGAGAGAGAGTAAAATATATATATATATATATAGAGAGAGAGAGAGAGAGACAGAAACAAAGAGAAAGACAGAAACAAAGAGAGAGAGAGAAAGAAAGAGAGAGAGAGAAGGAAAGAGAGAGAGAGAAGGAAAGAGAGAGGGAGAGACAGAGAGAGAGAGAGAAAGAAAAAGAGAGAGAGAGAGAGAGAGAGACAGAGAGAGAGAAAGGAAGAGAGAGGGATACAAAGACACACATAGAGAGAGTAAAATAGAGAGACAAAGAGAGAGGGATACAGAGACAGAGAGAGAGTAAAATAGAGAGAGAGAGAGAGAGAGAGAGAGAGACAGAAACAAAGAGAGAGACAGAAACAAAGAGAGAGAGAGAAGGAAAGAGAGAGAGAGAAGGAAAGAGAGAGAGAGAGAGAGAGAGAGAGAGAGTAAAATATATATATATATATATATATATATAGAGAGAGAGAGAGACAGAAACAAAGAGAAAGACAGAAACAAAGAGAGAGAGAGAAAGAAAGAGAGAGAGAGAAGGAAAGAGAGAGAGAGAAGGAAAGAGAGAGAGAGAGAGAGACAGAAACAAAGAGAGAGAGAGAAAGAAAAAGAGAGAGAGAGAGAGAAGGAGAGAGAGAGAGACAGAGAGAGAGAAAGGAAGAGAGAGGGATACAAAGACACACATAGAGAGAGTAAAATAGAGAGACAAAGAGAGAGGGATACAGAGACAGAGAGAGAGTAAAATAGAGAGAGAGAGAAAGAGAGGGAGGGAGAGAGATACAGAGTGAGAGATAGAGAGAGAGAGAGACAGAAAGAGGAGAATAGAAAGAGGGGGAGAGGGAGGAGGAGAGGGGAGGAGAGGGAGATAGAGACAAAGAGAGGTAGGGAGAGAAACGGAGAGAGAGAGAAAGTGTGGGAGACAGAAATAGGGAGAGATAGATAAAGAAAGAGAGAGAGAGTACAGAGAGAGAGACACAGAGATAGATATATATATATATACAGAGACAGAAAGACAGAGAGAGATGCGGAGATAAATGGAGAGAGAGACAAAGACAGAGAGGGAGATAGAGAGAGACAAAGAGAAAGCTGGAGATAGAGAAAGAGAGAGGGAGAGAGATAGAGAAAGAGAGAGGGAGAGAGTACAGAGAGATTGATACAGAGAGAGAGAGAGAAAGACAATGAGAGAGAGAGATACAGAGAGAGAGATTGATACAGAGAGAGAGAGAGATACAGAGAGATTGATACAGAGAGAGAGAGAGAGATACAGAGAGAGAGAGAGATACAGAGAGAGAGAGAGATACAGAGAGAGAGAGAGATACAGAGAGAGAGAGGGAGGGAGAGAGAACAGACTTTGTTTGTATTAATTTGTTAGTATATTGTTTAGATTGTTTGGCCGGTACTGGACATGTTCACTGTGTGGGTCGTATCTGTCTGAGAGTGAGAGTGAAATATCAGAGAGAGTGAGACGGAGTGCTGGTGTCTACTTAACGTTGCGGTCAAGCTTTGTCCAGTTTGTTAAACTGCAGCGACAGACTTCCAGGATTTCTGTGACCTTCAGCTCGCAGTGTCCCCCTGTGCGAGCGCCCCTGTGCGAGCCCCCCTGTGTGAGCCCCCCTGCGTGAGCCCCCCTGCGCGAGCCCGTGCTAGTTTATTAGCCCGGCTGGTTGACCTTTCGTTTCCTGTAGTAATCAGAAGTGGTGTTTGTTTCCTGTACCTGTGTACCTCCACACCGCACCGTCTGGTACCCTCTTTTATTTTTAGCCACATGCCCTTTTAAACGTCAGCCCATGTTCTGGTTCTGCTGGTTCTAACGTCCAGCTCCTCAGAAGTGCCCCCGTAGGTGTATGTAGGAGCCCCCGCGTTCGTTTGCCATTATTGTTATCTCCGTCTGTCCTTCTGTCTGTCTGTCCGCCGCAGTTCGCCGAGTGCCGCCTCGTTTCACCATCCTGCCCTCCAGCCACGAGATCATGCCGGGCGGCAGCGTGAACATCACCTGCGTGGCGGTGGGCTCCCCCATGCCCTACGTGAAGTGGATGCTGAACTCCGAAGACCTGACCCCCGAAGACGAGATGCCGGTGGGCCGGAACGTCCTGGAGCTGAACGGCGTCCGCGAGTCGGCCAACTACACCTGCGTGGCCATGAGCAGCCTGGGCATCATCGAGGCCGTCGCCCAGGTCACCGTCAAATGTAAGCTGGAGCTTCAGCAGCCGGACCTTCTGCTCAGTTAGCTTTGCTCATATAATCATACTGTGATTACTGTTCACTGTCCAATCAGCTCGTTTACAGTATTTCTACTAGCACAGCTAGTACCGTGAGGTGGATGTTGAGCTGTACCACACGGCATTATGGGTTACAAGAGCATTTCAGAGTTGTATTCTGAGAATTCAGCTTTTTAAAGACTCTTAAAGACTCTGTTTTGTTTATATGTGATGGTGTAAGTGCTGGAGTGGCTGGATTGTTTTATTAGTATTGCCAGATGTGCATGAATTATAAGCTTAAATGTCTGTAAAATGTGTTTTAGCTACTGAAACAATATATATATATATAATTATACATGTATAATGTGGTAGGGCTACATCTCCAGTGTGTAAACATTTAGACTCAATAAGAAAATAAGGTGCAAAGACAATAACAATAAATAGACAACACAATACAATAGATCAGGAGTCAGTAAGGTCCAGTTAGAGCAGGGGTGTTTAATTAGAGTCAGTACGGTCCAGTTAGAGCAGGGGTGTTTAATTAGAGTCAGTACCGTCCAGTTAGAGTAGGGGTGTTTAATTAGAGTCAGTAAGGTCCAGTTAGAGCAGGAGTCTTTAATTAGAGTCAGTACGGTCCAGTTAGAGCAGGGGTGTTTAATTAGAGTCAGTAAGGTCCAGTTAGAGCAGGAGTCTTTAATTAGAGTCAGTACGGTCCAGTTAGAGCAGGGGTGTTTAATTAGAGTCAGTACGGTCCAGTTAGAGCAGGGGTGTTTAATTAGAGTCAGTACGGTCCAGTTAGAGCAGGGGTGTTTAATTAGAGTCAGTACGGTCCAGTTAGAGTAGGCGTGTTTAATTAGAGTCAGTACGGTCCAGTTAGAGCAGGAGTATTTAATTAGAGTCAGTACGGTCTAGTTAGAGCAGGGGTGTTTAATTAGAGTCAGTACGGTCCAGTTAGAGCAGGAGTGTTTAATTAGAGTCAGTACGGTCCAGTTAGAGCAGGGGTGTTTAATTAGAGTCAGTACGGTCCAGTTAGAGCAGGAGTGTTTAATTAGAGTCAGTATGGTCCAGTTAGAGCAGGGGTGTTTAATTAGAGTCAGTACGGTCCAGTTAGAGCAGGAGTCTTTAATTAGAGTCAGTAAGGTCCAGTTAGAGCAGGAGTGTTTAATTAGAGTCAGTACGGTCCAGTTAGAGCAGGGGTGTTTAATTAGAGTTCAGTACGGTCCAGTTAGAGCAGGGGTGTTTAATTAGAGTCAGTACGGTCCAGTTAGAGCAGGGGTGTTTAATTAGAGTCAGTACGGTCCAGTTAGAGCAGGGGTGTTTAATTAGAGTCAGTACGGTCCAGTTAGAGTAGGGGTGTTTAATTAGAGTCAGTACGGTCCAGTTAGAGGAGATCTCCTCAGACTGGTCTGGACCATCATCATCTGGAGCAATGGAAGAAGGTCATGTGATCTGATGAGTCCAAAGTTAGAGACAGTCTATGTGTGTGTGTGTGTGTGTGTGTGTGTGTGTGTGTGTGTGTGTGTGTGTGTGTGTGTGTGTGTGTGTGTGTGTTCAGTAAATTACTGGCTGCTGAGTTGTATTACTTTTACGGTCTTTATGTAGAAATACAGGAGGTTGCTGTATTTTAACTACAGTGTATAGCAGATGTGGAGGCCAGACTAGAGCTGCTGCTTCACTGATTAATGTTCTCATATATATTACTGTGAAACTAAAGCAGCTTAAAGTCAGTAATGTTCTGTAATTTTACTGCTCTTCCATTTACAGACACTTACCGTTTACTGAGAATATACAGAATAATACCCCCTCAGTTAGACTGAGTAGCGAAAGTTCTGCATTTATTTGTGTAAACGAGGAAACTGGGACTGGAACCCTGATTATCTGCTTTAATTAAATGAGCTGGACTCGACAGTAACATAGAAACTCTTGAGGTCATCATGATCTTTAATGTTCCTCCAAGTAGAACTTCCAAATCTACAGAGTTCTCTGGATAACTGTTGAAACTTGATTATTAGGTGAGCTGAGTTTACCCCACTCCATAACCTCCACACACTGCACACCCCACCTCACACCCCACCTCCAGCCTGGATTCCAGCTGTTCAGTCAGCTTGCTATTTGCCAGCTTCTTCTATGAATGTTCCCGTTCCACCTCAAATGGTGCACCAGAAAATCTGAACAAGAAGCTCAATCAACCTTTATTTAAGCTCAGATATACATTGAGGGCAACCCTCATTTTCAATGTAGCCGAGCATTTACATGGACAGGGATTGACATAAAGAAAATAAAAACAAAATGTAATTATTATAAATTAAAACAACTGAGAAGAAATTAACTAATATACATTAAATTAAAATGTTAAAAATAACATAAAAGTAGAAATAAAAATAATAATGATAAAAAATGGATAAAAGTTAAGATTTTAAAAATAAGAAATTAAGATAAAAACAGGGTAAAAAAGTAAAATAGTTCAAAAAAAGTTTAGAGGACAAAACAAGATATAATAATAAAAATAAAAGAATAAAAGATACCATTAAAATAAAATAAGATAAAATAATTGTACAGAACTAATTAAATCAAATCAATTAAATCAATCAAATTATTATTAAGAAAAATAAAACAATCCAAAAAAACAATTAAGAATCAGTAAGATTAGTTAAAACAGGTACAGGCTGTCTGAAGCTGACAAATAAGAATCTGAATGTTGGACTCAGGTGGAACCTTAACAAACAGGAAGCTGAACTTCAGTCTTGTTGTTTATCTTTGGTCAGTGTTTACGGTTACGTGCAGAGATTTTCTTCAATCTGATTGAATTAATTCCGGTTATAGATTAACACTGAGGTGTTTATATGCTCACTCTACTCTCTAGAGTACTCTCTAGAGTACAACTTAGTGTAAACGTTACCATGACAACGAGCAGCGCGCGAGTTCAGTCACAGTGACACCGGCAGTAGTGTAGTTACCTGAGTTTCAGGTAGCGCGCTCGTGTTTTAACTGATTTAAAATGATGCCGACTCAGAAAAACGTATTTCACACACTTATTAAAGAATAGCGAGAGGAAGAGAGGAAGAGAGGAAGAGAGGAAGTCCCACCGTCGTTCATTTACTCAGATACTCGACTGAACAGCTCGTTACTGCTTTACAGCCGTCCATCCTGATCACTCTTCAAATCTTCTAATGTTTAAAGTATGGACTGTGTCTCTGAAGACCCCCTCTACCTCCCACCATGCTGGACCTTCCTCTATGACGCTACTGCACATGCTCAGAGCGTACTTAAACTTTCTGATTGGGAATGTAATCAGATACAGACGTTTACACGACTATTATTCTATTAAACTGATTATTTATTTATTACCACCTCCCTCAATCAGATAGATAGTGTAATCAGAATGACCTCAATCGGACTAGGCTATTGGGATTGAGGTGTATACATGGACGTGTTCTATTCCGATTGAGCTATTAGTCTGATTATTAATGGATTATCAGACTGCATGTAAACGTGGCCAGTCTGTGTAAAGATGCTCTGAAGTCCTGATGAATCTGTCCAGCCAGACATAAACAGATCTTTACTGGTTTAGATGTGTTTGTTTCCTCTCACTGACACTAACGCTCAGTTAGTCTCACTGCCGCTCCCGCCAGGTGTGACGCACCGTCTACAGATGGGAAGCTTAGAATCCACAGGCTTGTTTCAGTAAATCTGAGCGATGATTAATTAATAAACACTTCTTCTGTTGTTTCTGCAACTTCTGAGGGTGAAACGATCAGCAGAGTTTGTTATTATGTAACACAGAAGGCCTGAAGTTGGTCTCCTCTGTTGAAAGACACCATCTGTTGTTTGTTGTTTTGACAGCAGCTCTGTATGTTCACCTGTTCACCTGTAAAATCTCTCTATCAAGTGCTAACGCTTTGTTTTTGTTTTTTTCCTTCTGTTTGACAGCATTACCCCGAGCTCCTGGGACCCCCATCGTCACAGAGACCACCGCAACCAGCGTCACCATCACCTGGGACTCGGGCAACCCGGACCCCGTGTCCTATTACATCATCCAGTATCGCGCCAAGTCGCCGGACAGCAAGTTTGAGACGGTGGACGGCATCACCACCACTCGCTACAGCATCGGAGGCCTGTATCCCAACACCGAGTACGAGATCCGCGTTTCCGCCTTCAACACCATCGGCCAGGGCCCCCCCAGCAACAAGGTGGAGGCTAGGACCGGGGAGCAGGCCCCGGCCAGCCCGCCCCGCAACATCCAGGCCCAGATCATCTCGCAGAACACGGTGATCGTGAGGTGGGAGGAGCCGGAGGAGCCCAACGGACAGATAAAGGGCTACCGCGTCTACTACACCATGGACCCCTCTCAGCCAATGAGCAACTGGCAGATCCATAATGTGCAGGACAGCGTGATCACCACCATCCAGAGCCTGGTGCCCTCAGAAACCTACACCATCCGCGTGCTGGCCTTCACCTCCGTGGGAGACGGACCCTTCTCGGACCCCGTGCACGTGAAAGTTCTACCAGGTGGTGAGTGGATGCAGTCAGAGCTAGTTTTTAGTCGTCTCAGCCGCGAGTAACCTACAGGCCTGAGCGTTAAAATGATAACCCCTAGTGTGTGTGTTCACTAGTGAGTGTGTGTGGGTGTTGCACTGCCCCCTAGTGTGTGTTCACTAGTGTGTGTGTGTGCGGGTGTTTCACTGCCCTCTAGTGTGTGTGTTCATATGTGTGTGTGTGTATGTTTTACTGCCCCCTAGTGTGTGTGTTCACTAGTGTGCGTGTGTGTGTATATGTGTGTTTCACTGCCCCCTAGTGTGTGTGTGTATATGTGTGTTTCACTGCCCCCTAGTGTGTGTGTGTATATGTGTTTCACTGCCCCCTAGTGTGTGTGTATATGTGTGTGTTTCACTGCCCCCTAGTGTGTGTGTGTGTATGTGTGATTCACTGCCCCCTAGTGTGTGTGTGTGTATATGTGTGTTTCACTGCCCCCTAGTGTGTGTGTGTATATGTGTTTCACTGCCCCTAGTGTGTGTGTATATGTGTGTGTTTCACTGCCCCCTAGTGTGTGTGTGTATATGTGTGATTCACTGCCCCCTAGTGTGTGTGTGTATATGTGTGTGTTTCACTGCCCCCTAGTGTGTGTGTATGTGTGTGTATATGTGTGTTTCACTGCCCCCTAGTGTGTGTGTATATATGTGTGTTTCACTGCCCCCTAGTGTGTGTGTGTATATGTGTGATTCACTGCCCCCTAGTGTGTGTGTGTGTATGTGTGTGTTTCACTGCCCCCTAGTGTGTGTGTGTGTATGTGTATGTTTCACTGCCCCCTAGTGTGTGTGTGTGTGTGTGTGTGTGTGTGCATATGTGTGTTTCACTGCCCCCTAGTGTGTGTGTATGTGTGTTTCACTGCCCCTAGTGTGTGTGTGTATATGTGTGTTTCACTGTCCCCTAGTGTGTGTGTGTGTATATGTGTGTTTCACTGCCCCTAGTGTGTGTGTGTATATGTGTGTGTTTCACTGCCCCTAGTGTGTGTGTGTATATGTGTGTTTCACTGTCTCCTAGTGTGTGTGTGTGTGTATATGTGTGTTTCACTGCCCCCTAGTGTGTGTGTGTGTGTGTATATGTGTGTGTTTCACTGTCTCCTAGTGTGTGTGTGTGTGTGTATATGTGTGTTTCACTGCCCCCTAGTGTGTGTGTGTGTGTGTGTGTGTGTGTGTGTGTGTTTCACTGTGTGGATGGGTTACCTGGTGAGGTGGAATTCCTCTGTGTCTAGCTTGATGACCTAATGAGCTGATCCTAAACCATGTTTTGAAAGACGGTCTGGTTCTGTAGGAATGAAGAGCTCATTTCCCTAAATTCAGCCCTAATTATATGAAAATGATAATTTTGTTAATTAATGATTTGTCCTGTGTCTCTGCCTCAGTGCCAGGGCAGCCGGGGAAGCTCCGGGCGGGCAAAGTGAGAGATACGAGCATTGAGCTGATCTGGGACCCCCCCTTCTCTAAAGAACCCATCAAGAGCTATGAGCTTATCTACAAAGCAGCCAAGCTTGGCGCTCAGGTGAGACCCCTGTTTGTTAGAGGTGCTGCTGGGATGGAGTGATAAGACCCGGGGCGGAATGAGGACGCGGCTCTCTCAGTGTTTCAGAAGCAGCGTGTCGAAATGTCGTTGTTGTGTTTTGGTGTCCGTAATTCAGACGACGTCTCACTAGAGCGCTGCAGCTGCTCAGCGACTGAGGTGGACCAGGTGCGGTTTGTAAGTGAAATCACTGATCAATAGTGAAACATTGGAAAGTAATAAAGTTAGATAATCTAATCTGCCTCCCCTCTGACTGCGAGTACCGCCCTGTCTCTGTCTGTTCTCGTTTCTAGCTGGTTGGTAAAGCAGTACGTAAAGTTCTCTACATAGTGGAGATTGCACAGACTAGCGGACTTTACTGCTCAGCGTCGAGGCCTCAGGTTCTTTGTTGATTAGTCGTTGATCACATGACTGGCTCAGAGATCAGAACAGGTGTGGAGTCTGGTGACCCCAGGGTCTGTATCTCTGCTTCCCTGAAGGCTAACAGTCCTTGCTGGAATGGTCATTAAACTTCATTCTGTTCTACAGAACTTCAGAGATGAGCTATGATGCTCTAAATTTCTCTGGACCTCCTCCGTGGACAAGCGACTCTGCGCCTAAGTCAGATGGAAATGTGTGAGAGTCTGTGGTCCGTATCTACGGTTCCCTCGAGGCTGCTGCACATCAGTAGCGGAGTGCTGCATCGCACAGCATCCAAAAATTCTAAACCATTGTTTTTATTAAAGGTACACATTCCGGCGCCGGCAACACTCAGCAACTCGGAGCACTGCTCAGTTCCTCAGCGCACCAGAGTATATTCACCATCACCGCATTCAATTAAAACCAAACTGAAACACAGAAACACACCGTTTAAATACACAGACTGATATTAACAGTCTGTTAGACAACCTCACCCTGCTTCAGCTGATACAGAGTGAAGAGTAGTACCTGATACTGAACACCATCCGATAAACTGATCACTCTTTTACACTCAGTTTACACGAGTAGAGAATAAAAATCAACATTTTTATCGGCTCATTGTGCAACAAAACTATTAGCAGAAGATCTAACGACATTTCACCTGACAAGGTAACCATTTGCAGTTTTTATTAATGGGTATTTTGGAGAAGCCAATTAACTATCTAATGTAAATGTATATAGAGTATATAGTGTAGAGGTTTTATTAACTTTTATTTACTCAGTGAACACTTTATTATTAAATATTAATCAGTATTAATAGAGTAAGTAGTGTTTTTACACTTTATTATTAAATATTAATCAGTATTAATAGAGTAAGTAGTGCTTTTACACTTTATTATTAAATATTAATCAGTATTAATAGAGTAAGTAGTGCTTTTACACTTTATTATTAAATATTAATCAGTATTAATAGAGTAAGTAGAGCTTTTACACTTTATTATTAAATATTAATCAGTATTAATAGAGTATGTAGAGCTTTTACACTTTATTATTAAATATTAATCAGTATTAATAGAGTAAGTAGAGCTTTTACACTTTATTATTAAATATTAAACAGTATTAATAGAGTAAGTAGAGCTTTTACACTTTATTATTAAATATTAAACAGTATTAATAGAGTAAGTAGAGCTTTTACACTTTATTATTAAATATTAATCAGTATTAATAGAGTATGTAGAGCTTTTACACTTTATTATTAAATATTAATCAGTATTAATAGAGTAAGTAGTGCTTTTACACTTTATTATTAAGTATTAAACAGTATTAATAGAGTAGAGCTTTTACACTTTATTATTAAATATTAATCAGTATTAATAGAGTAAGTAGAGCTTTTACACTTTATTATTAAATATTAAACAGTATTAATAGAGTAAGTAGAGCTTTTACACTTTATTATTAAATATTAAACAGTATTAATAGAGTAAGTAGAGCTTTTACACTTTATTATTAAATATTAATCAGTATTAATAGAGTATGTAGAGCTTTTACACTTTATTATTAAATATTAATCAGTATTAATAGAGTAAGTAGTGCTTTTACACTTTATTATTAAGTATTAAACAGTATTAATAGAGTAGAGCTTTTACACTTTATTATTAAATATTAATCAGTATTAATAGAGTAAGTAGAGCTTTTACACTTTATTATTAAATATTAAACAGTATTAATAGAGTAAGTAGAGCTTTTACACTTTATTATTAAATATTAAACAGTATTAATAGAGTAAGTAGAGCTTTTACACTTTATTATTAAATATTAATCAGTATTAATAGAGTATGTAGAGCTTTTACACTTTATTATTAAATATTAATCAGTATTAATAGAGTAAGTAGTGCTTTTACACTTTATTATTAAGTATTAAACAGTATTAATAGAGTAGAGCTTTTACACTTTATTATTAAATATTAATCAGTATTAATAGAGTAAGTAGAGCTTTTATACTTTATTATTAAATATTAATCAGTATTAATAGAGTAAGTAGTGTTTTCCATACGTCAGTGTGTTTATTTAACTCTTTCCAAGCTTCTCCTAAACAACCCAGTATTATTATCAGTTCTGATCTAATACCTGCTTTGACTGCTCAGTACTTCATTAAGATAAATCAAGAACTGAACACATTCATACAATGTCTGGGGCGTCCAGGAGAAATCTGAACCTAACTTTGTTCTTCAAACTGGATCAAGATCTGATCTACTTCTCTCACAATAACATATTCATGTTACTTTGTATTGTATGTCTGATTATTTACATTTGTTCTAATCAGATCTGCTGTTCTTACTGGTGATCAGACACTTATTGATCAGATGAATTGATCAGATTATTATTTTTGTGCTGTTAACAGGAAAAGAAGAGTTTTGAGCCCAGGTCCTCGTACGTGGTGGAAGGTCTGCGAGCGAACACGGAGTACAGCTTCTCTCTGGCGGCCATTTCCAGCAAGGGCATCGGAGCTTTCACCAACGAGCTCACCCAGCGCACCGCGCAAGCCAGTACGTCCATCCAGCAGTTCTGTATCGTACCACCCTGATCCACTGGGACGGTCTCAGAACCTTCGTCCACCCACTTTTCCATGAACTCCATCGATTTGACTTGTCTGACTGTACCATGTAGCCAATGGACAGCTCGCCCTGACTGCTTAATAAGACTGCTTAAGGCTTCTCGGCTAAAGCTTATCTGCGTACGCTGCTCCTGGAGATGGAGAGGTGGGATGGTACGGGGGGTCTGGACTGTGCTATGGATTTTCATCCATGTCATCTTCTCTGTCTGCTCGATCACAGTAACATCCCGTTCCGCAGGTCACCGAGCACCTCACTAATTGCCCACCATCACTCTAGGGTTCCCTGATATTCACCAGTCCATGCAGTAACTTCTTCATCCAGCCTCCCATCTTCATTCATCTGCTTGTTCATGAGCTTGTGTGATAATAGGTGTGCGGTTGTCTCACGTTTGGTCCAGCGCTGCAAACAAAACCTCTATAAACCGAAAACAGATCTAAAGCCACCAACAGACTGGATGGGATTTGTGCTTGTTTACTTTTCATCTTCTCCCTGTTTTCCTCGTATTTGCTTCTACCCCTCCTTTCCTGCCTTCCCTGCTTCTTCCTCAACCTCTAGATCCTACACACCCGAGATCGCTCACCGAGCAGCTTGGACTCACGTTGTTTTTATGAAGTGCTCTGCTTGTAGTGTTCTGTCACTTTCCCAAAGTATAGCCGCCTTCGCGAACGGACGCGTCACTGACGGAATGCTGCGTAGTTGCGAATGTTAAGCACCTGCGTAAGACGGTAAGTGGGAATCAGTCTGACCTCTGGAGGTCTCCCGTCATGGACCCCACTGCACTGGTGGCCTGAGCACTGGTCTTGGCACCGCTCACAGTAAGCTCCTTGTTTCTGATCACAGGTTGGTTGGATTAGTGGAAAGAACAGCATCTGGTATTGTAGCATGGAGACCAAAATTCCCTAGTCCTGGACTCTGGGACTGAGATTGGACAGACAGTGTTTGCAACTTGAGTGCAACCTAAGCCCCTTTCACATGTGGAATTTTACCCAAGAGTTAAAAACTTGATAGAATCTTATGATATAAAGGATGAAGTTCTTTAGTTTAGGCCCTCGGCCCTGGTATTGAAGCGGTTAGGGACAGCGGGAGGGCGGAGCCTGTTCCCTCGACCACCAGGTGGGGACCAAACTGGTGCTGGAGAACATCAAAACGTGGTGTTACACTCCTCATTTAAGGTGGAACGGGGAAATACGGGGTGAATAAGAAGCTAAACTTCAGCCTCGTAGTTTTAGTGCTGGTAGTATTTTTGATTAGGGAGATTTAAACAATCACAAAAATCCAGTTTTATGATAAAAAGCTAATTATCAGCCAGTACTGATATAATTCAGATGATTTTGATGTCATCTTGCATCCATCGAATCTCCAAAATGGCAACTTTACAGGAGACGCCAACAACAGTCTTCACTTTCAATGTAAGTCATTGGAATCAGAACTATATTGGAACCCAAGCTATATTGGAGTGTTTCTATTGGTCCAGCTGTCATGTTCAAATGATGTTTAAATAAAAAATAGCTAAACAATGAAGATACATGATGTTCTTGGACAGTGATGACACTACTGTGTGAGCGTCACGCCGTTAAGTTAGGGTTCAGGCTTCACAGAAGAGATAATATTTTTTATTGAGCATCATAGTATCAGAATTGTCATGGTATGTATGTATGAACACGTGTGTCCAGATAAAAATAAATAAACGTTTCCAGGAAAAGTAGAAAAGTAACGTTCCAAGTGTAAAGGGCTTTAGCGTCACATACTAAACACTTTATTTGACCGTCAGCTCAATGTTCTGGGCTTATAGACTTCAGGTTCATACAAGGTTGACGTGCTAATCAAGTACGTGTCTCCAAAATATGCTGATTCTTTCCATAGTCTATACCCAGAACTACAATTCCCAGAATGCACTGAAATGCATGCTGTGAGTGCATGTTTTGTGATATTTCTCCTTCAGCTTATAGATTTTTCTGCTTTCCTCTTATGCTGGGTTGTTTTCTAAAGTGGTGGAGTTGTAAAGCTAATAAAGATACCAGTTAAATGAAGTGAAAACTGTTCCTGGAGAACGTTTAAGGGCAGTGATGGTCATTTATATCAGTGATATGAACAGAGAACCAATGCTGGCCACCTTCCGGCACAGTTTTCCTATCAAACCTGATCTGGGAACGCTGAAGGGAACCGCAGTGCTGGTCTGACTGGCTGTTTCATGCATGGTAGGACGCGGAGCTCAGGAGAGTGGGAAGAATAAGGAGGGCGAGAGAAAGCTTCGTCCTCGCAAAATTCATATTTCACACTACCCGTGATCCCCGTACCCGCTGCCGGGCTCTGTTCCGTGCCAGATCTTGATCGCGCTCTTAAGCCAGTGGAATTGAATCCGCACGGCTGATGTTTCGTGCCAGCTTCTCCGACTAGAGGAAAACCTGGTCGTGATCCAGCCCTTCTGCTAAGCCTCCTTGGAGGACTACTCCAAAATAATAAGGGCTGAGTCGCGGCTCACAATGCATGAAGATTTATTCTCCTCTTTCGCCTAAAGGGAAATAATATCACACGTAATATCACAACTTATATGTGACATATAAAAATTAATATAGGAGCGAGGCAGCGTGGTCTCGTCTGCGCACCTTAAACTAATACTCATAGAGTCTCCGAGTCAGGCTGTGCCGAGCCGGGGCGTAGATTCGTCTCAACGTTGATAAGGACACAACAGACTCCCCCTGCCGCCACCCCGCCACCCCCTCCCAACCTAAAGAAAGTTTTTATTTATAACAGTCTGACTGATGGCCTGTAGATGACTAGGCTGGTTAATTCTACTTAACTTCCTCCAGTTCACCTGATTTTTCAGTGTAAAGACGTTCAGGTATTCATTCTCTGGCTACTTCCTATTCTCATTTTTGGGTCCATCTTAAAACGTTGCAACAGCAGCCTATCACTGGTAGATGGCGATGCTGAGCATGTTGCCTGGATCCGGACGAACAGATATCATCCCAAATTATGATTCTTAAAACATTAGACATTAAAAGCGGCGCTTAAGACAACAGAACTGTCGTCTACTGGACTGTTAGTTTACTACCTGTGACTCGTGCGGTCTGCGTGGTAAAAAAGCTCTTGATGTTTTTTTTGGTGGTTTGACGTCCACAAAGAATCAAACACGTTGGTCTGACACGGAAAAGTAAGTACATTGTTTTCCTCAGTGCCTTATTCTGTGGACTGAGAGCCCTGATAGTCTTTAAATCCAAAATATTGATAGGGACATGTCCGTTATACCCCAAATGCTGGTAGGGAACAGTTTGTTAAACCCAAAATGTTGTTAGGGAAAACACTTTAAATCTAAAATATTGATAGGGATATGTCCATTAAACCCAAATTATTAGTAGGGACAGTTCTTTAAATCTAAAATATTGGTAGAGGCAATTCTTTAAGTCTGAAATATTGGTAGGGACAATTTTTTAAACCCAAAATATTGGTAGGGACATGACCGTTAAATTTCAATTATTTGTCAAAGCCAATATTATTCAACTGGATCACTATTAGCTTGGTGCTAACATACTACTTAAATCCCGTAAAGGTACTAGCATCTTATCTTAGAGGTGTTTCTTCCTAAAGCGTGAGAAAGTTGCTACAAATTTGGACTTAGGGGTCGTTTACAGCCTTTATCTCATATAGCCCCCCAGGGCTGACAGATATTTGACAAATTATGTCTGAACCCAAGCAAACCTGTTGAGAATAGTCGAGTCCCAATGGGTTCTTGCAAATACTTCTGCCGAAAGTATGCCGTCTAATAGGATTATAAAGTGGAAATGGCTTTGCTGGAGAACAGGACCCCTACCTCCCATTCCTGGAAGTCATAATTATCCATTAGTCCTCCTCGGGGGGTTCAGAGTGTGGTGACCTTTTGCATGCAAGTTTAATTTCCAGAGACAGATCCCCGTGTCCATTCAAAGCCCCATAAATCACCTACTCTCTTGGTCCCATAGCTGAGCTTGGACCACTTTACCTTCTCGGCATATGCTGACGCGAAGCGCTTAAAGAAACTGTCAGAAGCTGCTCCCAGGTCAGCGCAAAAGGCCAACTTCTATTGACACTGGCCTCATGGCAGCTACCCAGAGAGTGTTGACCTGCAGCGGTGCCAGCCGGACCTTCCCTCCGTTCTCCGTGGATGATGCAAGCCCGGCTAAGCCCACTTAGCCCTTGTGAGTTCCTGTGACACTACTCGTAGATAACCGTTTTTGAAAGCAATTACGCATTGTCATTATTTAATTTTACATGTCATCTCCGATACAACTAATTGAATTATTTTGCAGCGGTTTAATTATTGTGTTACATGGCTGTGCATGCTAGCCGTGCCGCCACGGTAGCCGGGCTCATGTGTAATTGAGCTTGGGTGGTTCACAGGAAGAGCGTTATCAGCTTTATTGATTATTAGGACGGCTCGGCGCGGATTCCATTATTTTTAATAACTCTCTCGCCCCTTGTTCTTCTCCCGTCGGCTCGGCGCTCAGCCGTGCAGCTTTCACACAATTAGGCTCAATCACAGGGACCAAAGATCCAAATGAACCATGCTGCTGTTCAGGCTAATGCCGTCTATTACCGTCATTTCTATGTGGCATGACAGCAGAGAGTTCTTTCCAAATGTTGATGTTTTAATAGTTGGTGCGGAATTGGACACGCAGTAGAGTCACCGGTGTTAAATAAGAGCCGGGGGTACACGGGGGTCTCAGAGTACATGCTCTGTATGTGGAAGTTGTACTCTCAGTAGACAGGCTGTTGGGCTTTGAAGCGTATATGCATGAAAACAAGCCAGTTCTGTTTCTAGAGGGTCACAAGACATCAGATTAGTTTTAAAATCGATGGTTGTGTGATGAAATTTTGTTGAGTTGGTGTCGACTAATCGCTGATGACATTAAGAGAAGGCTTTGCAACAAGCGACAAAGCCAAACTCTAGAGTCTCTTCCAATAAGACCTGGAGCCAGACACATTTACAGTGCCATAACTCAACAATAATTAATAACTCAATGAAAATTTACAAAAAAGAATAAAGACTTCTTATTGTAGTATTTTGGAAATCAATATCTGATCTTTGAAGTGCTTGTGATTGAGAGAGAAATGTTAGAGGTAGTTAACAGAGCATCATGTACCGTTTCCAAAGAGTCCTAGATCGTATTGCTAGTCTACAGGGAACCAGAGATACAGACACTGGAATCATTGGAAGTTTGTATCCTACTTAGGCGCACCCTACACGGATACGCCAAGGTCCTGAGAGCTAGAGGAATTTAAAGCACCATTTCTCAATGAAAATAAGAGTAACCTATTTCAAACTCTACAGAATTATAAAGCGTTGGGCTCTCCCTCCAACCACACAGGACTTTTTATTATAGTCCTCAGAAAAACAGAAATAACCACCATCAATCAGAATATTTAAGAGTTGTCAATCAGCAGAGAATTGTTGCATCAAAGATCTCCACCAGTTAGTAAAGTGTAAGAGTCAAGTCAAGTCAAGTCATTGCAATTGCATTGCATTGGTGGCCTTCAAGGAACTGGAGATATTTATATCCAACTTAAGAGCACCTCAGTGGACTTTGTTGAAGAACTTGCCTGGAGTGGAGTTCCAGAGAGCCAGAGAAATTTAGATCGCCATAACTCAACAAAATTACGAGTAACTGACTTTAAACTGTAAAGGATTGTTAGACGCCGACCACACAACTTCTTAATGTCGTCTAGGAAACCAGACATAACATTCAGCATCTGTTCTTTGAAGCTCTGTAGATCATTGGTAAAATGTCAGAGGTAGGCTTCAGGGATCCAGGAATAAGGATTCTGCAATCTCACAAATTTGTATCTGACTTAGGTACACCTTAATGGGCCTTACTGGGAATCTCGCCTGAGCCAGGAAAATGAAGAACGCCAAAACTCTGAGTAACTGACCTCAAACTGTATCATGGTCCCTCTCCAACCACACATGACTTTTTATTGTAGTCCTGAGAAAACTGGAGATGCTATGATCTTTGTTGATCTACAGCTAAATGTTAGAAGTATCTCCTTAGATCAGGAGTGCATGGCTAGCCTCCAGAAAAGAGATAGCATCCTAGAATCATCACATGATCAGCGACTAGTCGACATCAAGCTTCATCACCGAGCAGTAAAGTTGACAAGCCTGTGCGCCCCCTAGTGGTTCCCTTGCAGTGGAATCTTTGATAAGCCATTCTTGTGAACAGGATCCAGTTAATTAAGTAAAGGTTCTAGTGTAGTTTAAGGAACTTTGATAGTGTATGTTCTGAAGAACGACTGCAGTCTCCTGGTAAGAAAGTCTGACTTGGTAGAAGGACGAACAGGTATGTATCTGCGAAGAGAATGCCAGATTTTATTAGATCACTTCATCTCATGTTTCCTTTGGAGTCGTTTGAGTTGCCATCAAATCTGTTTTCTGCTCAGTTTACGGTTTCCATTAGTCCGTGTAGCTTTGTGCTTTGTTTTATCAGATCAGCTGCCTCGCAGCAGAACCCTCGTTCTGGTTTATGTCGGTCCGAGGACTCCTGTAACACGGCCATGTTCTTATAAATCACTTTGATGCACATTACAGCGCCACTGCACTATAACATCCGTAACAGCTCGCTATGGGCGCGGCGTAATTGGTGGATGGTGGCTCGTGAATTCAATGGAATACATTTACACAGTGATTTCGTGGATGCAGTTCTCCCCGAGGAAGGAGCCTCTCTCCAACCTTTCCAGCGCTCAGGTTTCACTTTACTCATTTCCGTCATGCTCCGGCACCTCCATCCTGCCCCGGCGTTCCCGGAGAACTGCGAGAGTCTGCCGTGCCGTCTTCGTTACCTGACTCCGAAAAAGAAAGTTAATGAGAGCTGATTGGGACCATATGTTGAGGAGGATCTCATGATCCTCGAAAAAAATAAAAAAGCTCGCCACCCTCTTCAATAACGCTTGATGGATTTTAAATGAAATGACATGTCGGGGGTCCGGGCTGCACCGCCAGGCTCGGTTTCGCTCGCCGTAAACTGTCACCATCTGGACTTAGAAGCCCGATCCCTTTCTCCCTCCAGCCCAGACGCCTATCCATCCATCCAGCCGTCCATCCATCCATCAATCTCTTTTTTGTGCTGCAGCAGAATGAGAGGTGACAGGTGACAGCTATCCATTACACACTCGCTTTCCCGTTAATTGGGTTGTCCATTCCGGCTCAATATGCTCCCCTCTCGTCGTCGGCTCAGCAACATGGCCTCTCGAGTCTCTCGAGCGAACGTACTGGCCTAGAAACAGGCCGGCGCGAGGTAGACCCCGTTTTCATCATCATTACTCTGACCAAGACCATCCGTTTCATTTTGCTTCTGTCATCTCGTTGTTTATTTCCTTGAACTTGTTTATCCGTTTTGAGTCAGATTTAATTTGTGGCCCATAATTAGTTTTTATTGATTTGGCTCTCATGCCGAGGGGGGGTCTTCTCCAGTGTCTCGTCCCTGCCATCTGATATTTGTTTCCTCTGAACTTTTTTTTTTTCAGTATTATTCATTTTCTTTATTTGTATCACTCCGCCCTCTCCATCTATCTTCCGATTCTCCCTTCCGCTCCCTCCCTCCCTCTCGCTCTGTCTCTGTCTGCCCGCCCAGAGCCCTCGGCGGCGCCACGAGAGGTTCGGTGCGTGAGCCCGAGCTCCTCCTCCCTCCTGGTAAGTTGGCGGCCGCCGCCAGAGGAAAGCCAGAACGGCGACCTGACTGGCTACGAGTTACGTTACCAGGCCGTCACCAACAGCAACGGAACGGAGGCACTTCCGGAAAAGACCCTTCGCATGGAGGCCAGTGTTGGGCAGACGAGGCTGAAGAACCTGGCCAAGTGGAGGCGCTACAGAGTCTCCCTGGCGGCGCTCACTGCCCAGGGCTCGGGCCCCGAGAGCGCCCCTCTCGAGTGTCGGACAGACGAGGACGGTAAGATACAGTGTTTCTGTTATTGGGTTTGATGTGAACACCCGGGAATGTATGGAAGCACCTGAGCAGAGTTCCAGATACAGTTCAACGTTTTTTTTCACTGGTTTACATACAAAGACGCCCGACTGAGGTTCTAGATTCAAATAAGCACAGATATGGACCTCAACTTTTCCAGCTTTCCATGAAAAATCATTGTCGAGATCTGGAAATGGAGATGAGTCAGACTCGGAGTCGGTTGTCAGCTATCTCAGACTCTTCTCATCAGCCTCAAAGCTCAGATATATCAGCCTGTGTAAAAACAAATCAGATTAAATTAGAATTGTTGACATTAATGAGACAAAAGTAGAGACCCCCACATTCGGGTCTGAGCGAACTGAGTTCAAAAATATACTCAGTTCTGATTCTAGAACTTTCCTTGTGATGAGAAAAAGAAGATAAAGTTTGGCTCATGAATTGTTAGCTAGTTAGCTATTCTAGCTCCCGTTAGCACCACTGGTAGAAGATAAACTGGTTATTTGTGGATCTTCTTGATAAACTATGGGGTTTTATGGGGAGTTTCTTGGTATGAAGTCACATCTAGTTTTGGTTGTCAGGCAGGTCTGTCAAACAAGAGCAGACGAAGATAGCTAGCTGTTTAGCTAAGGCATAGCTAACGCTATTTAGCTGGCTATGGTGAAGATAGCTGGCTAAGACTAGCTATATTTGCTTTAACTAGGCAGCACATTACACAGAGAACCAGTTTATCTTTTAGCAGAGGTGCTAACGTTAGCTAGATTAGCTAGTGAGTTAACATTAGAGTCCAGTGAATTTCTCTTCTGTCTTTTAACACAAGGAAAGTTCTAGAATCAAAACTGAGGGGTCAGAACTGCAGCAGTAGAGACTCAGTACAAACTCAGTAGACACTCAGTAGAGACTCAGTACAAACTCAGTAGACACTCAGTAGAGACTCAGTACAAACTCAGTAGACACTCAGTAGAGACTCAGTACAAACTCAGTAGACACTCAATACAAACTCAGTAGAGACTCAGTACAAACTCAGTACAAACTCAGTAGACACTCAATACAAACTCAGTACAAACTCAGTAGACACTCAATACAAACTCAGTACAAACTGAGTAGAGACTCAATACAAACTCAGTACAAACTCAGTAGAGACTCAATACAAACTCAGTAGAGACTCAGTAGAGACTCAATACAATCTCAGTAGAGACTCAGTAGAGACTCAATACAAACTCAGTAGAGACTCAATACAAACTCAGTAGAGACTCAATACAAACTCAGTAGAGACTCAATACAAACTCAGTAGAGACTCAGTAGAGACTCAATACAAACTCAGTAGAGACTCAATACAAACTCAGTACAAACTCAGTAGAGACTCAATACAAACTCAGTACAAACTCAGTAGAGACTCAGTAGACACTCAATACAAACTCAGTGGAGACCCAATACAAACTCAGTAGAGACTCAATACAAACTCAGTGGAGACCCAATACAAACTCAGTAGAGACTCAATACAAACTCAGTGGAGACCCAATACAAACTCAGTAGAGACTCAGTACAAACTCAGTAGAGACTCAGTAGTCACTCAGTCCTGGCTACACAAGGAAGCCATTGTGGGAAGAGTTACAGAGTCTGTGATTGGTGGTTGATTTGGGTTCTGCAGGACACTTGGACATTAGATTATATCACACTTAACAATCAGACCACTAACTAGCACAACAGCTAATTTAGCTAAACGAGCTTTTTAGTAAATTATTGTTTTTTATTTATTTCTTTTTTCTTTACACTTTGCAAAATAATTGTAATCTAGCAGAGAATCAGCAACAACACTTTCAACAATATCATTATTTATTACTTTTCTTCATATTTATTATTTATTGTCTAGTAAAGAGAAACATGACTACATATGTAACTACATGTAACATATCTCCAATTAAAGAAATATTATAAAAATAATAAATGTACAGCTGAGTAAATCTGCTGAGCACATCATCGCTGTCAGAAAAACACTTTTTCCAGTTTTTAACATCACTTTTCATCTTTTGTTGTCATTTAGAAAATTAGGCTTGTTACGTCGTAGGAAAATGTCAGGACTGGACGACAGAAACTCTTCACAGTAACTTACAGTAAAAGTAAAGAAGCTTGTATCGTCTCTTGTGAAATTACAAATACGAGATTCTGCTGTAATTAAAAATACATTAGAGCAGAAGAAGTGAGATGAGTCTGGGGGTTTAGGGAGGAGAAGCTGGAAGTACAACACAAGACAAAGCGAGAGCGTCGCTGGGAAGCAGAATCATCTTGTTTCCATTAAATCCTAATTAAAGGTAAAATCTGATGACTCGCCTGACCCTCAGCTTTGGGTTTGTTTTTGTATTTGGGCCTCATGTTTACCCTCTGGAGAAAGAAGCTGCTCTCAGTCCTGCAGGAGAAGCTCTGCTCTCCTCTCTCCTTCACCTTCCAGCAGCCTGGCCGACTGAGTCCCCCGCAGGACAGCGACGTGCAGGACGTTGAACAAAATCACAATTCATTTTCTTCACAAACATGACTCACGCTCACGCTCGGCCTACTGACAGGCTTCCATTCAGCGTGAGTCCTTCACTGAGCGCTGAACGGGCTCAGAACCTCATCTGCAGCTGGTCTCGGGGGGCTCAGGTCTCTAAAGCCCACTGCGAGGCGCGCGGTGACGTCAGCTTTAGAAGTGTACTGCGTGTAACGCTGCACAATGCTGCTGCAACCTCCCCCAGGCTCGGAGCTCAGTGTGCTGCTCTGTGTGTATTACTGGGCTAATGCAGGGAGCTGAGTGGGCAGGTGTCATAGCAGTAATCACGGTCAGTGCTGTGGTCAGTCAGAGGGCTGCAGCAGTGAGCACTTATAACTCATCACCAAAGAATTTGTCTTTAATAGTATTTATAGTATTTAATACAAAAATATATAAATATTGAATATAATATAGTATTTGATAGTATTTTAATAGTATTCAACAAATTAATGCTGGAACCACCCATCAGCTCAGCAGAACTCTAATCAGACACTGGACCTGCTGGACTTTAGAACAAGTCTGATCTTACACTGCATCCCAAACCACACACTTCTATACTTCACCTACTACACTAATGATACACTACTATACTTCACCTACTACACTAATAATACACTACTATACTTCACCTACTACACTAATGAGTACACTTCTATACTTCACCTACTACACTAATAATACACTTCTATTCTTCACCTACTACACTAATGAGTACACTTCTATACTTCACCTACTACACTAATAATACACTTCTATACTTCACCTACTACACTAATAATACACTACTATACTTCACCTACTACACTAATAATACACTTCTATACTTCACCTACTGCACTAATAATACACTACTATACTTCACCTACTACACTAATGAATACACTTCTATACTTCACCTACTACACTAATAATACACTACTATACTTCACCTACTACACTAATAATACACTTCTATACTTCACCTACTACACTAATGAATACACTACTATACTTCACCTACTACACTAATGAGTACACGTCTATACTTCACCTACTACACTAATAATACACTACTATACTTCACCTACTACACTAATAATACACTACTATACTTCACCTACTACACTAATAATACACTACTATACTTCACCTACTACACTAATGAGTACACGTCTATACTTCACCTACTACACTAATAATACACTTCTATACTTCACCTACTACACTAATAATACACTACTATACTTCACCTACTACACTAATAATACACTACTATACTTCACCTACTACACTAATGAATACACTACTATACTTCACCTACTACACTAATAATACACTTCTATACTTCACCTACTACACTAATGAATACACTACTATACTTCACCTACTACACTAATAATACACTACTATACTTCACCTACTACACTAATAATACACTACTATACTTCACCTACTACACTAATAATACACTACTATACTTCACCTACTACACTAATAATACACTACTATACTTCACCTACTACACTAATAATACACTACTATACTTCACCTACTACACTAATATACACTTCTATACTTCACCTACTGCACTAATAATACACTACTATACTTCACCTACTACACTAATGAATACACTTCTATACTTCACCTACTACACTAATAATACACTACTATACTTCACCTACTACACTAATAATACACTTCTATACTTCACCTACTACACTAATGAATACACTACTATACTTCACCTACTACACTAATGAGTACACGTCTATACTTCACCTACTACACTAATAATACACTACTATACTTCACCTACTACACTAATAATACACTACTATACTTCACCTACTACACTAATAATACACTACTATACTTCACCTACTACACTAATGAGTACACGTCTATACTTCACCTACTACACTAATAATACACTTCTATACTTCACCTACTACACTAATAATACACTACTATACTTCACCTACTACACTAATAATACACTACTATACTTCACCTACTACACTAATGAATACACTACTATACTTCACCTACTACACTAATAATACACTTCTATACTTCACCTACTACACTAATGAATACACTACTATACTTCACCTACTACACTAATAATACACTACTATACTTCACCTACTACACTAATAATACACTACTATACTTCACCTACTACACTAATGAATACACTTCTATACTTCACCTACTACACTAATAATACACTACTATACTTCACCTACTACACTAATGAATACACTTCTATACTTCACCTACTACACTAATAATACACTACTATACTTCACCTACTACACTAATGAATACACTTCTATATTTCACCTACTACACTAATAATACACTTCTATTCTTCACCTACTACACTAATGAATACACCTCTATACTTCACCTACTACACTACTGAATACACTACTATACTTCACCTACTACACTAATGAATACACTACTATACTTCACCTACTACACTAATGAATACACTACTATACTTCACCTACTACACTAATGAATACACTACTATACTTCACCTACTACACTAATGAATACACTACTATACTTCACCTACTACACTAATAATACACTTCTATACTACACCTACTACACTAATAATACACTACTATACTTCACCTACTACACTAATAATACACTTCTATACTTCACCTACTACACTAATGAATACACTACTATACTTCACCTACTACACTAATGAATACACTACTATACTTCACCTACTACACTAATGAATACACTACTATACTTCACCTACTACACTAATGAATACACTTCTATACTTCACCTACTACACTAATGAATACACTACTATACTTCACCTACTACACTAATGAATACACTTCTATACTTCACCTACTACACTAATGAATACACTTCTATACTTCACCTACTACACTAATGAATACACTTCTATACTTCACCTACTACACTAATGAATACACTACTATACTTCACCTACTACACTAATGAATACACTACTATACTTCAACTACTACACTAATGAGTACACTTCTATACTTCACCTACTACACTAATAATACACTACTATACTTCACCTACTACACTAATAATACACTACTATACTTCACCTACTACACTAATAATACACTTCTATACTTCACCTACTACACTAATAATACACTACTATACTTCACCTACTACACTAATGAGTACACTTCTATACTTCACCTACTACACTAATAATACACTTCTATACTTCACCTACTACACTAATAATACACTACTATACTTCACCTACTACACTAATGAGTACACTTCTATACTTCACCTACTACACTAATAATACACTACTATACTTCACCTACTACACTAATGAATACACTACTATACTTCACCTACTACACTAATGCATACACTTCTATACTTCACCTACTACACTAATGAATACACTTCTATACTTCACCTACTACACTAATGAATACACTACTATACTTCACCTACTACACTAATAATACAATACTATACTTCACCTACTACACTAATAATACACTACTATACTTCACCTACTACACTAATGAATACACTTCTATACTTCACCTACTACACTAATGAATACACTACTATACTTCACCTACTACACTAATGAATACACTTCTATACTTCACCTACTACACTAATGAATACACTTCTATACTTCACCTACTACACTAATAATACACTACTATACTTCACCTACTACACTAATAAATACACTACTATACTTCACCTACTACACTAATGAATACACCTCTATACTTCACCTACTACACTACTGAATACACTACTATACTTCACCTACTACACTAATGAATACACTACTATACTTCACCTACTACACTAATGAATACACTTCTATACTTCACCTACTACACTAATGAATACACTACTATACTTCACCTACTACACTAATGAATACACTACTATACTTCACCTACTACACTAATAATACACTACTATACTTCACCTACTACACTAATGAATACACTACTATACTTCACCTACTACACTAATGCATACACTTCTATACTTCACCTACTACACTAATGAATACACTTCTATACTTCACCTACTACACTAATGAATACACTACTATACTTCACCTACTACACTAATGAATACACGTCTATACTTCACCTACTACACTAATGAATACACTTCTATACTTCATCTACTACACTAATGAATACACTACTATACTTCACCTCCTACACTAATAATACACTTCTATACTTCACCTACTACACTAATGAATACACTACTATACTTCACCTACTACACTAATAATACACTACTATACTTCACCTCCTACACTAATAATACACTTCTATACTTCACCTACTACACTAATGAATACACTACTATACTTCACCTACTACACTAATGAATACACTTCTATACTTCACCTACTACACTAATGAATACACTACTATACTTCACCTACTACACTAATGAATACACTTCTATACTTCACCTACTACACTAATGAATACACTTCTATACTTCACCTACTACACTAATGAATACACTTCTATACTTCACCTACTACACTAATGATACACTACTATACTTCACCTACTACACTAATGAGTACACTTCTATACTTCACCTACTACACTAATAATACACTACTATACTTCACCTACTACACTAATAATACACTACTATACTTCACCTACTACACTAATAATACACTTCTATACTTCACCTACTACACTAATAATACACTACTATACTTCACCTACTACACTAATGAGTACACTTCTATACTTCACCTACTACACTAATAATACACTACTATACTTCACCTACTACACTAATAATACACTACTATACTTCACCTACTACACTAATAATACACTTCTATACTTCACCTACTACACTAATGAATACACTACTATACTTCACCTACTACACTAATGAATACACTACTATACTTCACCTACTACACTAATGAATACACTTCTATACTTCACCTACTACACTAATAATACACTACTATACTTCACCTACTACACTAATGAATACACTACTATACTTCACCTACTACACTAATGAATACACTACTATACTTCACTTCCTACACTAATAATACACTTCTATACTTCACCTACTACACTAATGAATACACTTCTATACTTCACCTACTACACTAATAATACACTACTATACTTCACCTACTACACTAATAATACACTACTATACTTCACCTACTACACTAATAATACACTTCTATACTTCACCTACTACACTAATAATACACTACTATACTTCACCTACTACACTAATAATACACTACTATACTTCACCTACTACACTAATAATACACTTCTATACTTCACCTACTACACTAATAATACACTTCTATACTTCACCTACTACAGTAATAATACACTACTATTACTTCACCTACTACACTAATAATACACTTCTATACTTCACCTACTACACTAATGAATACACTTCTATACTTCACCTACTACACTAATGAATACACTTCTATACTTCACCTACTACACTAATAATACACTACTATACTTCACCTACTACACTAATAATACACCACTATACTTCACCTACTACACTAATGATACACTTCTATACTTCACCTACTACACTAATAATACACTTCTATACTTCACCTACTACACTAATGAATACACTACTATACTTCACCTACTACACTAATAATACACTTCTATACTTCACCTACTACACTAATGAATACACTACTATACTTCACCTACTACACTAATAATACACTACTATACTTCACCTACTACACTAATGAATATACTACTATACTTCACCTACTACACTAATGAATACACTACTATACTTCACCTACTACAATAATGAATACACTTCTATACTTCACCTACTACACTAATAATACACTTCTATACTTCACCTACTACACTAATGAATACACTTCTATACTTCACCTACTACACTAATGAATACACTTCTATACTTCACCTACTACACTAATGAATACACTTCTATACTTCACCTACTACACTAATGAATACACTACTATACTTCACCTACTACACTAATGAATACACTACTATACTTCACCTACTACACTAATGAATACACTTCTATACTTCACCTACTACACTAATAATACACTACTATACTTCACCTACTACACTAATGAATACACTACTATACTTCACCTACTACACTAATGAATACACTACTATACTTCACCTACTACACTAATGAATACACTTCTATACTTCACCTACTACACTAATGAATACACTACTATACTTCACCTACTACACTAATGAATACACTACTATACTTCACCTACTACACTAATGAATACACTTCTATACTTCACCTACTACACTAATAATACACTACTATACTTCACCTACTACACTAATGAATACACTACTATACTTCACCTACTACACTAATGAGTACACTTCTATACTTCACTACTACACTGATGAATACACTTCTATACTTCACCTACTACACTAATGAATACACTACTATACTTCACCTACTACACTAATAATACACTACTATACTTCACCTACTACACTAATAATACACTACTATACTTCACCTACTACACTAATGAATACACTTCTATACTTCACCTACTACACTAATGAATACACTACTATACTTCACCTACTACACTAATGAATACACTTCTATACTTCACCTACTACACTAATGAATACACTTCTATACTTCACCTACTACACTAATAATACACTACTATACTTCACCTACTACACTAATAAATACACTACTATACTTCACCTACTACACTAATGAATACACCTCTATACTTCACCTACTACACTAACTAGTACACTACTATACTTCACCTACTACACTAATGAATACACTACTATACTTCACCTACTACACTAATGAATACACTTCTATACTTCACCTACTACACTAATGAATACACTACTATACTTCACCTACTACACTAATGAATACACTACTATACTTCACCTACTACACTAATAATACACTACTATACTTCACCTACTACACTAATGAATACACTACTATACTTCACCTACTACACTAATGCATACACTTCTATACTTCACCTACTACACTAATGAATACACTTCTATACTTCACCTACTACACTAATGAATACACTACTATACTTCACCTACTACACTAATGAATACACTTCTATACTTCACCTACTACACTAATAATACACTACTATACTTCACCTACTACACTAATGAATACACTACTATACTTCACCTACTACACTAATAATACACTTCTATACTTCACCTACTACACTAATGAAATACACTACTATACTTCACCTACTACACTAATAATACACTACTATACTTCACCTACTACACTAATAATACACTTCTATACTTCACCTACTACACTAATAATACACTACTATACTTCACCTACTACACTAATGAATACACTTACTATACTTCACCTACTACACTAATGAATACACTTCTATACTTCACCTACTACACTAATGAATTCACTTCTATACTTCACCTACTACACTAATGAATACACTTCTATACTTCACCTACTACACTAATGAATACACTTCTATACTTCACCTACTACACTAATAAATACACTTCTATACTTCACCTACTACACTAATAATACACTACTATACTTCACCTACTACACTAATGATACACTTCTATACTTCACTACTACACTGATGAATACACTTCTATACTTCACCTACTACACTAATGAATACACTACTATACTTCACCTACTACACTAATAATACACTTCTATACTTCACCTACTACACTAATAATACACTACTATACTTCACCTACTACACTAATGATACACTTCTATACTTCACCTACTACACTAATAATACACTACTATACTTCACCTACTACACTAATGAATACACTTCTATACTTCACCTACTACACTAATGAATACACTACTATACTTCACCTACTACACTAATGAATACACTACTATACTTCACCTACTACACTAATGAATACACTTCTATACTTCACCTACTACACTAATGAATACACTTCTATACTTCACCTACTACACTAATGAATACACTACTATACTTCACCTACTACACTAATGAATACACTTCTATACTTCACCTACTACACAAATAAATTCACTTCTATACTTCACCTACTACACTAATGAATACACTTCTATACTTCACCTACTACACTAATGAATACACTACTATACTTCACCTACTTACACTAATGAATACACTTCTATACTTCACCTACTACAACTAATAATACACTACTATACTTCACCTACTACAACTAATGAATACACTACTATACTTCACCTACTACACTAATGAGTACACTTCTATACTTCCACCCTACTACACTAATGATTACACTTCTATACTTCACCTACTACACTAATGAATACACTAACTATACTTCACCTACTACACTAATGAATACACTTCTATACTTCACCTACTACACTAATCAGTACACTTCTATACTTCACCTACTACACTAATAATACACTACTATACTTCACCTACTACACTAATAATACACTACTATACTTACACCTACTACAAATGAATACACTTCTATACTTCCCCTACTACACTAATGATACACTTCTATACTTCCACCTACTACACTAATAATACGACTACTATACTTCACCCTACTACACTAATAATACACTTCTATACTTCACCTACTACACTAATGAATACACTTCTATACTTCACCTACTACACTAATGAATACACTTCTATACTTCACCTACTACACTAATGAATACACTACTATACTTCACCTACTACACTAATAATACACTTCTATACTTCACCTACTACACTAATGAATACACTACTTATACTTCACCTACTACACTAATAATACACTACTATACTTCACCTACTACACTAATGAATACCACTACTATACTTCACCTACTACACTAATGATACACTTCTATACTTCACCTACTACACTAATGAATACACTACTATACTTCACCTACTACACTAATAATACACTTCTATACTTCACCTACTACACTAAATGAATTACACTTCATACTTCACCTACTACACTAATGAATACACTTCTATACTTCACCTACTACACTAATGAATACACTACTATACTTCACCTACTACACTAATGAATACACTACTATACTTCACCTACTACACTAATGATACACTTCTATACTTCACCTACTACACTAATGAATACACTACTATACTTCACCTACTACACTAATGAAAACACTTCTATACTTCACCTACTACACTAATGAATACACTACTATACTTCACCTACTACACTAATGAATACACTACTATACTTCACCTACTACACTAATGAATACACTACTATACTTCACCTACTACACTAATGAATACACTTCTATACTTCACCTACTACACTAATGAATACACTACTATACTTCACCTACTACACTAATGAATACACTACTATACTTCACCTACTACACTAATGAATACACTTCTTTTACTTCACCTACTACACTAATTATTACACTACTATACTTCACCTACTACACTAATGAGATACACTTCTATACTTCACCTACTACACTAGATGAATACACTTCTATACTTCACCTACTACACTAATGAATACACTACTATACTTCACCTACTACACTAATGAATACACTACTATACTTCACCTACTACACTAATGATAACACTTCTATACTTCACCTACTACACTAATAATACACTTACTATACTTCACCTACTACACTAATGAATACACTACTATACTTCACCTACTACACCTAATGAATACACTACTATACTTCACCTACTACACTAATGAACTACACTTCTATACTTCAACCTACTACACTAATGAATACACTTCTATACTTCACCTACTACACTAATGAATACACTACTATACTTCACCTACTACACTAATGAATACACTTCTATACTTCACCTACTACACTAATGAATACACTACTATACTTCACCTACTACACTAATGAATACACTTCTATACTTCACCTACTACACTATTAATACACTACTAATACTTCACCTACTACACTAATGAATACACTCTAATACTTCACCTACTACACTAATAATACACTACTATACTTCACTTACTACACTAATGAATACACTTCTATACTTCACCTACTACACTAATAATACACTTCTATACTTCACCTACTACACTAATAATACACTACTATACTTCACCTACTACACTAATAATACACTTCTATACTTCCACCTACTACACTAATGAATTACACTTCTATACTTCAACTACTACACTAATGAATACAATTCTATTCTTACTTCACAACAACTCCACTAATGAATACACTTCTATACTTCACCTACTACACTAATAAATACACTACTATAACAAATACTTCCACCTACTACACTAATGAATACACTACTATACTTCACCTACTACACTAATAATACACTTCTATACTTCACCTACTACACTAATGAATACACTACTATACTTCACCTACTACACTAATGAATTACACTTCTATATCTTCACCTACTACACTAATAATACACTACTATACTTCACCTACTACACTAATGAATACACTACTATACTTCACCTACTACACTAATAAATACTACTACTATACTTCACCTACTACACTAATGAATACACTTCTATACTTTCACTACTACACTAATGAATACACTACTATACTTCACCTACTACACTAATAAATACACTACTATACTTCACCTACAACACTAATAGATACACTATCTCTACTTCACCTACTACACTAATAATACACTACTATACTTCACCTACTACACTAATATACACTACTATACTTCACCTACTACACTAATAATACACTTCTATACTTCACCTACTACACTAAAAATACCACATCCTATACTTCACCTACTTACACCTAATAATACACTACTATACTTCACCTACTACACTAATTAATACACTACTATACTTCACACTACTACACTAATGAATACACTTCTATACTTCACCTACTACACTAATGAATACACTTCTATAACTTTCACCTACCTACACTAATAATACACTACTATACTTCACCTACTACACTATAATACACTACTATACTTCACCTACCTACACTAATGACTACACTTCTATACTTCACCTACTACACTAATAATACACTTCTATACTTCACCTACTACACTAATGAATACACTACTATACTTCACCTACTACACTAATGAATACACTTCTATACTTCACCTACTACACTAATAATACACTACTATACTTCACCTACTACACTAATGAATACACTACTATACTTCACCTACTACACTAATGAATACACTACTATACTTCACCTACTACACTAATGAATACACTTCTATACTTCACCTACTACACTAATGAATACACTACTATACTTCACCTACTACACTAATGAATACACTACTATACTTCACCTACTACACTAATAATACACTTCTATACTTCACCTACTACACTAATGAATACACTACTATACTTCACCTACTACACTAATGAATACACTTCTATACTTCACCTACTACACTAATGAATACACTACTATACTTCACCTACTACACTAATGAATACACTTCTATTCTTCACCTACACACTAATAATACACTACTATACTTCACCTACTACACTAATGAATACACTTCTATACTTCACCTACTACACTAATGAATACACTTCTATACTTCACCTACTACACTAATAATACACTACTATACTTCACCTACTACACTAATGAATACACTTCTATACTTCACCTACTACACTAATGAATACACTACTATACTTCACCTACTACTAATGAATACACTTCTATACTTCACCTACTACACTAATGAATACACTTCTATACTTCACCTACTACACTAATAATACACTACTATACTTCACCTACTACACTAATAATACACTACTATACTTCACCTACTACACTAATAATACACTACTATACTTCACCTACTACACTAATGAATACACTACTATACTTCACCTACTACACTAATAATACACTACTATACTTCACCTACTACACTAATAATACACTACTATACTTCACCTACTACACTAATGAATACACTTCTATACTTCACCTACTACACTAATAATACACTACTATACTTCACCTACTACACTAATGAATACACTTCTATACTTCACCTACTACACTAATGAATACACTTCTATACTTCACCTACTACACTAATGAATACACTTCTATACTTCACCTACTACACTAATGAATACACTTCTATACTTCACCTACTACACTAATAATACACTACTATACTTCACCTACTACACTAATAATACACTTCTATACTTCACCTACTACACTAATGAATACACTACTATACTTCACCTACTACACTAATGAATACACTTCTATACTTCACCTACTACACTAATGAATACACTTCTATACTTCACCTACTACACTAATGAATACACTTCTATACTTCACCTACTACACTAATGAATACACTTCTATACTTCACCTACTACACTAATAATACACTACTATACTTCACCTACTACACTAATAATACACTTCTATACTTCACCTACTACACTAATGAATACACTTCTATACTTCACCTACTACACTAATGAATACACTTCTATACTTCACCTACTACACCTAATGAATACACTTCTATACTTCACCTACTACACTAATAATACACTACTATACTTCACCTACTACACTAATAACACTACTATACTTCACCTACTACACTAATGAATACACTACTATACTTCACCTACTACACTAATGAATACACTTCTATACTTCACCTACTACACTAATGAATACACTTCAATACTTCACCTACTACACTAATGAATACACTTCTATACTTCACCTACTACACTAATGAATACACTTCTATACTTCACCTCCTACACTAATAATTACTTTCTATACTTCACCTCCTACACTAATAATTACTTTCTATACTTCACCTCCTACACTAATAATTACTTTCTATACTTCACCTCCTACACTAATAATTACTTTCTATACTTCACCTACTACACTAATGATACACTACAATATTTCACCTACTACACTAATGAATACACTACTATACTTCACCTACTACACTAATGAATACACTTCTATACTTCACCTACTACACTAATAAATACACTACTATTCTTCACCTACTACACTAATGAATACACTTCTATTCTTCACCTACTACACTAATAATACACTACTATACTTCACCTACTACACTAATGAATACACTTCTATTCTTCACCTACTACACTAATGAATACACTTCTATTCTTCACCTACTACACTAATAATACACTACTATACTTCACCTACTACACTAATAATACACTACTATACTTCACCTACTACACTAATGAATACACTTCTATACTTCACCTACTACACTAATAATACACTTCTATACTTCACCTACTACACTAATGAATACACTACTATACTTCACCTACTACACTAATGAATACACTACTATACTTCACCTACTACACTAATGAATACACTTCTATTCTTCACCTACTACACTTATGAATACACTACTATACCTTCACCTACTACACTAATGAATACACTTCTATACTTCACCTACTACACTAATGAATACACTTCTATTCTTCACCTACTACACTAATGAATACACTACTATACTTCACCTACTACACTAATGAATACACTACTATACTTCACCTACTACACTAATGAATACACTTCTATACTTCACCTACTACACTAATGAATACACTTCTATACTTCACCTACTACACTAATGAGTGTACTGTTATGATTTACTCTTGTTTTAGTAATTTAACATAAAGGTCAGTAGAATTTATTGGGTTTCACAGTTTCTGTGTTGATAATGATTCATTCCTGATCAAATAGTTCTGTCTCCGTCTGCATCTTTGATCTGCTCAGGATTCCGATTCTCGTATCCGTGGAATGTTTTTTCCGTTACTGGCGGTTATTTTTCTGAATTTCATGAATGAGTTCTTTGGTCGTGAGTTATATTATATATCAGATTCAGAGCCATCATGCCGACAGAGTCGCTACTGGTCAGGTCCTGCTCTCTGTTGTCGTGGTTACGGGTGGCTGGTTGCTGCGAATGCCGCTGCTTTTTGAGATGGAGGGCAGCGTCCTGGGATCACGAGTAGCGAGCTGCTAATTGCTAAGAGATTTAGATGATGCGATCCCCGGACACAGTGTGTGTGTGTGTGTGAGTGTGTGTGTGTTGTGTGTGTGTGTGAGTGTGAGATGGTGGGGAGTGTACGAGTGTAGGAGAGAGAGCGAGAGAGTGAGAGAGAGAGTGTTACACAAATAGATGTGTGAAGGTGACGTAAGTCTCTCACTGTTGGATTGTTTTTCTCTCCAACTAAACAGACGTAATACATCAGATTCAGATTCAGATTCAGATTCAGAACCCAGCAGTGTATAATCACACACCAGTTCAGTTCCCAGTGCACACCTTCAGTAACGTACTGACACCTGTACTGAACTGATACAGTCACAGCAATAGACGCTCACTCTGAACATGAAGCATAATTAATGCTCACAAAAACAGTAAAAACTGGTGATATAATTGGTGGTGTAGTGGTTAGTATGGTGGTGTAGTGGTCAGTATGGTGGTGTAGTGGTCAGTATGGTGGTGTAGTGGTTAGTATGGTGGTGTAGTGGTTAATATGGTGGTGTAGTGGTTAGTATGGTGGTGTAGTGGTTAGTATGGTGGTGTAGTGGTTAGTATGGTGGTGTAGTGGTTAGTATGGTGGTGTAGTGGTTAGTATGGTGGTGTAGTGGTTAGTATGGTGGTGTAGTGGTCAGTATGGTGGTGTAGTGGTTAGTATGGTGGTGTAGTGGTTAGTATGGTGGTGTAGTGGTCAGTATGGTGGTGTAGTGGTCAGTATGGTGGTGTAGTGGTTAGTACAGTGGTGTAGTGGTTAGTATGGTGGTGTAGTGGTTAATATGGTGGTGTAGTGGTTAGTATGGTGGTATAGTGGTTAGTATGGTGGTGTAGAGGTTAGTATGGTGGTGTAGTGGTTAGTATGGTGGTGTAGTGGTCAGTGTGGTGGTGTAGTGGTCAGTATGGTGGTGTAGTGGTTAGTATGGTGGTGTAGTGGTTAGTATGGTGGTGTAGTGGTCAGTATGGTGGTGTAGTGGTTAGTATAGTGGTGTAGTGGTTAGTACGGTGGTGTAGTGGTCAGTATGGTGGTGTAGTGGTTAGTATGGTGGTGTAGTGGTTAGTATGGTGGTGTAGTGGTTACTATGGTGGTGTAGTGGTTAGTACGGTGGTGTAGTGGTTAGTACGGTGGTGTAGTGGTTAGTATGGTGGTGTAGTGGTTAGTATGGTGGTGTAGTGGTTAGTACGGTGGTGTAGTGGTTAGTATGGTGGTGTAGTGGTTAGTAAGGTGGTGTAGTGGTTAGTATGGTGGTGTAGTGGTCAGTATGGTGGTGTAGTGGTTCAGTATGGTGGTGTAGTGGTTAGTATGGTGGTGTAGTGGTCAGTATGGTGGTGTAGTGGTCAGTATGGTGGTGTAGTGGTTAGTACAGTGGTGTAGTGGTTAGTATGGTGGTGTAGTGGTTAATATGGTGGTGTAGTGGTTAGTATGGTGGTATAGTGGTTAGTATGGTGGTGTAGAGGTTAGTATGGTGGTGTAGTGGTTAGTATGGTGGTGTAGTGGTCAGTGTGGTGGTGTAGTGGTCAGTATGGTGGTGTAGTGGTTAGTATGGTGGTGTAGTGGTTAGTATGGTGGTGTAGTGGTCAGTATGGTGGTGTAGTGGTTAGTATAGTGGTGTAGTGGTTAGTACGGTGGTGTAGTGGTCAGTATGGTGGTGTAGTGGTTAGTATGGTGGTGTAGTGGTTAGTATGGTGGTGTAGTGGTCAGTACGGTGGTGTAGTGGTTAGTATGGTGGTGTAGAGGTTATTATGGTGGTGTAGTGATTAGTATGGAGGTGTAGTGGTCAGCACGTTGGTGTAGTGGTCAGCAAGGTGGTGTAGTTGTCAGTATGGTGGTGTAGTGGTTAGTACAGTGGTGTAGTGGTTAGCATGGTTGTACAGTGGTTAGTATGGTGGTGTAGTGGTTAGTACGGTGGTGTAGGGGTTAGTAAGGTGATGTAGTGGTTAGTACGGTGGTGTAGTAGTTAGTATGGTGGTGTAGTGGTCAGTACGGTGGTGTAGTGGTTAGTAAGGTGGTGTAGTGGTTAGTACGGTGGTGTAGTGGTCAGTATGGTGGTGTAGTGGTCAGTACGGTGGTGTAGTGGTTAGTACGGTGGTGTAGTGGTTAGTATGATGGTGTAGTGGTCAGTACGGTGGTGTAGTGGTTAGTATGGTGGTGTAGGTGGTTAGTACGGTGGTGTAGTGGTTAGTACGGTGGTGTAGTGGTTAGTATGGTGGTGTAGTGGTTAGTACGGTGGTGTAGTGGTTAGTATGATGGATGTAGTGGTTAGTATGATGGTGTAGTTGTCAGTACGGTGGTGTAGTGGTTAGTATGGTGGTGTAGTGGTTAGTATGGTGGGTGTAGTGGTTAGTGCGGTGGTGTAGTGGTTAGTGCGGTGGTGTAGTGGTTAGTATGGTGGTGTAGTGGTTAGTACGGTGGTGTAGTGGTTAGTATGGTGGTGTAGTGGTCAGTATGGTGGTGTAGTGGTTAGTATGGTGGCTGTAGTGGTTAGTATGGTGGTGGTAGTGGTTAGTAAGGTGGTGTAGAGGTTAGTATGGTGGTGTAGCTGGTTAGTATGGTGGTGTAGTGGGTTAGTATGGAGGTGTAGTGGGTTAGTATGGGTGGTGTCGGGTGGTTAGTATTGGTGGTTGTAGTGGTCAGTAATGGTGGTGTAGTGGTTAGTAAGGTGGTTGTAGTGGTTAGTATGGTGGTGTAGTGGTTTCGTAGGGTGGAGTAGTGGTCAGTATGGTGGTGTAAGTGGGTTAAGTAAGGTGGGTGTAGTGGTTAGTATGGTGGTGTAGTGTTAGTATGGTGGTGTAGAGGTCAGTATGGTGGTGTAGTGGTTAGATATTGTGTGGTGTGTCTCTGTCACTATAGTGGTTAGTATGGTGGTGTAGTGGTCAGTTGGTGGTGTTGTGGGTTTAGTACGGTGGTGTATGGTAGTTCGGTGGTGTAGTGGGTTAGTCTGGTGGTGTAGTATGTTAGTACGGTGGTGTAGTGGTGTAGAATGGTGGAGTCGGTGTAGTGGTTAGTATGGTGGTGTAGTGGTTAGTATGGTGGTGTAGTAGTTAGTACGGTGGTGTAGTGGTCAGTACGGTGGTGTAGTGGTTAGTATGGTGTGTAGTGGTTAGTAAGGTGGTGTAGTGGTTAGTATGGTGGTGTAGTAGTTAGTACGGTGGTGTAGTGGTTAGTATGGTGGTGTAGTGGTTAGTATGGTGTGTAGTGGTTAGTATGGTGGTGTAGTGGTTAGTATGGTGGTGTAGTGGTTAGTATGGTGGTGTAGTGGTCAGTATGGTGGTGTAGTGGTCAGTATGGTGGTGTAGTGGTTAGTATGGTGGTGTAGTGGTTAGTATGGTGGTGTAGTGGTTAGTATGGTGGTGTAGTGGTCAGTATGGTGGTGTAGTGGTTAGTATGGTGGTGTAGTGGTTAGTATGGTGGTGTAGTGGTTAGTATGGTGGTGTAGTGGTCAGTACGTGGTGTAGTGTTAGTATGGTGGTGTAGTGGTTAGTAAGGTGGTGTAGTGGTTAGTATG
>CM038723.1:40108902-40158902 GCA_021613375.1 Megaleporinus macrocephalus
TTTCTCTCCTCTATCTCTCTCTCCCTCTCCCTCGTTCTCTCCTCTCTCTCTTTCTCTCCTCTCTCTCTTTCTCTCCTCTATCCTCTCTCTCCTCTCCCTCTTTCTCTCCTCTATCTCTCTCTCCCTCTCCCTCTTTCTCTCCTCTCTCTCTTTCTCTCCTCTCTCTTTCTCTCCTCTATCTCTCTCCCTCTCCTCTTCTCTCCTCTCCCTCTTTCTCTCCTCTCCCTCTTTCTCTCCTCTCCCTCTTTCTCTCCTCTCTCTCTTTCTCTCCTCTAATCTCTCTCTCCCCTCCCTCTTTCTCTCCTCTCTCTCTTTCTCTCCTCTCTCTCTTTCTCTCCTCTATCTCTCTCTCCCTCTCTCTCTCTCTCCTCTCTCTCTTTCTCTCTCTCCCTCTTTCTCTCCTCTCTCTCTTTCTCTATCTATCTCTCTCTCCCTCTCCCTCTTTCTCTCCTCTCTCTCTTTCTCTCCTCTCTCTCTTTCTCTCCTCTATCTCTCTCTCCCTCTCCCTCTTTCTCTCCTCTCTCTCTTTCTCTCCTCTCCCTCTTTCTCTCCTCTCTCTCTTTCTCTCCTCTCCCTCTTTCTCTCCTCTCCCTCTTTCTCTCTCTCTCTCTTTCTCTCCTCTCTCTCTTTCCTCCTCTCCCTCTTTCTCTCCTCTCCCTCTTTCTCTCCCCTCTCTCTTTCTCTCCTCTCCCTCTTTCTCTCCTCTCCCTCTTTCTCTCCTCTCTCTCTTTCTCTCCTCTATCTCTCTCTCCCTCTCCCTCTTTCTCTCCTCTCTCTCTTTCTCTCCTCTCTCTCATTCTCTCCTCTATCTCTCTCTCCTCTCCCTCTTTCTTCTCTCTCTCTTTCTCTCCTCTCTCTCTCTCTCTCCTCTCCCTCTTTCTCTCCTCTCCCTCTTTCTCTCCTCTCCCTCTTTCTCTCCTCTCTCTCTTTCTCTCCTCTCCCTCTTTCTCTCCTCTCCCTCTTTCTCTCCTCTCTCTCTTTCTCTCCTCTCTCTCTTTCTCTCCTCTCCCTCTTTCTCTCCTCTCCCTCTTTCTCTCCCCTCTCTCTTTCTCTCCTCTCCCTCTTCTCTCCTCTCTCTCTTTCTCTCCTCTCCCTCTTTCTCTCCTCTCTCTCTTTCTCTCCTCTCCCTCTTTCTCTCCTCTCTCTCTTTCTCTCCTCTCTCTCTTTCTCTCCTCTCTCTCTTTCTCTCCTCTCTCTCTTTCTCTCCTCTCCCTCTTTCTCTCCTCTCCTCTTTCTCTCCTCTCTCTCTTTCTCTCCTCTCTCTCTTTCTCTCCTCTCCCTCTTTCTCTCCTCTCCCTCTTTCTCTCCTCTCTCTCTTTTCTCTCCTCTATCTCTCTCTCTCCTCTCTCTCTTTCTTCCTCTCCTCTCTTCTCTCCTCTCCCTCTTTCTCTCCTCTATCTCTCTCTCCCTCTCCCTCTTTCTCTCCTCTCTCTTTCTCTCCTCTCCCTCTTTCTCTCCCCTCTCTCTTTCTCTCCTCTCCCTCTTTTCTCCTCTCTCTCTTTCTCTCCTCTATCTCTCTCTCTCTCTCCCTCTTTCTCTCCTCTCTCTTTCTGTCCTCTCCCTCTTTCTCTCCTCTCTCTCTTTCTCTCCTCTCCCTCTTTCTCTTTCTCTCTCTCCTCTTTCTCTCTTTCTCTCTCTCCTCTTTCTCTCTTTCTCTCATTCTCTCTCTCCTCTTTCTCTCTTTCTCTCTTTCCTCTTTCTCTCTTTCTCTCCTCTCTCTCTCTTTCTCTGTCTCCTCTTTCTCTCTTTCTCTCCTCTCCCTCTTTCTCTCCTCTCTGTCTTTCTCTCCTCTCTCTCTTTCTCTCCTCTCCCTGCTTTCTCTCCTCTCTCTCTTTCTCTCCTCTATCTCTCTCTCTCTCCCTCTTTCTCTCCTCTCTCTCTTTCTCTCCTCTCCCTCTTTCTCTCCCCTCTCTCTTTCTCTCCTCTATCTCTTTCTCTCCTCTCTCTCTTTCTCTCCTCCTCTCTCTCTCTTTCTCTGTCTCCTCTTTCTCTCTTTCTCTCCTCCTCTCTCTCTGCATTAGCTTTCATGTAATCTCTCTCTTTCCATAAATCTATCTTTTTCTCTTCCACTCCTACACTCCCCCTGTTCTTGACTCATTCTTCTCACATGCCCCCCCCCCCCCCCCCTCTCTCTCTCTCTCTCACTGTGTGTTTTCTCTCTTCCTGCTGGCACTGTGTTAGTGGAAAACGGATGATGCTGCAGAATATGTGAGTATGGCAGGCGGACGAGGTGAGGCGGAACTGTTGTGTGTGTGTGTGTGTGTGTGTGTGTGTGTGTGTGTGTGTGTGTGTGTGTGTAAAGCTGGTTATGAAATCTCCTCGTGGAGCCTCACTGCCCTTCACTTTGCTGTGATTGTGTCGTCTCACAGCGCAGACAGATAAGCATGAGGCAGCTCTTTTTTGGGGCCGTCAGCGCAGAGTTCATTAGAGCGAGTGGCTTTGAGTGCTCTCTCTGCACAAGCGTGTGTTACAGTACAGCCACTGTACACACACACACACACACACACACACACACACACACACAGATCTGACTGGGATTGCTAGCTGGCAGGCAGCAGCGACCAGAGACAAATAAATACGCAGCAAAGGAAAACAAGAGAAATCTGATTTATCAGTTCTGAATAAGTGCTGGACCTCCAGCTGGACATCTGTCTGGTCTACATAGTTCTTCAAGGGTTCCTCAGCAAATACTATGAAACCATAAGCACCCCATTTGCATGAGGAAATGGTTCTTCAGGTTGATGGTGTTGTGTAGAACCACATACAGCACATTCTCGATCTGACTCTGTGTACAAGCCGTTGTCTTTACTGAGGAACCCTTAAAGAACCATGCTTTTAGGGGTCTGTGCAGGACTGTAACTGGACAGCACCAGAATAGACAGGAAATTGAATTTGGACGCTGTTATGATTGTTATTACTTCTTATGATTTTGAATTTAAGACTTTCCTGTTAGCACAAAGTTAGAACCTTTTAATTATGACTGTACATTCAAGATATTTATCAGCAATAAAATCTACGCTGGCTTGTAACTCACGCGCTCGTCTTTAGCAGGCTGAAGAGTCCCCACAAGAGGGAGCTGTTAGGATTGAAATAATAGTCTATGATGCTTCAGACAGGCCACCAGATGCACCATGCTGTGTAGCATCGTGCAAGAGAGCCGAGCTATATAAGGTTGGCAGGGAAACCAGATGAACCCCAGTTCATTTTTACACACTGGTTTAAAGTGTTGAGCTTCTCTGTGTATCTGAAAGACTGGCTGCTTTTTTTGTGTATTTTTGTGTCTCAATATGGCTTTAATTTAATGTACGAAGCTCTGTTACTATAGAAACAACACCACAGTAAATAAAAATAGTTTGGGATATCTGAATGCTAGGCAGCACGGTGGTGTAGTGGTTAGTATGGTGGTGTAGTGGTTAGTATGGTGCTGTAGTGGTTAGTATGGTGGTGTAGTGGTTAGTACGGTGGTGTAGAGGTTAGTATGGTGGTGTACTGGTTAGTATGGTTGTGTAGTGGTTAGTATGGTGCTGTAGTGGTAGTATGGTGGTGTAGTGGTTAGTATGGTGGTGTAGAGGTTAGTATGGTGGTGTAGTGGTTAGTATGGTGGTGTAGTGGTTAGTATGGTGGTGTAGTGGTTAGTACGGTGGTGTAGTGGTTAGTATGGTGGGGTAGTGGTTAGTATGGTGGTGTAGTAGTTAGTACGGTGGTGTAGTGGTTAGTATGGTGGTGTAGTGGTTAGTATGGTGGGGTAGTGGTTAGTATGGTGGTGTAGTAGTTAGTACGGTGGTGTAGTGGTTAGTATGGTGGTGTAGTGGTTAGTATGGTGGTGTAGTGGTCAGTATATGGTGGGTAGTGTTAGTATGGTGGTGTAGTGGTGAGTACGGTGGTGTAGTGGTTAGTACGGTGGTGTAGTGGTTAGTACGGTGGAGTAGTGATTAGTACGGTGGTGTAGTGGTTAGTAAGGTGGTGTAGTGGTCAGTATGGTGGTGTGGTGGTTAGTATGGTGGTGTAGTGGTTAGTATGGGGTGTAGTGGTTAGTAAGGGTGGTGTAGTGGTTAGTAAGGTGGTGTAGTGGTTAGTATGGTGGTGTAGTGGTTAGTAAGGTGGTGTAGTGGTTAGTAAGGTGGTGTAGTGGTTAGTATGGTGGTGTAGTGGTTAGTATGGTGGTGTAGTGGTGAGTATGGTGGTGTAGTGGTTAGTAAGGTGGTGTAGTGGTTAGTAAGGTGGTGTAGTGGTTAGTATGGTGGTGTAGTGGTTAGTATGGTGGTGTAGTGGTGAGTATGGTGGTGTAGTGGTTAGTATGGTGGTGTAGTGGTTAGTATGGTGGTGTAGTGGTTAGTATAGTGGTGTAGTGGTTAGTATGGTGGTGTAGTGGTCAGTATGGTGGTGTAGTGGTCAGTATGGTGGTGTAGTGGTTAGTATGGTGGTGTAGTGGTCAGTATGGTGGTGTAGTGGTTAGTATGGTGGTGTAGTGGTCAGTATGGTGGTGTAGTGTTAGTATGGTGGTGTAGTGGTTAGTATGGTGGTGTGTGGTTAGTAACGGTGGTGTAGTGGTTAGTATGGTGGCTGTAGTGGTAGTATGGTGGTGTAGTGGTTAGTAAGGTGGTGTAGTGGTTAGTATGGTGGTGTAGTGGTAGTATGGTGGTGTAGTGGTTAGTAAGGCGGTGTAGTGGGTATAGTGTGTAGTGGTTAGTATGGTGGTGTAGTGGTTAGTATGGTGGTGTAAATGGTTAGTATGGTGGTGGGTAGTGGGTAGTAAGGTGGTGTAGTGGTTAGTATGGTGGTGTAGTGGTTACTATGGTGGTGTAGTGGTTAGTAAGGTGGTGTAGTGGTGAGTATGGTTGGTGGTAGTGGTTAGTAAGGTGGTGTAGTGGTTAGTATGGTGGGTGTAGTGGTTAGTACGGTGGTGTAGTGGTTAGTATGGTGGTGTAGTGGTTAGATGTGGTGTAGTCGGTAGTAAGGTGGTGTAGTGGTTAGTATGGTGGTGTAGTGGTTAGTATGGTGGTGTAGTGGTTAGTATGGTGGTGTAGTGGTTAGTATGGTGGTGTAGTGGTTAGTAAGGTGGTGTAGTGGTTAGTATGGTGGTGTAGTGGTGTACCCCGCCTTCACCTGATGATGCTGGGATTGGCTCCAGCCCCCCAGTGACCCTGACTAGCGGGGTACAGTGGAAGATGATGGGTGGGTGAATTGGGTGTGCGCTGGTTGTAGAAGTGGTGCTTCACAGCAGTGACACTGTGCTAGCGTGGCTGTAGCTGTGGTTTAGTCTGAAGTCAGTGATGTCACGCTGTTAAAATGTGTTGATGCTGCATTCAGTGAACACGGATCCTCACTTACATGCCTGTGTGTTCCAGGAAGCGATCATCGGGGGGCTGCAGCCTGAGACCACCTACTCAGTCACAGTAGCTGCCTACACTATTAAAGGGGACGGTGCGCGTAGCCTAGCGCAGACGGTGCAGACCCCTGGAACAGGTACGTACGAGTGTGGAGACGCTGATAGTGTGTGTGCTGGAGTGGGAGCTGCAGTTCGGCGTGTGGGCGGCGGCAGCTCTTAGGAAGCTTCCCTGAAATTCCTTCGAGAGGAAACGACTACACGGCCTGAACAGCCACGGGGGGCTCAGGCACGACGGCCATGCTGTACAATCACCTCCTTTTTAAGGGGTTTCTCGATTGTCAGCATTGGTTGGACGCATCCCCCCACCTCCCCCCCACACTCACATCTTTAATCCTCTTTAAGGTCCACACGAGGGAGGAAAGCAGCTCGTCTTCTTTATGTTACGCCCAAGCACTGATTGTCATGGCAACAAGGTTTTATTTTTAGATCTTCTGCCGGTGGATACGAGTTGAAAGACAAAAAAGTATATAAATTCAGAATTTACAGCCCTGACCCAGCGCTGGGGTGATGATGCTCCGCTGCTATACAAGATATTGGAAACTCTAGTGATGATAGTTTAGAGAAGGTCTTGTAGCCATAACAACCTGATCAGGGATATAGTTATTCATCAACACCACAGTTTTCTAACAAACACTATAAATGTACTTCCACCAATTCACAATTCCTAACTTAGTGTGAAATTGTTCAAATGGTGTTTACAGTGGTGGTGATGGTGTTTACAGTGGTGGTGATGGTGTTTACTGTGGTGATGGAGATGGTGTTTACAGTGGTGGTGATAGTGTTTACAGTGGTGGTGATGGTGTTTACAGTGGTGATGGTGTTTACAGTGGTGGTGATGGTGTTTACAGTGGTGGTGGTGATGGTGTGTACAGTGGTGGTGATGGTGTTTACAGTGGTGGTGATGGTGTGTACAGTGGTGATGGTGTTTACAGTGGTGGTGATGGTGTTTACATTGGTGGTGATGGTGTTTACAGTGATGGTGTTGTTTACAGTGGTGGTGATGGTGTTTACAGTGGTGGTGATGGTGTTTACAGTAGAGGTGATGGTGTTTACAGTGGTGGTGATGGTGTTTACAGTGGTGGTGATGGTGTTTACAGTGGTGGTGATGGTAACCAGGGGTCTCCATGTCTACAACACTAATCTACACATTGTATTTACTATGAAACCCACCAGTGAAGCTACACGTGTCTTCTGAGTTTATCTGGATGTTGATGGTAAAATGTGGAAGATCTGAAAATACTAGGTTTTCTTTGGGGACTATTTGAACCTCACAGCGTCCTGCATGTATCCCTCCACCATGAATGGAGTTTAAGACTGAGATCTTCTCTAAACTATCATAAACAGCGTCTCAGAATCAGACAGTGTATTTATAACATCTACTGTAAGAACTTTCTGTGAGGTTAGTCCATAAACACCCTCAGTAAACACACATATTTAATCCTGCATTAAAATAATTAAACAGTTTTTCAGAGTGGGTTCTGTGTGAAACTCTGTTCTAGATACAGTCAGAGCTGTTCACAGTGGTGGTGAATGGAACCAGACGTCCACCACAGCTGGTGATGAATTGGCTACCTAATGTTTTGACATAAGGTTTTACCTGAAATTATGCATTCAAGTGGCGGAGGGACACATGCAGGACGTTCTGAGGCAAAATAGTCCCCCCCCAAAAAAATAGTTTGAGATGTACCACCATTTCATCATTGCATGTTATAGAATATCAGACTAATCTAGGTCACCAATGTGTCTCTCTTTCTTTCTCTCACTCTTTCAGTCCCTGACCCTCCGTCCTTGTCTGTCCAGCTGATCGGAGAGACGTCTGTCATGGTGTCCTGGATGCCTCAGAACAGCTCCGGTCTTCGGTCCGTTACGGGCTTCCGTTTGACCTATGGCCTGAAGAACGACACCCCGTCATTCTCCATCGACCTTAAGCCTCGGGAGCGGCAGTACAACCTCACTGACCTGCTCCCCGGTGCCACCTACACCTTCCTCATGTCCACTAGAGGGCGCTCTGGTTATGGCCCGGAAGCCCAGGAGGAGCTGACCGTACCTGAGTACCCACCAGCTGGCTTCCCGGTTCTCTCGGAGAGCGCTAACGCCACCTGCTGCTCGCTCCACTTCTCCTGGGTGTCTCCAGACCTGGGGAGACGCAGCGTCATCACCGGCTACACGCTTGCGTACGGAGAGCCGGACATTTCTCCGGAGCCGCGGCAAATCATGCTAATGTCGCAGGACACCAGCTACACCATCCACGGGCTGAATCCGGACCGGGAGTACGACGTGAGCATTCGCGCCCACAATAGAGCCGGACCCGGTCCGTTCAGCCCAGGTGTGCGCTACCGCACCGCAGCCTTCGACACAGGTATCCACTCCCTGACCGGGGGCGTGGCCAAAGACCCTGGGCCTACTAGTAATCTATAATCTATAACTTAATATTCAATACCGTGCAAAAGTCTTAACATTTAACCTATCAGTGCAGTGAAACACCCACGTACACACACTAGTGAACACACACACTAGGGGAGAGCGAAACATCCACATACACACAAATACTAGTGAACACACACACTAGGGGGCAGTAAAACACCCACGTATACACACATACTAGTGAAAACACACACTAGGGGGCAGTGAAACACCCACGTATACACACATACTAGTGGTCAATGAAAAACCTACATACACACACACTAGTGAACACAAATACCAGTGGTCAATGAAACACCCACATATACACACACTAGTGAACACACACATAATAGTGAACACACACACTAGGGGGCAGTGAATCATCCACATACACACACACTAGTGAACACAAATACTAGGGGTCAGTGAAACGCCCACATACTAAGCAGCCCTAGCCACAGTACCAGGGGGCAGTTGGGGGGTTTGGTGTTTGAGGGAATCTCTGTCGTGTCCTGTCGGTTCTGGAGATCAGACCAGCGACATTCCGGTCACAAGGCTGATTCCCGCACCTCCAGCTAGGGATCCCCTGGAATTTAGAGTTGAGACATTCAGGGGATCCAAGAGGTTAAATAGAGGTCCCAGACTTTGGGTGCCCTGTGGTTTAGCCCAGAGTGGTCACTCTTACAGGACCCCAGGGTGCTCTTTTCAAATCCGAGCGTGACTGCCTCGCTCTTTAGGATGTTTTTGTACATTCCATAATATTCCTAGTCTTAAATTGCCGCCTCCCAGCGTCGTTGGAACACGTTGCTTGCGATTTTGGGATGTTTCTGTATAACACCATAAAGAGTTCTTCTCCAGCTCAACTCTTTTTAGTGCTATCTGGACTCATATACACGTTCTCCATCCAGCTGAAGGATCTCCGGGTGTTCAGGGTTCTATATAGATCCATACAGAACCCCTGTAGAACCATCTTCATGTGGTTCAGGTTCTTTGGGTGGACTTTTGCACAGTGTTGCATTGTTTTTTAGTTCTAGGCCCCTCAGTCACTCAAGGTTGCCCCCCTGTACCCCGTCCCAAACCCGGATGAGAGAAAACCACCACCACCACCACCTCCACCACCTCCACCACCTACCTCCACCTTCATCCCTCCCCCAATCTACATGACTGGGCCACTTAGTGTCCGGCGCACACTCCTGCCCTCACCCGACCCGAACGGAGAAGTGAACAGCTGCACGTTAGCGTGCGACACGCTCACCGACACACAGGTAACAGTCAGTACGGCGGAGATGACGGAGGTAGGTAGAGCAGTAAGTCTGAGTCCTGGTTGGGTCTGGATTCCGAGGTAAGTCCACGGCGGCAGGTTTGTCCCTCCGCTGGTTTATCTTCTCCCTGATTCCCACTCCAGTATGTTGTGTGGCACTCTCGGATTGGGCACTCTCGGATTGGGCACTCTCAGATTGGGCACTCTCAGATTGGGCACTCTCGGATTTGGCGTTTTTCCCCCTGAGGCACATCCTCACCGTGTCCATCTTAACCACTCCAGCCTCCTCTCTAAATCCTTCGTGAGGAATCTAGGCCAGCTCTCTCTGGAACGCCGCCACGGTGACATATGTGGCCCTCCGCATCCGGCCAACTGTTACCGTCATGCTCACACCTTCTCCGTTCCCAGAATTCCCTGCACTGCTGCCCGCCGGAGCCTGGAGCCCACACACAGCCCTGATCTCCGCGACTCGTATACTTCCTCACCCTCTCTGACGTGGTGCAGTTAGAGTTTGATTAATGGGGTAATTTGGTTTTCCTCTCTCTCTCTCCCTCCCTCTCTACCTCTCTCTCTTTCTCTACCCCTCTCTACCTCTCTCTCTACCTCTCTCTCTTTCTCTACCCCTCTCTACCTCTCTCTCTACCTCTCTCTCTCTCTCTCTCTATCTCTCTCTACCTTTCTCTACCTCTCTATCTCTCTCTCTGTCTCTACCCCCCTCTCTACCTCTCTCTCTTTCTCTCTCTCTACCTTTCTCTACCTCTCTATCTCTCTCTCTGTCTCTACCCCTCTCTACCTCTCTCTCTTTCTCTACCCCTCTCTACCTCTCTCTCTCTTTCTCTACCCCCCTCTACCTCTCTCTCTTTCTCTACCCCTCTCTACCTCTCTCTCTCTTTCTTTCTCTACCCCTCTCTACCTCTCTCTCTCTCTCCCTCCCTCTCTACCTCTCTCTCTTTCTCTACCCCTCTCTACCTCTCTCTCTACCTCTCTCTCTCTCTCTCTCTATCTCTCTCTACCTTTCTCTACCTCTCTATCTCTCTCTCTGTCTCTACCCCTCTCTACCTCTCTCTCTTTCTCTCTCTCTACCTTTCTCTACCTCTCTATCTCTCTCTGTCTCTACCCCTCTCTACCTCTCTCTCTTTCTCTCTCTCTATCTCTCTACCTTTCTCTACCTCTCTATCTCTCTCTGTCTTTACCCCTCTCTATCTCTCTCTCTCTATCTCTCTCTCTACCTCTCTCTCTATCTCTCTCTCTCTCTCCCTCTCTACCCCTCTCTCTCTACCTCTCTCTCCCTCGCTCTCTCTCTCTCTCTATATATATATATATATCACTCTCTCTCTACCGCTCTCTCTCTATCTCTCTCTACCTCTCTCTCTCCCTCGCTCTCTCTCTCTCTCTCTCTATATATATATATATATATATCACTCTCTCTCTACCGCTCTCTCTCTATCTCTCTCTACCTTTCTCTCTCTCTCTATCTCTCTCTCTACCCCTCTCTATCTCTCTCTCTCTCTCTCTCTCTCTCTCTCTCTCTCTATCTCTTTCTCTCTCTCTCTCTCTCTCTCTGTGGACAGACGTGCCCAGGAACTTCTCTGTGAATCTGGCCACCAAGACAAGCGTGTTGTTGACGTGGGAGTTCCCCGAGAGCAGCTCGCCGTACCGCTTCACCGTGAGTGTCACCGTAACATCAAACACGGTAACGAAGTATCAGCCTCAAACGAATAGGGAGCGTTTCCTCGGTCACTGTATACGGTCGAGTTACGTCAGGAGAGCTGGAATATAAAGCACTCTCTGCGATGTGATTACATCATCGTGCACCAGCAGGCGGGGTGTGAACACAACAGGAACTCACTAGAACAGTGCATCCTGAATGATTCAGCAGCTCAAAGTCTTCCCATTTCCTGCTAGGTATTTGCTAGGCTCAGGTTTCCATGGTGTTGCTGGAGGGTTGCTATGGTATCCCAGGAGGTTGCCATGGGGTACAACGTGTTTACTGATTGGTTCCTTTGAGAGTTGTCAAGCAGGAGTAGGTGTGTTTGAAATGAATGGGAGTCTGTGTGAGGAAAGAGGGATGAATAAAGGATGAATAGAGGAGTGCGAGTGAGTCCAGGCTGTTTGGAGGCTGTAGGTTAAATGAATAGGATTCTATGGGAGGAAGAAGGTCAAACAGACGAGTGCAGATCTGACCAGCACAGTCTGTGTGCTCGGGGGTCCGCCCTGACTCAGGGTACGTGAAACGGTGTCTGTCGGTCGAGCAGAGGTGCAGTAGATGGGCGTGTACTTTTCCATCCCATTCATTTCTTATAGGAGGAGAATCTACATGGAATCATCCAATCACAAAGCTGCATCCACGGCCAAATCACACAGTCAGACCGGAACCATCTGGAGTGGTCAGTACGGTGGTGTAGTGTTAGTACGGTGGAGTAGTGGTCAGTACGGTGGTGTAGTGGTTAGTACGGTGGTGTAGTGGTTAGTACGGTGGTGTAGTGGTTAGTATGGTGGTGTAGTGGTTAGTATGGTGGTGTAGTGGTCAGTATGGTGGTGTAGTGGTTAGTATGGTGGTGTAGTGGTCAGTATGGTGGTGTAGTGGTCAGTATGGTGGTGTAGTGGTTAGTATGGTGGTGTAGTGGTCAGTACGGTGGTGTAGTGGTTAGTACGGTGGTGTAGTGGTTAGTACGGTGGTGTAGTGGTTAGTACGGTGGTGTAGTGGTTAGTACGGTGGTGTAGTGGTTAGTATGGTGGTGTAGTGGTTAGTATGGTGGTGTAGTGTTAGTACGGTGGAGTAGTGGTCAGTACGGTGGTGTAGTGGTTAGTACGGTGGTGTAGTGGTTAGTACGGTGGTGTAGTGGTTAGTATGGTGGTGTAGTGGTCAGTACGGTGGTGTAGTGTTAGTACGGTGGAGTAGTGGTCAGTATGGTGGTGTAGTGGTCAGTACGGTGGTGTAGTGTTAGTATGGTGGTGTAGTGGTCAGTATGGTGGTGTAGTGGTTAGTACGGTGGTGTAGTGGTTAGTATGGTGGTGTAGTGGTTAGTATGGTGGTGTAGTGGTTAGTAAGGTGGTGTAGTGTTAGTATGGTGGTGTAGTGGTTCAGTACGGTGGTGTAGTGGTTAGTACGGTGGTGTAGTGGTTAGTACGGTGGTGAGTGTAGTAGGTGGTGTAGTGGTTAGTATGGTGGTGTAGGGTTAGTCGGTGGTTGTAGTGGTTAGTATGGTGTGTAGTGGTTAGTACGGTGGTGTAGTGGTTAGTATGGTGGTGTAGTGGTTAGTATCGGTGGTGTAGTGGTTAGTATGGTGGTGTTAGTGGTTAGTATGGTGGTGTAGTGGTTAGTATGGTGGTGTAGTGGTTAGTATGGTGGTGTAGTGGTTAGTACGGTGGTGTAGTGGTTAGTATGGTGGTGTAGTGGTTAGTACGGGGTGTAGTGGTTAGATGGTGGTGTAGTGGTTAGTATGGTGGTGTAGTGGGTAGTATGGTGGTGTAGTGTGTAAGGTGGTGTAGTGTTGTATGGTGGTGTAGTAGTAAGTATGGTGGTGTAGTGGTTAGTACGGTGGTGTAGTGGTTAGTACGGTGGTGTAGTGGTTAGTACGGTGGTGTAGTGGTTAGTATGGTGGTGTAGTGGTTAGTATCGTGGTGTGGTGATGTAGTGGTTAGTACGGTGGTGTAGTGGTTAGTACGGTGGTGTAGTGGTTAGTATGGTGGTGTAGTGGTTAGTACGGTGGTGTAGTGGTTAGTATGGTGGTGTAGTGGTTAGTATGGTGGTGTAGTGGTTAGTATGGTGGTGTAGTGGTCAGTATGGTGGTGTAGTGGTTAGTACGGTGGTGTAGTGGTCAGTATGGTGGTGTAGTGGTCAGTATGGTGGTGTAGTGGTTAGTATGGTGGTGTAGTGGTTAGTATGGTGGTGTAGTGGTCAGTATGGTGGTGTAGTGGTTAGTATGGTGGTGTAGTGGTCAGTATGGTGGTGTAGTGGTTAGTATGGTGGTGTAGTGGTCAGTACGGTGGTGTAGTGGTCAGCACTGTCTCCTGTGATGGACTGGTGACCTGTCCATGGTTTACCCCGCCTTGGCCTGATTGACTCCAGACCCCCTGTGACCCTGACCAGCGGGATAAAGTGGATGATGACGGACGAATGAAAAGAACTGATAATTAAACTATGGATAACAGTACTATAAATTATTAAAAACCAATAACATAATAAAAAAAGAAAACATTTCTGGAGCTTTGGCTACAAAGTGATGACGGTATTCCGCTCCGCCGGCGGATTTTTCTCCGGGACTAATAAAGTCGTGTCTTATCCAACAGCGTTCTGTTCCGAACCACATAAATCAGTTAAGCGGTGCCGATGGGACGCTGGTGTTCGCTGCATTATGCATTACCTTTATGTGGCTGTAAGCAATCATCATCAATCCAGCCCGGTTAGCGCTTTCAGGAGAAAACAAAGAAACATCAGTGAAGCCCAATTTATTGTACGGACCGTCGTTACAGCGGCGTCGCCGAATTCTTCTTAGGGAAGTGTTATCGGTGTTGCCCACAGGCGGCTACACCGGAGTAAAGAAGACTTATTGTGATATTACAGAATCACTTCATTAACAGCTTATTCACCAAAACAAATCCATTCCAGACTCTCAGACAAGTTCTCTTCCGGGTTTTCACAGACTAGCCTGTTACACAATATACACTGACTGTATATCTCCACTCACTGTCCACTGTATCAGCTCCACTGACCATACAGGACCTCCACTCACTGTCCACTGTATCAGCTCCACTGACCATACAGGACCTCCACTCACTGTCCACTGTATCAGCTCCACTGACCATACAGGACCTCCACTCACTGTCCACTGTATCAGCTCCACTGACCATACAGGACCTCCACTCACTGTCCACTGTATCAGCTCCACTGACCATACAGGACCTCCACTCACTGTCCACTGTATCAGCTCCACTGACCATACAGGACCTCCACTCACTGTCCACTGTATCAGCTCCACTGACCATACAGGACCTCCACTCACTGTCCACTGTATCAGCTCCACTGACCATACAGGACCTCCACTCACTGTCCACTGTATCAGCTCCACTGACCATACAGGAGCTCCACTCACTGTCCACTGTATCAGCTCCACTGACCATACAGGACCTCCACTCACTGTCCACTGTATCAGCTCCACTGACCATACAGGACCTCCACTCACTGTGCACTGTATCAGCTCCACTGACCATACAGAACCTCCACTCACTGTCCACTGTATCAGCTCCACTGACCATACAGGACCTCCACTCACTGTCCACTGTATCAGCTCCACTGACCATACAGGACCTCCACTCACTGTCCACTGTATCAGCTCCACTGACCATACAGGACCTCCACTCACTGTCCACTGTATCAGCTCTACTGACCATACAGGACCTCCACTCACTGTGCACTGTATCAGCTCCACTGACCATACAGAACCTCCACTCACTGTCCACTGTATCAGCTCCACTGACCATACAGGAGCTCCACTTACAGACTGTAGTTCATCTGATTCTCTGTATACTTTATTATTCTGTTCTTTAATGATCAGGACCCCCACAGAGCAGATACTATTAGGGAGGTGGGTCATTCTCAGCACTACAGTGGCACTGACGTGGTGCTGGTGTGAGTGGATCAGACACAGCAGTGCTGCTGGAGTGTTTAAACACTGTGTCCACTCACTGTCCACTCTATTAGACACTCCTACTACTTGCTGGTCCACCTTGTAGATGTAGAGTCAGAGACAGTAGCTCATCTGCTGCTGCACAGTTTGTGTTCCTCTAGTTCTTCATCAGTGGACACAGGACGCCGCCCACAGGACCCTGCTGTCTGGATAGTTTTGGTTGGTGGACGATTCTTAGTCCAGCAGAGACACTGAGGTGTCTGATCCACTCACACCAGCACAACACACACTAACACACCACCACCACATCAGTGTCACTGCAGGGTCTGTGTTGACGTTAGTCCCTGCGTGATCACATGATCAGTAGAGTGTACCTGTCTTCTCAGGTGGAGTATAACCGTCAGAAGATGGAGGTGGACGCTCGCTTGAGGAAGGCCGTCATTCCCAACCTGCTGCCGGACACCAGCTACGACTTCAAGATCACCAGCCCTGAGGGCAACATGGGCGGCCTGAGGCACCGCATCCACGCCAAAACCTCTCCACCCATCGTCATCAACCGGCCCGAGATCGACCACAGCCGAGAGACCGAGACCACCATCACCATCATCCTGCCCTCGCTGGACATCCGGTCCACCGTGAGGTGAGAGCCGGACACACAGGCGAGGGAGGGAACACAGCCTGTTTATTAGAGTTCAGTTTAAGGTCAGCAGGAGTCCGAGTGCAGTTCACGACTAACAAACACGGGCCAGTCGTGAGCTGGAAGTCAGTGAACCAGTGTACTCACTGCACCTTTGGTGTGCACCCTAGTGTGTCTGTATGTCCTAGTGTGTGTGTGTGAGCTGACTAGTGTGGATGTGTATGTGGGTGTTTCACTGCCTCCTGGTGTGTGTTCACCAATGTGGGTGTGTTCACTAGTATGTGTGTGTGTGTTTCACTGCCCCCTAATGTTTGTGTGTTCCCTAGTGTGTGGGTGTGTGTATGGGTGTTTCACTGCCTACTGGTGTGTGTGTGTGTTCACTAGTATGTGTGTGTTCACTAGGGTGTGTATGTGTGTGTTTCACTGCCCCCTAATGTATGTGTTTTCCTAGTGTGTGTGTATATATGGGTGTTTCACTGCCCCTAGTTTGTGTTCACTAGCGTGTGTGTGTGTATATATATATATATATATATATATATATATATATGGGTGTTTCACTGCCCCCTAGTGTGTGTGTGTGTGTTCACTAGTGTGTGTCTGTGTGTGTTTCACTGCCCCTAATGTGTGTGTGTTCATTAGTGTGTGTGTATGACCCTAGTGTGTGTGTGTGTGTGTGTGTGTGTACCCTAGTGTGTGTGTAGGGGATTTTTCACTGCCCCCTGGTGCGTGTTCACTAGTGATGCTAGTGTCCTGATGCTGAATGTCAGTGTTACTCTACACACGCACACCTTTCTGAGTCTGATTACTTGGTGGTGTGAATGTAAACATCAGATTATTGCATGTTCAGAATAATTCTGATCTAGAATCAGAATAAGTGCAGTGAGATTGGAGAAATCCGATCACAGCCAGTGTTTGTATTGGTGATTTCAGTGCAGCAGGTTTTGCGTAGGGAGGAGAGTTATATTAATGCACACACGCAGTTATACAATTAGTCTGACTAACAGAGCCGTCATTAGACCTACAGATGGAGACCGTGTGTGTATATAGGCTTCACTCAGAGGACATCAGCAAAGATTCACTCAGCTTACAGAATGATTCCTCCACAAATTAATTAATATCTGACATTTCTAACATAATTCTATATATAGTAGAATGTTACAAGACCATTAACCTATTCTAGACTGATTTAACCAAAACAGAGAGATTCAGAGTGGGTTTTGGTCCAGATGATGTTTACATTGCTGGTGATGGTGTTTACAATGGTGATGATGGTGTTTACAGTGGTGGTGATGGTGTTTACAGTGGTGGTGATGTTTACAGTGGTGGTGATGGTGTTTACAGTGGTGGTGATGGTGTTTACAGTGCTGGTGATGGTGTTTACCATGGTGGTGGTGGTGTTTACAGTGGTGATGATGGTGTTTACAGTGCTGGTGATGGTGTTTGCAGTGATGGTGATGGTGTTTACAGTGGTGGTGATGGTGTTTACAGTGGTGGTGATGGTGTTAACAGTGGTGGTGATGGTAACCAGGGGTCTTCATGTCTACAACACTAATCTACACATTGTATTTACTATGAAACCCACCAGTGAAGCTACACGTGTCTTCTGAGTTTATCTGGATGTTGATGGTAAAATGTGGAAGATCTGAAAATACTAGGTTTTCTTTGGGGACTATTTGAACCTCACAGCGTCCTGCATGTATCCCTCCACCATGAATGGAGTTTAAGACTGAGATCTTCTCTAAACTATCATAAACAGCGTCTCAGAATCAGACAGTGTATTTATAACATCTACTGTAAGAACTTTCTGTGAGGAGCTTTTAGAGGTGGACGTCTGGTTCCATTCACCACCACTGTAAACGGTTCTGACTTCTCACCAAATCTTAAATGTGTAATTATGTGTACAAGTTTGTAAAATTGGTGGAATGTCCCCAACTGAAAGTGTGTTGAAGTAGAAAACTATGCTGGACTCTGGATCTCAACACCACTGAGTTAGTGAGTCTAAAAGAAGCCAAGTCACATGCAGTGACTTTAATCACAGTTATCATCGTTTAATGACTCTGTTTACTGAGATTTGCCTTCTTTAAGCTAAATACAGCAGAAAGACCTCACTTTTCAGACGCTCCCTTACTCACTCAGTTAACTGCATTCAGTTCAGTAGAACTGCAGATGGTTTTATGCTTGCTTGTCGTCTGTTTTTTGTCAGTTTGTAATTTTTAGGTCTTTCCTGTATGAGAAACTAAGATCAGGAGGTAACGTTTCTCTATAACAGAGCGTTTCACACCAAACCACTCTGGATGACTTTGTTCTCAACTTCTTGGAAAATGGGTGGACTTGCCCTTCAGGGTGTTTTCAGGGTGTAAACAGCTGCACAGAGATTTATAACCACAAACAGTCAAATCTTCAGCATTTACACACTCAAGGACACTGAAAGCATGCATACATAACCTCACACACACACACAGGTTTGTTTTACTGTATTTGTGAGGTCGCCTATAGGTTTCTGTTGATCTTTGTGTTACTATAGCTACCCCTATGCCCAAACCTAGCCTTAACCTTAACCTCAGTAACCACCAGACTGTTTTTCTGCTCTGTTGATTTTGCAAAACTTGTGATTTGTGGTGAAAACAACATGAGCTGAAGTAAAAACGTCCCCACTTTACCACAAATGTCATATTCTTCGATACATCTGAGGACATGTGGTCCTCACAAATATACTACTACAAGAACTCTCTCTCTCACACACACACACTCAGGCTCACTGACAGATGCTCAAGGACATCGAAACGCACAAGTACACACACACACACACACACGCATCAATCATGCATAACCACATATCCCTGCCTGTAACGCACAAACACACAGTGAGGCTTCGTCCAGTTCCTGCTCCGTTAATAATTCAGACTCCGGTCAGTTTGTATTGCTCTCTGCTTCCTGCCTGTTGATGCTGAGCTGAGCAGTAAAAATCACAAACGCTGTCCATCACGCTGACCGTCCAGCTCAGAAACCTCACAGAACCGACCACTGACCACAAGCTGCAGTCCTGCTTCTCTGACATGGTTCTGGAAGTCTGTAGTCCGATCAGTGCTCCTGATTTAACGAACGTGGAGTGAATATTTACTGGGTTTAATTGGTGTTGTTCATGCAGGTAGAGGATGAGTTCCCTCCAGCTTATTAAAAATGCATTCGCTTCCACAGCAGCGGCCTTGACTTCACTGCAGCGCAGGACGAGTGCAGGTGAACGGAATCCTCCAGTGCTTTTAGGCTCGTTTCTATCTGATACATCTGCAACACCTGAACTCTTCTGGAAAGAAGTTGCACAATAAAACAATAAAGCAGTAAAAACTTAAAACCAGGACCAAACTTTACTGCAGCATTAACATCACTGGAACTGAGGGTCTGAGCCCAAACCCTGAAACCCCTCAGACCATTATTCCCCCTCCACCAAACCTTACTGTAGCATTAACATCACCTTCACTGGAACTGAGGGTCTAAGCCCAAACCCTGAAACCCCTCAGACCATTATTCCCCCTCTACCAAAATTTACTGTAGTATTAACATCACCTTCATTGGAACTGAGGGTCTGAGCCCAAACCCTGAAACCCCTCAGACCATTATTCCCCCTCCACCAAAATTTACTGTAGCATTAGCATCACCTTCATTGGAACTGAGGGTCTGAGTCCAAACCCTGAAACCCCTCAAGACCATTTTTCTCACCAGTCAGAGCACAGTGGGCTCATGGAGGAGGCGGGGCTGAGAGACACAAAAGCTCTAACAGAGCATTTCAGACAGAGAGAGGTTACACATATATAGTATGAGAAAATTATTGTGTTTGGGAGAAAATTACATGTAAATCTACTCTAGTAGAACCCAAACACACAACTATCAACACTGATCATCAGCTCAACAGGTCCAGTTTAATTAAGATGGTTCCTTGTGTAGTAAAGACAGTGGACGTGATCCAGATTATAGGGGTTGTATATGATTCTACTCAGAACCCCGTTAAAAACAGGTCTACAGTCATAGTTCCCGCAGTGCTGGTCAGCTGAGTGATGCTGACGGAGGTGACGGAGATCAGGTTGCTGTTATGTTCGTTGAAGTCGTCTGCAGTGAGTAATCCAGATTGTTCTAAGCTCATTGATTCAGAGTCTGATAATCAGGAATCACTGGACGGTCTAAATACAGTACTTATCTGTTAAATGAGGGTCTGAAGACAAATTGATATGTTGAGTCGAGTGCAGCGTTACACAAATTCACCTGCATGTGCCGCCGTGCTCGGTGGTGTCCGTCGGTTTGGAACCTGCTATTATTTCCCAGCGGCTCCTCGGGGAGTTCAGCGCCGAAAACATTCATTAGCTGACTCCACAGCGCTGCTGTAAGCCTGCTTAATGAGAGGCTTGCAGATCCAGCTCACAGTGCACTCTGTCTCTTTCTCCCTGTGCCTGCAGGAATATCTACGTGGTGGTGGTTCCTCTGAAGAGAGGCAGAGGAGTAACCCGGCATCTGAAGAGCCCTGACGAAATGGACTTGGAGGAGGTACGCTGCACCGCCATCATCTTTGTTCAGCCTGTATTTGTCAGTGAGAGATGTGGAGCGAGGCCGTATCTCACACAATAGGCTGTTAACACAATGAAATGAACAACAGTAATAACAATAATAATATAGTCACATCTACAATCAATGGCTCTTACAAACAAAATATTAGTATTACAAATATATTACAAATATATTACAAATATATTACAAGTATATTACAAATATATTACAAATATATTACAAGATTTCTCTTTGAATACTCCCAGATTCATCTGCTCAGGGAATCCTCCACACTTTGGATGTAATTACACATTTCCACCAGAGAGGCCTCCAAATCCCCAAAACTCATACAGTGTAGTTCTAACATGTTACGTATACTATATGGCCAAATGTATGTGGACACCTAGGCATTTGTATGGAATCGTCTCTCTCTTGAAGGCTGTAACAGCCTCCACTCTTCTGGGAATGTTGGAATTTGTGTTCATTTATTCAAGAGAGTGAGACAATGTGAGAAGGCCTGACTTACAATCTCAGTTCCAGTTCATCCCACAAGTGTTTAGTGGGGTTGAACCACTGGAGTTCCTCCACACCAAATTTCTGAGGCACACAATGATGCTAGAACAGGAAAGTGTTCTTAACCAAACTGCTGCTGAAAGTAAAATATCTTTGTGTGCTGTAGCAGACCATTATACCCCCTCCACCAAACGTTACTGTAGCATTAACTTCACCTTTACTGGACCTGAGGAACCCAAACCCTGAAACCCCTCCCAGACTATTATCCCCCTTCAACCAAACTTTACTGTAGCATTAACATCACCTTTACTGGACCTGAGGAGCCCAAACCCTGAAACCCTCCTAGACCATTATCCCCCATCCACCAAACTTTATCGAAGCATTAACATCACCTTCATTGGAACTGAAGGTCCAAGCCCAAACCCTGAAACCCCCAGACCGTTATCCCCCCTCCACCAAACTTTATTGTAGCATTAACATCACCTTCTTTGGAACTGAGAGTCTGAGCCCAAACCCTGAAACCCCCAGACAATTATCCCCCCTCCACCAAACTTTACTGTAGCATTAAGATCACCTTCACTAGAACTGAGGGTCCGAGCCTAAACCCTGAAACCCCCATGCCATGTTTAAATCCACTGATCTGCCCAACACGACCCGATTCTACTGCCAGTGTTTTTCTCTGGAGACTCTGCAGGACTATGTGCTGGATTTTATACACCTGTCAATAAAGTGGGTGTGGCTGAAATTCCTGAACTCAGTTCTGCATACTTTTGGCCATATAGTGTTCAAAGCAGGCTCTACACAAGGCTCCCTCCTGCTGTGGGTGGAGGAGGTGTAAATATCTCCTCTCTTCCGCAGAAGTTGGGAAAAGAAATCCAGGAATAAAGTGTAGAAACAACTATAAACAGCTTCCAGAGACCAGCTGTGGTGAAACGCTTCCGCTTCCGTGTTGGGTTGAAGCGATTGTGCCTCACTGGACCGTCACTGAAGCTGGTGCTACATCAGTGTCATTACTGTCACTAAATCATTCATCTGAGTCATTACCGTGACTACATGGCCCATTTATGTCATTACTGTCGCTGGAGGTATTGCTCGATTACTGGCCAGCAAATAGGTCCAGTAGAGCTCGCTCTAGGAGAACGAGGTTTTTCCTGATGTGGAATGTTGATTACTCCGTGTCGGGATAATGGACCCGTCCACGCTCCGCTCACAGATGCACTCTCTCATGGCACCATTACGAGGTCGGGCAGGCTTCAGCATTTAACCTCATGTATTTGGTTTGGGTTTATTCAGTACTGCTCAGTACTGATACGCTGCTGTATGCAGTACTGATGATGTATTGATACTTATTGATCCAGTACAGCACCTGTTTTCCTGCTTGTGCTTCTTTTGACCTACCTAGGCTTCCATATCACGTTCACAGCCGGTGTGATCCAGTCTGATGTTGTTTTAGAAATCTCCAACTTAGACTGTATGGATTAGACTGGACTCAGTGGTCACTGCGGGACCGGTAAAGCAGTCCAGCTCTATGAGTACCAGTGTTTAGTATCCACACAACCTTGGACGCACTACGCCCCCCCCACCCCCTCCTCTGACCAGCGTCCTGCAGAAAACTGCAGACCTGCTGGTCACTTCTGAATTAAACCGGGTACAAGTAAGCCGGTTTTCCAACCTCGCTGGTTAACTTTCACTGAATATAACAGTTCAGTCATTAAGGGAGCGTCTAAAAAGTGACATCTGTCTCCTGCGTTTACCTAAAGTAGGCAAAATCTCTGTGATTTAAAGAAGCAGCTCTATGTGATTTGATGGGATTTTGCTTTCTTTTAGTTAAATTTATGATGAACTCCAGTCTCTGAGCTCTGGGGTCCAGCAAGGGACACAACACCATTTAAAAATTTTATGCATAATAATGCTCACCGTTCACAGTGGTGGTGAATGGAACCAGACGTCCACCTTTAAAAGCTCCTCACAGAAAGTTCTTACAGTAGATGTTATAAATACACTGTCTGATTCTGAGACTCTGTTTATGATAGTTTAGAAAAGATCTCAGTCTTAAACTCCATTCATGGTGGAGGGATACATGCAGGACGCTGTGAGGTTCAAATAGTCCCCAAAGAAAACCTAGTATTTTCAGATCTTTTTCTTTTTGTCTGTTATTGTGATGATCTGATCAAACCGGTCACCTAGATCTGGTGTATTTGATCATCTTCGGTTTCTGATTAGTATCTTCTCAGTAATTAAGTTCACTCGAGTCGCTGAACTCCGGTTACGGCTCAGAGGGCACTGGGCTTGTGGGTGGGAGTCCCTTGTCAGGGTGGGTTTGTTGGCTCTGGGTGATGGGGGCACTGAGTGGAGATGAGTGCTGGTCTGGTGGGGGAGTTAGCGCTGCTCGCTCCGTCAGGCCTGAGCTCGCTTTGGCGCATGACATGTGATCGGATGTAGCGCAGATCTGTGAAGTTCAGCACACGCACACACTCAGTACACAGCAGCCACAGATCAATTACTCCCCTACAGAGAGAGAGAGAGAGAGAGAGAGAGAGAGAGAGAGAGAGAGAGAGAGACAGAGAGAGAGACAGAGAAAGAGAGAGAGAGAGAGAGTGTGAGAGAGACAGAGACAGAGTGAGAGAAAGAGAGAGACAGAGAGAGAGACAAAGAAAGAGTGAGAGAAAGAGAGAGACAGACAGAGAGAGAGACAAAGAAAGAGTGAGAGAAAGAGAGAGACAGACAGAGAGAGAGAGAGAGAGAGAGAGAGAGAGAGAGAGAGAGAGAGAGAGAGAAAGACAGAGAAAGAGAGAGAGAGAGAGAGTGTGAGAGAGACAGAGACAGAGTGAGAGAAAGAGAGAGACAGACAGAGAGAGAGACAAAGAAAGAGTGAGAGAAAGAGAGACAGACAGAGAGAGACAAAGAAAGAGTGAGAGAAAGAGAGAGACAGACAGAGAGAGAGACAAAGAAAGAGTGAGAGAAAGAGAGAGACAGACAGAGAGAGAGACAAAGAAAGAGTGAGACAAAGAGAGAGGCAGACAGAGAAAGAGAGCTACACACAATTTATCATACAAGACTATACAATACAACATTTAATCCATTTGTGCAGTAAAACACCCACACACTAGTGAACACACACACTAGTGAACACACACACTAGTGAACACACACACTGGGCGGCTGTGAAACACCAACATATACATACTTACACACACACACTAGTGAACACACGCACTAAGAACAGTGAGCACACTTGCTTCATGTTTAGTGGTCACTCTCACAGTCTGACCTGCCTGTTGTTCTTCTCTCAGCTGTTGAAGGACATCAGCCAGAAGCAGCGCGACCCCCGCCAGAGGCAGGTGGACCTCCGCCGGGCGTACATCACCGCCCGCTTCACCCCCTCCACCCTGCCCGCATTCTTCACCCTCGGCGACCAGCTGGACTACGGTGGGTTTGATAACCGGGCGCTGGAACCAGGCCAGGAGTACGTCTTCTTCATCCTCGCCGAACTCAACTCCACCACCGGGGTGAGGAGCAGCAGCTCACCTGAGACCACATCCTGTTTAGAAATGGTTCCACTGAAGGAATCCCAATCCCAGTTAGAGTCATTCATGCTTTACACACTTTTCACTATAGTGCACGTGTCACGACTGAAACAGTTAATCAGCATTTCAAATTTCAAATTTCAAACTAATCAGTGATTTCCAAGCGATTGACAGACATAGTGTTAAAAATGATTAATACACACAAAGAATTGATGAAGACCATAATAAAAATGATAATACAAGCAATCAAATTAATAACTAATTAAATTCCAAAATATCACAGAATATATTGATGATGGCAAAACAGTGAAATAAAATAATAAAAATTGGTCGACGGTAAAATGTGGGAAACAAAGTAGAATTCTGACCGATAACAATTGAGGGCGGGGCTATATGCCACGGCAGGGCTACATGTAGTTATTAGAGCAAGCAGTTCATGAAACATGATCTAAACTGATTTATTACCATTTTTAATGAGCTCATATGAAACAGTATAATATTTTTAACTAAATTATCAGTAAATAAACAAAATCACTAATACTGTACTCATTACATTTAGACCCTTATTTTAAAACTAAAAAAGATCATTAAATAAATTCAGTCAGAACTGCAGTCATTAAACTCAGACTCTGTTATTTTAAACTAAATCTGTAATCATTAAATGTAGAATATTGAATTTACTGCTGCTGTTCTGTTCTGAACGCCGTAAACTGTTCTGGTGAGGCCGCTGCTTTAGTCAGTCTATTGAAAATGAAAGGGTATGTATTTCCACCTAGTGGTTCAGATAGGAATTGCGGGGAGCTGGCCGGAGGGGGTTTCATGGAGGGCTCCTCTTCCTGGATAAAAGCTGTAAATACAGAAATTAGGATCATTTGTTTAACACCATTGATCAGCTAAATTGGAGAAATATGGAAGGATCGATCGGCTATGTATCGGTATCGGCCGATTTTTAATCTCAATATGTGATCGGCCGATACCGATACATAGCCGATCGATCCTTCCATCTCTACCAAACACTAATCCAGACATGCCGACCTGCACTCCTCTATTTGTCATTTATGCGCATCCATCCTGCGTCTCTTAGTTTTATTTGAATAAATTTTTCTCAGATAATTACACAGTGTGTGTTTACTATCACACCTGCTTAATCCCACCCAGCCCGCGTCCCGTTACCCCCCCGCACCGAGCCTCGGCGCTGACCCGGGTGTAACACTGCTGTATTTCTGTGTTCAGAAGATGTTTGTGGCCAGTCCCTACACTGACCCGGTCATTGCCCCTGACTCGGACCCCCAACCTCTGGACGCTGGAGACGGCCTCATCTGGGTGGTGGGACCCGTCCTGGCTGTGGTCTTCATCATCTGCATCGTCATCGCCATCCTGCTCTACAAGAAGTGAGTAACGCTGACTGACGCTCTGAGCTGGTACTGATTATATAGGAGTAAACAATACATTAATCAATACTTCATATTTAAATAATAAATTATTGAATATTGATTTATTTCAGGCTTTAAATTTACACTCCAGTAGTTTATTTTTATAAAGTCTCTATAAAATCAGTACCGCAGCAGTGAGGACGAATCACTCTTCACCAATAATTCCATCATTATTTTGGATTTGTTTATCAATTTTCTACATAGAAAATTGGTTGTAATTAATAGAATAGCATGCTTTGATCTATAACATGCTTATAACATGTTTTTGTAGTATTCAGCTCTTAAAATTATGGTTCTTTAAGGTTCTTTTAGTGAAAAAAATGGTTCTGTATGGAATCTGGAATGCACAAAGAGCCATTTGCTCACATTGTTTAAAGAGTGAAATGGTTCTTCAGATTGATGGATGGATGATGTGTTGCATATTCTTTTAATGTTCCACTAAAAATAGCAGAACCCTCTTTGGCGCCATATAGAACACATTTCCCATCAATCTATAACCAGTTCACCATACAGAGAACCATTTAAGAACAAGAGAGGGTTTTTCAAGGGTTCTTTAGTGGAGGCAATGGTTCCATTTATAACTATGAGTTCTATATAAAGTAAAATGGTTCTTCATATTTATGTGGTTCTGTATAGCACCAAAGTGTTGACAAGCCTGACACTGTAACAACAGCAGAACATCTTCTTGGTTGCTACATAGAACCACACATAGCACATCAGCATGAGGAACCTTGCATTGAACCATTTCAACATGCAGATTGGTTCTTTGAGTGTTTGTGGTTCTGTATGAAACCATCACCTATACTAAAGAACACTTAACGAACCACCTCTTACAAGGAAGTGCTTAAATGATTCTTTGCATGGTGTAAAGGTTCTCCAGGTGGAAAATGTGTTCTATATGTCACCAACCGGGTGGAACCTTTTTTTCTGGTGGAACTTTATGAACATTAGAACCGCATCCTCCATCCTTAAAACTGAGGAATCAGGGGGGGTATGAAACAATAGCCTTCGCAGGACTGTGTACATGAACCGTGGTATTCAGGTGCTCAGGTTCCGTCTGGTTAGAGTTCCTGGAGCTTTGTTGGAGAGGTGTTGGAATGAGGAACCGAGTGAAGGAGATGTGGGTGAGATTGGAGGGAGCAGAGGAGCGCAGCACTGCTCTGAGGGAGGGAGCGTAAAAGCGGTGATTAATTATGGAGCAGGCTGCTATTCTGGGAGGAGATAATAGTATGAATGATATCAGGAGGTAATGGAGGAGCAGCCGAACTGCAGCTCTATTTAAGGAGGACAGAAAGCCTGACTGAGTGCCTTCTGTAAGATACCGAGTCTGGATGCTCCTCTTCTTCTTTACTGAGAATAAAAACAATGATGTTCTCCTGCGAAGAGAGGCACCCGCCTCCGCCAGAGTCATCTCAGACTGGGAGATGTTTTCACCCACCCGGCCGGTCCAGTCGGGCAGATATCACAATGAAAAACAGGTCCCTCCAAAATAACAGCTTTACAGGAGAGGCCAAAAACTTCACTTTCAATAGAAGTCAATGGAACCAGAACTTTTCCCAAGCTATTTTGGAGAATTTCTATTGGTCCATTCATCGTGAAATATATAAACATGGAAAAATAAAAATCATCAAAAATTAAGATTTTCATTGGACAGCGACGATATGCTGCGGGTCAGACATTAAAATCAGCTTTCTGACGATTTCAGCTCAATACAATGAGCCCAGCTGCAGATACACGAATGCAACGTCAGGTTTCAGGTCAGTCAGGAAACGTAAAGGTCTTAAAGGAGCGGTATGGAAGATTTTGGGGGCGGGGTTTATTATCAGCCAAAATATGCTTTCATTAGTCTGTAATTACCTGTAACCACAAACCGCTGTGTTCTCGTTAGCTTAGAATCAGCCTTCATATCTACAAGGCTGGTCTTCCAGCAGATACTACCACCACCATGCTTCATCCTCAATCTCCTTCATCAGAAATACTACTGATATTAAAACTCTGAGCCTGAAGTTCAGTTCTTCTTATTCTCCAGCAGCTTGTTCAGCAGCTGTTATAAAGCCTCAGGCACAAGAATGTAACCACAGCACCATTTAAGGTGGAACAGGGTACTTGGAAGGAGAACACACTGCTCCTTTAACTTGTAACGGTCTTGTGGAGAGCTTTAATGGAGAACGTGTTGTATATGGTTCTAAGCTTGACCTTGTAATCCTATTTTGTGTCATATAGAACCAAATTTAACCAGGTTCCATATAAAACCATATACAACACGTTCTCCATCAACCTGAAGAAGAAGGTTTTTTGAGTGTTTGTGGTTCTATATGGAACCATACTACTAGTTTTTACTAAAGAACCCTTAAAGAACCCTCTTTTTAGAGAGCGTATATGAAACAGTATTGCGAGTGACAGGTGATTCCAGGCTGGACTGTAAATCTACCCTTGAGTCTGACCACTCCAAGGGCCACTTCCATTTAGTCCGGAACGTGGGGTCCCTCAGGGGCCGGAGTTAAACGGTCCCGCGGTGGAGCGTCGGTATCTGCAGGTGGTGTCGTGTAGCTTCTGCATACAAATGCATAATATTGATTTTTCTTCTTTCTTTCTCTCCCCATTTCCTGTCCTCCCCCCATCCCTCTCTCCCTCTCTCTCTCTCTCTCTCTCTATTTCTCTCTCCCTCTCTCTCTCTCTCTCTCTCTCTATTTCTCTCTCTCTCTCTCTCTATTTCTCTCTTTCTCTCTCTCCCTCTCTCGCTCTCTCTCTCTCTCTCTCTATTTCTCTCTCTCTCTCTCTCTCTCTATTTCTCTCTCTCTCTCTCTATTTCTTTCTTTCTCTCTTTCTCTCTCTCCCTCTCTCTCTCTCTCTCTCTCTCTCTCTCTCTCTATTTCTCTCTCTCTCTCTCTCTATTTCTCTGTTTCTCTCTTTCTCTCTCTCCCTCTCTCCCTCCCTCTCTCTCTCTCTCTCTCTCTCTCTCTCTCTCTCTCTCTCTCTCTCTCTATTTCTCTCTCTCTATTTCTCTCCCTCTCTCTCTCTCTCTATTTCTCTCTCTCTATTTCTCTCTCCCTCTCTCCCTCTCTCTCTCTCTCTCTCTATTTCTCTCTCCCTCTCTCCCTCTCTCTCTCTCTCTCTCTCTCTCTCTCTATTTCTCTCTCCCTCTCTCTCTCTCTCTCTCTCTCTATTTCTCTCTCTCTCTCTCTCTCTATTTCTCTCTCTCTCTCTCTCTCTCTCTCTCTCTCTCTCTCTCTCTCTATTTCTCTCTCTCTCTCTCTCTCTCTCTCTCTCTCTCTCTCTATTTCTCTCTCTATTTCTCTCTCTCTCTCTCTCTATTTCTCTCTCGCTCTCTCTCTATTTCTCTCTCTCTCTCTCCCTCTCTCTCTGTTTCTCTCTCTCTCTCTCTCTCTCTATTTCTCTCTCTCTCTCTCTCTCTATTTCTCTCTCTCTCTCTCTCTCTCTATTTCTCTCTCTCTCTCTCTCTATTTCTCTCTCTCTCTCTCTCTCTCTCTATTTCTCTCTCTCTCTCTCTCTCTCTCTATCTCTCTCTATCTCTTTCTCTCTCTCTCTATTTGTCTCTGTCTTTCTGTCCATCTCTCTGTCTCTCTTTCTCTCTCTGTCTCTTTGTATGGCTCTCTGTCTCTCTCTCTCTCTGTCTTTCTGTTTGTCTCTGTCTCTTGCTCTCCCTCTGTCTTTCTGTCCATCTCTCTCTCTCTGTCTTTCTGTCCATCTCTCTCTCTTTCTTTCTCTCTCTGTCTCTTTGTATGGCTCTCTGTCTTTCTGTTTGTCTCTGTCTCTTGCTCTCCCTCTGTCTTTCTGTCCATCTCTGTCTCTCTGTCTTTCTGTCCATCTCTCTCTCTTTCTTTCTCTCTCTGTCTCTTTGTATGGCTCTCTGTCTCTCCCCCTCTGTCTTTCTGTCCCTCTCTCTCTCTGTCTCTCTCTCTCTCTGTCTTTCTGTCTCTCTCTCTGTCTCTCTCTCTGTCTCTGTCTCTTTTGTGTCTCTCTCCTTCTGTGTGTCTCTCTCTGCCCCCCCCTCTCTCTGCGCTCCCTCCTGCTGGGATGTGTTCTGCTGGGGTTTCAGTAAACCGGACAGGTAAGTGGGAGCTGCTCTCTAATTGCTGATGGGAGATTACAGTGTTTATTCTGGAGGGAGAAAATCTCCCATCTCTGCCCAAACCCGCTAATGGGGAAGCGGCGCGGCTAATAATAGCCGATTGGCTTTCTGTTATGTAAGGTTTAGCGGAGAGGAGCTGCTGGAGCTGCTATTAATTGCCAGTTTATGTTTGCAGATTGTGAGTATTGATTCTGGGCTGCAGGTCTAGTTAAGGCTCTGAGTTTGTGAGTGGGTGTGTTTCTGTGTGTGTTGCTGCTCATTAGCAAGCGCAAGGACTCGGAGCCGGGAACCAAGTGTTTACTTAACAACGCTGAAATGATGGCTCATCACCCCACTGACCCCGTCGAGATGAGACGCATCAACTTCCAGACGCCAGGCCAGTAAACACAAACACACACACACATGTTTGTTTATGTGAATTGTGGGGCCATTACTTCTGTTCTATATAGACTATTTAGACTTCTGTTCATTTCCTGAAGACTTAAACCTTAACCAGATCTAGTCTAATCCTCTAAACCTCAACCCCAAACCTTCTAACCCCCAACCCCAACCCTCTAACCCCAACCCCAAACCTTCTAACCTTCTAACCCCCAACCCCAACCCTCTAACCCCAACCCCAAACCTTCTAACCTTCTAACCCCCAACCATAACCCTCTAACCCCAAACCTTCTAACCCCCAACCTTAATCCTCTAACCCCTGAACCCTAACCCTCTAACCCCGGCCCTAACCCTCTAGCCCCGACCCTAACCCTCTGAACCCCCATCCCCTAACTTTCTACCTCCCTAATGCTATCCCCAAACCCTCTAACCCCCAACCCTAACCTTCTACCCCATCCCCAACCTTCTACCTCCCTAACGCTATCCTCAAACCCTCTAACCCCCAACCCTAACCTTCTACCCCATCCCCAACCTTAACCCTCTAACCCCCAACCCTAACCTTCTATCCCATCCCCAACCTTCTACCTCCCTAACGCTATCCCCAAACCCTCTAACCCCGGCCCTAACCCTCTAACCCCAACCTCAAACCTTCTAACCTTCTAACCCCCAACCCTAAGCCTCTAACCCCAACCTCAAACCTTCTAACCCCAAACCTTCTACCCCCCAACCCTAATTGTGGTCCCCACATTAACACAACGTGAGTCTATGATCAGGTGTTGGTCCCCATAATGTGGCATAAACCTGGCACACACACACTCATGCATATGGACACACGTGACTCTGCTCATATGTGGAGAGAACAACCTGAGAGGTCAGTCACCGTCCACCAGCAGCAGAAGTAGAAAAAGATCAACACAGACACAAAGAACCCAGAGAGAGAGAGAGAGAGAGAGAGAGAGATAAACCAGAGTAAATTAGAGTAAACCAGAATTAACCAGAATAAACCAGAATAAACCAGAGTAAGCCAGAATAAACCAGAATAAACCAGATTAAACCAGAATAAACCAGATTTAACAAGAGTAAACAAGACTAAACCAGAATAAACCAGATTAAACCAGAGTAAACCAGAATAAACGAGATTAAACAAGAGTAAACCAGATTAAACCAGAATAAACCAGATTAAACAAGAGTAAACCAGAATAAACCAAATTAAACAAGAGTAAACCAGAATAAACCAGAATAAACCAGATTGAACCAGAATAAACCAGATTAAACAATAGTAAACCAGAATAAACCAGAATAAACCAGAATAAACCAGATTAAACCAGAATAAACCAGATTAAACAATAATAAACCAGAATAAACCAGATTAAACCAGAATAAACCAGAATAAACCATCTTAAACCAGAATAAACCAGAATAATTATAAGATTATTATTTTTATTGCAAAATGTTGTTTTGTTGGTTTCTTGCGTGTCGTTGAGACTGACATCATCATTTCTTTAAATGTTAAAAACCACCAGAAGATCATCATCAGTATGACATCATACATCACCTCCTCCTTCCAGAACCCCATACAATATTCAACAGCTGTAATATGTATAATATTCAAATATTAATTAGCCTGTTAATATGCACACTCATAAGCAGTGTCTGTTCCATCATCTCAGAATAACACAGCTCTCTCATTAACACAGCTCTCTCCTTAACACAGCTCTCTCCTTAACACAGCTCTCTCATTAACACAGCTCTCTCCTTACACAGCTCTCTCCTTAACACAGCTCTCTCATTAACACAGCTCTCTCCTTAACACAGCTCTCTCATTAACACAGCTCTCTCCTTAACACAGCTCTCTCCTTAACACAGCTCTCTCATTAACACAGCTCTCTCATTAACACAGCTCTCTCCTTAACACAGCTCTCTCATTAACACAGCTCTCTCGTTACACAGCTCTCTACTTAACACAGCTCTCTCCTTAACACAGCTCTCTCATTAACACAGCTCTCTCCTTACACAGCTCTCTCCTTAACACAGCTCTCTCCTTAACACAGCTCTCTCCTTAACACAGCTCTCTCGTTAACACAGCTCTCTCATTAACACAGCTCTCTCCTTAACACAGCTCTCTCATTAACACAGCTCTCTCCTTAACACAGCTCTCTCCTTAACACAGCTCTCTCGTTAACACAGTTCTCTCCTTAACACAGCTCTCTCATTAACACAGCTCTCTCGTTAACACAGCTCTCTCGTTAACACAGCTCTCTCGTTAACACAGTTCTCTCCTTAACACAGCTCTCTCCTTAACACAGCTCTCTCATTAACACAGCTCTCTCGTTAACACAGTTCTCTCCTTAACACAGCTCTCTCCTTAACACAGCTCTCTCATTAACACAGCTCTCTCGATAACACAGCTCTCTCCTTAACACAGCTCTCTCCTTAACACAGCTCTCTCCTTAACACAGCTCTCTCGTTACACAGCTCTCTCATTAACACAGCTCTCTCCTTAACACAGCTCTCTCATTAACACAGCTCTCTCCTTAACACAGCTCTCTCCTTAACACAGCTCTCTCCTTAACACAGCTCTCTCATTAACACAGCTCTCTCGTTAACACAGCTCTCTCCTTAACACAGCTCTCTCCTTAACACAGCTCTCTCATTAACACAGCTCTCTCGATAACACAGCTCTCTCCTTAACACAGCTCTCTCCTTAACACAGCTCTCTCCTTAACACAGCTCTCTCGTTAACACAGCTCTCTCATTAACACAGCTCTCTCCTTAACACAGCTCTCTCATTAACACAGCTCTCTCGTTAACACAGCTCTCTCGTTAACACAGCTCTCTCATTAACACAGCTCTCTCCTTAACACAGCTCTCTCCTTAACACAGCTCTCTCATTAACACAGCTCTCTCCTTAACACAGCTCTCTCGTTACACAGCTCTCTCGTTACACAGCTCTCTCCTTAACACAGCTCTCTCGTTAACACAGCTCTCTCCTTAACACAGCTCTCTCGTTAACACAGCTCTCTCCTTAACACAGCTCTCTCGTTAACACAGCTCTCTCCTTAACACAGCTCTCTCGTTAACACAGCTCTCTCCTTAACACAGCTCTCTCGTTAACACAGCTCTCTCCTTAACACAGCTCTCTCGTTAACACAGCTCTCTCCTTAACACAGCTCTCTCGTTAACACAGCTCTCTCGATAACACAGCTCTCTCCTTAACACAGCTCTCTCATTAACACAGCTCTCTCCTTAACACAGCTCTCTCGTTACACAGCTCTCTCGTTACACAGCTCTCTCCTTAACACAGCTCTCTCGTTACACAGCTCTCTCGGTTCACAGCTCTCGTTAACACAGCTCTCTCATTAACACAGTTCTCTCATTACACAGCTCTCTCGATAACACAGCTCTCTCATTAACACAGCTCTCTCCTTAACACAGCTCTCTCATTAACACAGCTCTCTCATTAACACAGCTCTCTCCTTAACACAGCTCTCTCCTTAACACAGCTCTCTCGTTACACAGCTCTCTCCTTAACACAGCTCTCTCATTAACACAGCTCTCTCCTTAACACAGCTCTCTCGATAACACAGCTCTCTCGTTAACACAGCTCTCTCGTCAGACAGCTCTCTCATTACACAGCTCTCTCCTTAACACAGCTCTCTCCTTAACACAGCTCTCTCGTTAACACAGCTCTCTCATTACACAGCTCTCTCGTTAACACAGCTCTCTCATTAACACAGCTCTCTCCTTAACACAGCTCTCTCATTAACACAGCTCTCTCATTAACACAGCTCTCTCCTTAACACAGCTCTCTCCTTAACACAGCTCTCTCGTTACACAGCTCTCTCCTTAACACAGCTCTCTCATTAACACAGCTCTCTCGATAACACAGCTCTCTCCTTAACACAGCTCTCTCGATAACACAGCTCTCTCATTAACACAGCTCTCTCCTTAACACAGCTCTCTCCTTAACACAGCTCTCTCCTTAACACAGCTCTCTCATTAACACAGCTCTCTCCTTAACACAGCTCTCTCGATAACACAGCTCTCTCATTAACACAGCTCTCTCCTTAACACAGCTCTCTCGATAACACAGCTCTCTCCTTAACACAGCTCTCTCGTTAACACAGCTCTCTCCTTAACACAGCTCTTTCCTTAACACAGCTCTCTCGTTAACACAGCTCTCTCGTTACACAGCTCTCTCCTTAACACAGCTCTCTCCTTAACACAGCTCTCTCCTTAACACAGCTCTGTCGTTACACAGCTCTCGTTAACACAGCTCTCGTTAACACAGCTCTCGTTAACACAGCTCTCTCGTTACACAGCTCTCTCCTTAACACAGCTCTCTCCTTAACACAGCTCTGTCGTTACACAGCTCTCGTTAACACAGCTCTCGTTAACACAGCTCTCTCGTTAACACAGCTCTCTCGTTAACACAGCTCTCTCCTTAACACAGCTCTCTCGTTACACAGCTCTCTCCTTAACACAGCTCTCTCCTTAACACAGCTCTCTCCTCAACACAGCTCTCTCGTTACACAGCTCTCTTGTTACACAGCTCTCTCCTTAACACAGCTCTCGTTAACACAGCTCTCTCCTTAACACAGCTCTCTCCTTAACACAGCTCTCTTGTTACACAGCTCTCTCCTTAACACAGCTCTCTACTTAACACAGCTATCTCGTTACACAGCTCTCTCGTTACACAGCTCTCTCTCGCGAGAGAGGGAGAGAGAGCGAGAGAGAGAGAGAGAGAGAGAGAGAGAGAGAGAGACAGAGAGAGAGAGAGAAAGAAGAGAGAGAAGAGAGGGAGGGAGGATAGAGAGAGAGAGAGGTAGATAGAAGAGAGAGAGAGAGAGAGATAGAGAGAACAAGAGGAGAGAGAGAGGAGAGAGAGGTGAGAGGAGAGGGGAGAGAGAGAGAGGGAGAGAGAGAGAGGAGAGAGAGAGAGAAAAAGAGAGAGAGAGAGAACAGAGAGAGAGAAAGAGAGATGAGAGAAGAGAGAAGATAGAAAGATGAGAGAGAGAGAAAGAGAGAGAGAGAGACAGGGAGGAGATATAGAGAGAGATAGAAGAGGTAGAATAGAGAGAGAGATAGAAAGAGAAGAGAGAGAGAAATAGAGAGAAATAGAGAGATAGAGAGAGGGAGGAGAGAGAGAGGGAGAGAAGAGAGAGAAACGAGACAAGGAGAGATAGACAGATAGAGAGACGGAGGGAGAGATAGAGAGAGAGATAGAGAGAGATAGAGAGAGAGCGAGAGAGAGATAGAGAGAGAGAAATAGAGAGAGATAGAGAGAGAGAGCAAGAGAGTAGAGAGAGAGAAGAGGAGAGAGAGAGAGAGAGAAAGAGAGAGAGATAGAGAAGATGAAAAGAGATATAGATAGAGAGATAGCGGAAAGAGGATAGCGCAGCGAGAGAGAGAGAAAAGAAGCTGCTCCAGATCTCTCTCTGCTCGCTGCGCTCGCGCTGCGCGCGCTCTCTCTCCCTCCTCTACTCTAGCGCAATTTATACTAAATACAGTCAGCACCCTAACGAGCAGCTGAACATTAAAATGACACACCATAACCAACAACAATGTGTCTGGTGGAGATAAACACACTCTCCCACTGCAGCAGGCCTGCACCGATAACTTTATGAACAAAGTGCAGCAATCAGATACACAACGTTCAGACACTGAGAGCTGCATAGATGCGGTTTTGCACGTCGCTGCAGTCAATAGCGTGTCATGACCAGATCTCATGACTGTACGAGAGTGGATCAGACACGGCAGTGACACTGTGTAACGTGGTGCAGGGTGTGGAGTGATCAGACACAGCAGAAGCATTCAGCTGGAGTGTATTAAACACTGTGTCCACTCACTGTCCACACACTGTCCACTCTATTAGACACTCCTACTACTTGCTGGTCCACCAAGTAGAATGTAAAGTCAGAGACAGTACTCATCTCTGCAGCATGTTTATTTTCCTCTAATTTCCTCAAAACAGTGGACCGACGCGGCCCACAGGACACTGCTGTCCGATAGTTTTGGTTGGTGGACGATTATCTTAGTCCATCAGTGACACTGAGTGTTTAAAACACTCTGACATCGCACTGCTGTGGTCAGAATCCCACTCACACACACACACACCAACTAACACACCATCACCATGTCAGTGCTCACTGCAGGCTGAGAATACCCACCTCGCCTAAAAAGTAGCTGCTCTGTGGTGTTCCTGTGGGGGTCCTGATCATTAAAGAACTAGAGTAATAAATTATTCAGAGAAACATACAACATGAGTTGTGTATGGTCAGTGGAGCTGATCTACTTGGTTCCAAGTGGAGGTTAACAGATGGACAGTGAGTGTCACTCTCTCTCCCTCAATCTCTCACTCTCTGTCTCTCCCTTCTCTCTCTCTCTCCTGCTCTCTCCTCATTCTCCTCTCACTCTCTCTCTCTCTCTCTGTCCTGCTCTCTCACTCTCCTCATCTCTCTCCCTCTCTCTCTCTCTCTCTCCTGTCTCTCTCTCTCACCTCTCTCTCTCGCTCAATCTCTCTCACTCTCTCACATCCATCTCTCCTCAATTCTCCTCACTCTCTATCTCTCTCTCTGTCTCTCCTCTCTCTCTCTCCTCATTACTCTCTCTCTCATCTCCTCTCTCTCTCTCTCTCTCTCTCTCCACCGTCTCTCATCCGTCTCTTCTCTCTTCTCCCTCTCAATCTCTCTGTCTCTCTCCCTCATTCCTCTCTCACTCTCTCTCTCGCTCTTCCTCTCTCTCTCAGAAGGTGTGCTCATGTGTGAATTCATAGCTGTGATTCCACCTGCCTGTATGAAGTAAGATCCGTCCTCCAAATCGCCACCCACCCCCTACCCCCACCACCCACCCCCAACACACACACACGTCCCACGCACTTATAACCCACACACACACCACACACACACACACACTCACACACACACTCACACACACTCACACACACCCAGTGGAGCTCGTTAGCTCGGCTGATCTGACTAATGGAGATTCTGGTTTGTTCTCTCTCTCCTGTTCCTTCCTTTGACCTTTGACCCCCTGCAGGTATGATGAGTCACCCCCCCATCCCGATCTCGGAGCTGGCGGAGCACACAGAGCTTCTGAAGGCCAACGATAACCTGCGGCTCTCCCAGGAGTACGAGTGACTAACGAAGAGAGAGATAGATGAGAGAAGAGATAATGAGGGAGAGAGAGAGAGCGATAGAAGAGAGAGAGAGAATGAGGAGAGAGATAGAGAGATAGAGAGAGAGAGAGAGGGAGATGAGAGAGAGAGAGAATATGAGAGAGAGAGAGAAGAGAGAGAGAGAGAAGAGATAGATAGAGAGAGAGAATGAGGCGAGAAGAGAGAGAGAGAGGAGAGAGAGAGGGGAGAGAGAGAGGGAGAGAGAGAGAGAGAGGAGAGAGAGAGAGAATGAGGAAAAAGAGATAGATAGAGAGAGAGAGAGAGAGAGGGAAGAGAGATAGAGAGAAGAGGAGATGAGAGAGAGATAGAGAGAGAGAATGAGGAGAGAGAGAGAGAGAGAGGAGAGAGAGAAGAAGAGAGAGAGAGAGGTGAGAGAGAGATAGGAGTAGAGAGAGAGATACGAGAAGAGAGAAAATGAGGAGAGAGAGAGAGAGAGAGGAGAGAGGAGAGGAGAGAGGGAGAGAGGCTCGTCGGGCGAGCGCTCTTGCGTCGTGCGCGCTGCGCTCGATCTAACTCGCGCTCTCGCGCTCGCTCGCGCGTTCGCTCGCGCGCACCCTCTTCGGGCGCCATACGCTCTTCTCCATCTCTCACTCTCCCACCTGTTCCTTCCACTGTGTTCCAGCTGCGTCTAGCTCGGGTGCGCTCTTGCCCTCCCCCTCACTCGTCGCATGGGGCCCACCCACGAACCCTTTCCCCTTCATCATTGCTCTCTTTTCTCGCGCGCGCATTCTGTTCCCCGCACGCTCTCATTTCCCCCCCACGTTCGCTTCCCTCATGCACGCGCTCTCCCTGTCCGCTGCTCTCTCTCGTTCGCGCCCGCGAGCCCCCCCTAAGCTCCCCGCCCCAGCTCACCCTCAACCTCGTCTCTCTGCCGCCTCTTGTCTCATCTGCGTGCGCTCTCCCCTCTACTGATTCTCACGCCCAGCGTAGTCCCGCGCTCCACTGTTACTCTGCATCCTCCTCCCTTCCTCCCATTTAGCCTCTCACTCTGGCCCTCTCTCTCTCTTGCATCTCCGCTCTACTATTTCCATCTCCCCTCGTCCTCTTCAGCTCTCCGCTCTCACACCCCAACCCCATCCCCCGCATTCGACGCCACCCCTCTCTCTCTCTCTCCCTCTGCTCTTCTCCTTCTTCACTGCTCGCCTCTCGCTCTCTCCTATACACCCCCCACCTTCGCCGCTTCTGCCCCTTCTCCCAATCTCCCATTCCACGCGCTGCCCTCCCGCCGACCGTGTATGATTGGCGCCAACTTTGCTGCACCCGCGTCATGCTCTCGCTCTCTCGGGCGCTCTATTAGCCACGCCCGCTCTATCCATAATTCTACCTTCTCTCGTCGCGCCCTTCTCTCAGCCACCCATCCTCGCCTCCACCCGGCCGCGCGCGCGACGCTGCGTGCCGGCGCTGCTTCCGCTCTCCACGTCTCCCTCTTCCGGCGCCACCTGTCGAGCCCGTCGGGCCTCTTCTCTCTGTTCTTTTCTCTCATTACCACCCTCATCCGTATTCCCGAATGCCGATCTGGCAGGCGGGCGGTGCGCTGCTACAGGACCAGCCTGTACAAGCGGCAGAGCAGAGATGCGGGCTCGCTCTGTGCGCGCCTTACTGCACCACAGGGAGGAGAGCAGCGCCGCGGCTCCGGCTCTCGTCCCAGTGAGTCAGCGGCTGCTGTCCGTCCGGCTTCCGGAGAGCGGATCGGACCCTCCGTCGTCGCGCCGCGGCCTAGTTGTCCACCGGGGTGAGAAAATAGTTTTTAATGTTGCTGACTCTTCAAGCCTCACAGCCCTCTGAACCGGCCAGCAGTACACATGGTAGCACTCCAACCTGAGTGAACAAACCGAAGAACCGCTACGCCAACGTCATCGCCTACGACCACACCAGGGTCATCCTGGCACCGGTGGACGGTACGGCAGCTGTACGGCGTCCAGTGTGTCTTCATCTGGTGTTGTTGTGGGCAGTTAGAGCAGTTAGCGTGCTGGACAGTGGAGGCGGGCGATACTCTGAAAATTCATATCGTGATACTTTGAGAAGTTGTTTATATCGTTACTGTATCTTCAACATGACAACTTTACAGGACCAGCAGACCAAAAACCATCTTCACTGTCAATGTAAGTCAATGGAACCAGAATTTTTTCCAAGTGAGTTTGAAGCATTTCTATTGGTCCACTCATCATGAAACGTTCACAGGATATAAAGGGCAGCAGCTGTATTCATATGAAACAGCTATGATATTTTATAATATTTCTGATGTACTCCACTCCAGCTCCGCTCCAGGTTTTCTATCTCCCAGTCTTCGCTCACTGACCCGTCAGAGGATCTGCTCCTGATTCTACAATATCTGGCCAATAAACCAGTTCAACATTCTGTGCTGCAGGCTTTTATCTGAAGGGTCAGCTTTGAAGCGACGGCCCAATCAGGGGCCAGAAACCTGCTGAGTGTAAACAAACACTCACACGTTCAGCTCCAGGCTGTAGAAGGTGGTGCTGATCAGTGCGGAGGTCCAGTATGAAGGTGCTGATCAGCTCGCAGCACAGACACTGTGTATAAATGGCCGCTGGGTCCGAGCTGTAAGGTCACTGGTGCGTCGCTGAGGTCATGTAGAGGTCACTGTAGAATAAAGGCGCGCATGCTCCACATTTTACTGTCCAGTTATTTGTGTTCTAGATTCTACGTGCAGTTAAACTTCAGTAATTACGCTAATTAATGATTAAATACTAACAAGCTGTGTGATGTCATTCAGCACGATAGTGATAAACACACTCCTGTTGGGCGGCGCTAGTGCCTGACGTTGATTTGTTAAAGGTGCAGTGTGTAAGCTTTAGTGCCATCTAGTGGTGAGGTTACAGATTGCAGCTCTGAAAACCCCTCCCTCTCTTACCAGGCGGGTAGTAGATCCACAGTGACTGTCAGGTTCCATATAGATTGTGTTGTTACATCAGGTTCTCACGTCTGATGACGAGGATTCCGCCTCCCTCAGTGGTTCTTGTGCTGAATAATAATTAGTTTGTATAGTTAGTTAATCACAATTAATAATGTTGGTTTCTATGGTTTCTTGTTATTAGTCCATTAGTTTGTGTACTTTATCACAATTAATCATATTGGTTTGTGTGGTTTATCATGAGGAATCAAATTCGTTTGTGTAGTTAATCAAGATTAATTACATTGGCTTCTATAGTTTGTGTTGATTGTCACAATTAACCATATTAATTTGTGTAATTTATCATTAATCACATTTGTTTGTGTAGATAATCAGAATCAATCATGTTGGCCTATGTAGTTTGCTGCAGTTGGTCACATTAGTTTGCGTAGTTAATCACTATTAACTGTATTAGTTTGTGTAGTTAATCACGATTAACTGTATTAGTTTTTAGTGTAGTTTAACACGAGTAAGTTCTTATTTTTGAGTAGTTAATCCACAATTAATGGAATTTAGTTTGTGTAGTTAATCACGATTAAGTGTATTAGTTTGTGTAGTTAATCACGATTAAGTGTATTAGTTTGTGTAGTTAATCACGATTAACTGTATTAGTTTTTGTAGTTAAACATGATTAATGATATTAGTTTTTGTAGGTGATCATGATTAATGATATTAGTTTTTGTTAATAGTGGTTTACCACATTGGTTTGTGTAGTTAATCATGATTAATTGTGTTGGTTTCTATAATTTCTTGCAATTAGTTGCAATTTGTGTAGATTGTCACAATTAATCCTATTAATTTGTGTAGTTTATCATGATTAGTCACATTGTGTAGTTTGTTGCAGTTAATTAGTTTGTGTAGATAATCACGATTAGTTACATTAGTTTGTGTAGATAATCACGATTAGTTACATTAGTTTGTGTAGTTTGTTGCAGTTAGTTAATTAATTTGTGTAGATAATCACGATTAATCGCATTAGTTTGTGTAGATAATCACGATTAGTTACATTAGTTTGTGTAGTTTGTTGCAGTTAGTTAATTAGTTTGTGTAGATAATCACGATTAATCGCATTAGTTTGTGTAGATAATCACGATTAATCGCATTAGTTTGTGTAGATAATCACAATTAGTTGCATTAGTCACGCTGAACTTTGGTGTGAGATTTATGTAATTCTCTGATTTTGAAGTACACCAGCTTCTCCTCCTCAGCTTCTCTGTGGATGACGTGGAGGCGCAGGAGGAGTTGTGTAGTGTTTGAGCTGAACTGTCTCTCTGGAAAGTTTGTGGGTCTGTGCTGAAGCTGGCCTCGTGGAGATGAAAGCCATGTGTGGACGTCTGATAAGAGAGTTGTGAGGACCACTCTTGGCTGATGGTGCTGTGTTTATCTTAAGCTTCTTGGTTTTGTTTAGTGGCCGTCTGGGCGACGCTAGCCTAGATTGGATTGGGCTGTTTTAAGGCTGAGCTCCGCTGAGCGCTGCGTGACCCACATCACGGCTAATCCTGGACCCGAACGCCTCCCGTTGGACGCCTAGCGCGCCGTGTAGGGAGTCACAGCCGTTAGGTCTGCTCCTCCGCTGAGCATCAGAGCGGGAGCTGCTCCTCTGCTGAGTGTCAGAGCGGGAGCTGCTCCTCTGCTGAGCGTCAGAGCGGGAGCTGCTCCTCTGCTGAGCGTCAGAGCGGGAGCTGCTCCTCTGCTGAGCGTCAGAGCGGGAGCTGCTGCCACCGTCTTGATCTTCGAGGGGTGGAAGATCGGGAGCTGCACCTCTTTGCTGAGTGTCAGAGCGGGAGCTGCTCCTCTGCTGAGTGTCAGAGCGGGAGCTGCTCCTCCGACAGAGCGTCATGAGCGGGAGTCTGCTCCTCCCTCTAGAGCGCAGAGCGGAGCAGCTCCCGTCTGCTGAGCGTCAGAAGGCGGGAGCTGCCCTCCGCTTATCGTCAGAGCGGAAGCTGCTCCTCTGCTAGACGTTCATAGCGGGAGCTGCTCCACTGCAGAGCGTCAGAGCGGGAGCTCCTCCTCTGCTGAGCCGCAGAACGTGACTGCTCCTCGCTTGAGCTGTCAGAGCGGGAGCAGCTACCTCTGCAGATCGTCAGAGCGTGGAGCTGCTCCTCAACTGCTGAGCGTCAGAGCGGGAGCTGCTCCCTGCATGAAGTCAGAGAGCGGATGCTGCTCCCTCCCTGATCGTCAGAGCGGGTAGCTGCTCCTCTGCTGAGTGTCAAGCGGGAAGCAGCACCTCTGCTGAGTGTCAGCGGGGAAGCTGCTCCTCTGGCATAGTGTCATGAGCGGGAGTCTGCTCCTTGCCGCTGAGATGGCAGAGCGGGAGCTTGCTCCCTCTGCGAGTGTCAGAGCGGGAGCTGCTCCACTGGCTGAGTGACGAGAGCGGGAGCTGCTCCTCGGCTGAGTGTCAGAGCGGGAGCTGCTCCTCTGCTGAGTGTCAGAGCGGGAGCTGCTCCTCTGCTGAGCGTCAGAGCGGGAGCTGCTCCTCTGCTGAGTGTCAGAGCGGGAGCTGCTCCTGCTGAGTGTCAGAGCGTAGTCTTCTCCTCAGCTGACGTGCAGAGCGGGAGCTGCTCCTCTGCTGAGTGTCAGAGCGGGAGCTGCTCCTCTGCGGTCCAGTCGGGTGAATGCTAGGCTGTGGATGGAGGTGGTTTGGTCAGGAGAGAGGGGGGCGCGGGGTCTGTTCACACAGGGATCAGTGCTCGTCTCCCTCTTATCAGATACAGAAGCAGCAGCTGAATTTGCTTTAAATGTTTATTGGATGGTCTCATGGCGGCGTGCACGTTTTGGCAGACGTTCTCTCTCAGAACGGAACCCGGAACCGTATCACACATTAGCCTCGTTCTCCTTCTCTGAGGCTCGTTTATCATGTTTATGTAGATTCATGTTCCAAAAATGTGTTATTATATCGATCTTATATAAATGGACCAATTCCAGTGTTTCCCAGAGTAGCGTAAATCAGGACCGTGCCTTTAAGACTGATGCATGTAAATCACCTCTGTTCTGATTGGATGTCCTTCTGCCTCATTAAAACAACTGCACTGTAACTTGTTATTGCTTTAGTCTTAATGGACTGTATGCTAAATACAGACATACATAAAATACTCAAATTATTATTATTATTATTATTATTATTATTATTATTATTATCACTTTTTTTGTTAATTGATATTATTCACATTGATTTGTGTAGTTATGTGTGATTGTTCATATGGTTTTGCATAGTTAACCACAATTAATCATGATAGCTTGTGTAGCTAATTGTGATTAATTGCATGACTTTGTGTAGATGATCACGATTAATCACACTGTTTTGTGTAGTTAATCACAATTATTTATGATAATGATGATTATTTTCATTCATATAAGTTAAACACACTTGTTTATGTAGTGGCTCGTGATTATTACTGTTAGCTTGCATCACATTAGTTTATTTAGCCAATCACAATTAATTGCATCAGTTTGTGTAGGTGATCACAACGACATTAGAAGATAATCACATGTGTTTATTTTATTAAACACACTCGTTTGTGTAGGTAATCATAATTCGTTGCATTAGTTTTGGAGATAATCACCACTAATTAATCCCGATTAGTCACATTAGCTTATTTAGCTAATAACAATAGAATACATTATAGTAAGTGTCAAAATGTGTGTATTAATATTACATATAGTGATGAAGATATTCATGATTAATTATCCCCCCCTCCCCGCATTACGTATTATTGTAGTTATCCATGAATAATCAGATATAATTAGTTAAATAATTAGTTTGTGCAATTAATCACAATTAATAAATTAGTGAACAATTAATCAGTATTTGTATCTAATCACAGTTAATCACATTAGTTTGTTGTGTTATCCACACTAGTGGGAAACTGGGTCTGTACTGGGGGGTTTATAAAAGGTGGCCACCACATTCATCCCCCACCTTCTCTCTTACTGTCCTCAGGAATTATGGGTAGTGACTACATCAATGCGAACTACATCGATGGCTACAGGAAGCAGAACGCCTACATCGCCACGCAGGGTCCTCTGCCCGAAACGTTCGGGGACTTCTGGAGGATGGTGTGGGAGCAGAGAGCGGCGTCTGTGGTGATGATGACCAAACTGGAGGAGAAGTCGCGGGTGAGTCGCGAGAGGCTCCGTAACGGTAGTGTGTTCACAGGGAGGGTGTAGAGTGATCACCGACACTGATCTGTAGAGTGAACACCAACACTGATCTGTAGAGTGATCACCAACACTGATCTGTAGAGTGATCACCAACACTGATCTGTAGAGTGAACACCAACACTGATCTGTAGAGTGATCACCAACACTGATCTGTAGAGTGAACACCAACACTGATCAGCTTCAGACCTCACTTCCTGTATGGGTTGATCTCAGCAGTGTGGGAGTGTCTCTCACTCTCTACGTGTGTGTAAGTGTGTATTAACGCTGGTTCTCTGTGTTTCTGTAGATAAAGTGTGACCAGTACTGGCCCAGCAGAGGAACAGACACTTACGGCCTGGTGCAGGTCACTCTGCTGGACACCATGGAGCTGGCCACGTTCTGCGTCCGAACCTTCTCACTGCACAAGGTGAACAAACACCTCGCTACACCTTCCTGACCTCCACTGGCTGTAACGTCGAAGAACATGAAAACTGATTGAACAGCCAATAATCATCTTCCTCACCTTATTATTATTATTATTATTATTATTATATTATTGTTATATTATTATTATTATTGTTATATTATTATTATTATATTATTATTATTGTTGTTGTTGTTGTTGTTTGTTGTAAATAAATTATAAAATAAATATTAATAATTAATGATTATTATTATTATTATTATTGACTGTTTAATTATGAAAGCTGTATATGAAAATGAACCTATTTTACTTTATTCACTGATCACATGAACACAGTTTATCACATCTTACCATATAATACTACTGTACTATATAATACTGTACCATACTTATACTATACTATTATGTACTTTACTGTACTATACTGTCCTATATAGTAGTAGTAGTGTATATATAATGTAGTCCATATGTACTATACTTTGCTATACTATACTATAGTAAAAGTTTTGGTGGTGGAGGTACAGTGTTGGTGGTGGTATAGGTACTGTGATTGGTGAGTTAAGTTACTGTGTTTTGGTGGTGGGTGGGTACTGTGTTTGGTGGTGTTAGGTACTGTGTTTGGTGGTGATAGGTACTGTGTTCATGTGTTGTGGTACTGTGTTTGGTGGAGTTAGGTACTGTTTGGTGTTTAGGTACTGGTATGGTGTGTTAGGTACGGTGATCAGTGTGAGTGGGTACAGGTGAATGGGTGTAGTAAGGTACTTGTGTTTCAGTGGTGGGTGGTACAGTGTTTGTTGTGGTGATAGTACTGTGTATTGGTGGTGATAGGTACTGTGTTAAGTTGTGTTTAGGTTACTGAGATTAGGTGTAAGTTAGGTACAGAGTTCAGGGTGATAGGTACTTGTGTTTCTGTGTGTTTGTAGGTACAGTTTTTGTGTGTTAGGTACTGTGTTTTGGTGGTGGTGAGGTACTGTGTTTTTGGAGGTGATAGTACTGTGTTTCCAGTGTGTTAGGATACTGTGTTTTGGGTGGTGTTAGTGCTGTTTTGGTTGGTGTTAAGTACTGTGTTCAGCTGTGTTAGGTACTGTGTTTGGTGGTTGTTGTACGTGTTTGGTGGTGTTAGGTACTGTGTTTGGTGGTGTTAGTTACTGTGTTCAGTGGTGGTGGGTACTGTGTTCAGTGGTGTTAGGTACTGTGTTTGGTGGTGTTAGGTACTGTGTTTGGTGGTGTTAGGTACTGTGTTCGGTGGTGGTGGGTACTGTGTTTGGTGGTGTTAGGTACTGTTATTGGTGGTGTTAGTACTGTGTTCGTGGTGGTGGGTACTGTGTTCAGTGTGGTAGGGTACTCGTGATTTGGTGGGTTTAGAACTGTGTTCTGGTGGTGTTAGGTAAAAACTGTGTTTAGGTGTGGAGGTACTGTGTTTGGAGTGTTGGGTACTGTGTTTGTGGTGTTAGGTACTTTTTTTGGTGGTGTTAGGACTGTGTTTGAGGTGGTGGGTACTGTGTTGGTGGTGGTTAGGTTACTGTTTCATGGTGGGGATGGTAGCTGTGTTTGGGGTGTTAGGTAACGTGTTCAGGGCTGTGGGTACTTTAGTTTTGGTGTGTGTGTTAGGTACTGTGTTTGGTGGTGTTAGGTACTGTGTTCAGTGGTGTTAGGTACTGTGTTTGGTGGTGTTAGGTACTGTGTTCAGTGGTGTTAGGTACTGTGTTCTGTGGTGTTAGGTACTGTGTTTGGTGGTGTTAGGTACTGTGTTTGGTGGTGGTGGGTACTGTGTTTGGTGGTGTTAGGTACTGTGTTCTGTGGTGTTAGGTACTGTGTTTGGTGGTTTAGTGCTTGTATGTTGTGTTATTACTGTGTTCAGTGGTTAGTACAGGTTGGTGGTGATAGTTACTTTGGTTTGTTGTGTTAGTACTGTGTTGTGGTGTAAGTTACTGTGTTCAGTGTGTGGGTACTGTTTTCCAGTGGAGTGTTTAGTACTGTGTTTGGTGGAGTAGAACAGTGGTTTGTGGTGTAAGGTACTGTTTTCGTTGTGGTGTGTACTGTTTAGGTGTGTTAGGTACTGTGTTTGGTGGAGTAGGTACTGAGTACGGTTTGAGTGTGGGTAGTCTGAGTTCAGTGTGTTAGGTACAGTGTTTGGTTGTGTTAGGTACAGTGTTTGGTGGTGTTAGGTACGTTTTTCTGTTGGTGGTTATGTACTGGTGTTTGGTGGTGTTTAGGTATTTGTGTTTCGGTGGTGTTAGGTACTGTGTTTGGTGGTGTTAGGTACTGTGTTTGGTGGTGTTAGGTACTGTGTTTGGTGGTGGTGTGTACTGTGTTTGGTGGTGTTAGTTACTGTGTTCAGTGGTGGTGGGTACTGTGTTCAGTGGTGTTAGGTACTGTGTTTTGGTGTGTTAGTCTGTGTTCAGTGTGGTGGGTACTGCGTTTGTGGTGTAGGTACACAGATGTTTGGGTGTGGTGAGTACTGTGTTTGGTGGTGGTGGGTACTGTGTTCAGTGGTGTTAGGTACTGTGTTCAGTGGTGTTAGGTACTGTGTTTGGTGGTGTTAGGCACTGTGTTTGGTGGTGGTGGGTACTGTGTTCGTGTGAAAAGTTACTGTGGTTTGGTGGTGTTTTAGGTACTGTGTTTGGTGTGTTAGTTCTGGTGTTGTTGGTGGGTTGTATTAGGTACTGTGTTTGGTGGTGTTAGGTAATGTGTTTGGTGGTGTTAGGTAATGTGTTTGGTGGTGGTGTTAGGTACTGTGTTTGGTGGTGTTAGGTACTGTGTTTGGTGGTGTTAGGTACTGTGTTCTGTGGTGTTAGTAAGCTGAGTTTGAGTTGGAGTTAGGTACTCGTGTTTTGGTGGTGTGGTACTGTGTATGTTGGTGTTAGTATCTATGGTTGTGTGTTAGGTACTGTGTTCTGTGGTGTTAGGTACTGTGTTTGGTGGTGTTAGGTACTGTGTTTGGTGGTGTTAGGTACTGTGATCTGTGGTGTTAGGTACTGTGTTTGGTGGTGTTAGGTACTGTGTTTGGTGGTGTTAGGTACTGTGTTTGGTGGTGTTAGGTGCTGTGTTTGGTGGTGTTAGGTACTGTGTTCTGTGGTGTTAGGTACTGTGTTTGGTGGTGTTAGGTACTGTGTTTGGTGGTGTTAGGTACTGTGTTTGGTGGTGGTGGGTACTGTGTTTGGTGGTGTTAGGTACTGTGTTTGGTGGTGTTAGGTACTGTGTTCGGTGGTGTTAGGTACTGTGTTTGGTGGTGGGTACTGTGTTCGGTGGTGGTGTTAGGTACTGTGTTTGGTGGTGGTGGGTACTGTGTTTGGTGGTGTTAGGTACTGTGTTTGGTGGTGTTAGGTACTGTGTTTGATGGTGGTGGGTACTGTGTTTGGTGGTGGTGGGTACTGTGTTTGGTGGTGTTAGGTACTGTGTTTGGTGGTGTTAGGTACTGTGTTTGGTGGTGGTGGGTACTGTGTTTGGTGGTGGTGGGTACTGTGTTTGGTGGTGTTAGGTAACTGTGTTTTGGTGGTGTTGGGTACTGTTTTGATGGTGTTAGGTACTGTGTTGGTGTGTTCAGTACGTGGTTTGGTTGTTAGGTACTGTGTTTGGTGGTGGTGGGTACTGTGTTTGGTGTGTAGGACTGTGTTTGTGGTTTAGGTGATGTGTTTGGTGGTGTTTAGTACTGTGTTCTGTGGTGTTTAGTACTGTGTTAGATGGTGGTGTACTGTGTTTGGTGTGTGGGTACTGTGTTTTGTGAGTTATGTAATGTTGTTTGTGTGTTAGGTACTGGGTTTGGTAGTGTTGAGTACTCGTGTTTGGTGGTGTTTAGGTACTGTGTTTGGTGTGTGTACTGTGTTTGGTGGTGTTAGGTAATGTGTTTGGTGGTGTTAGGTACTGTGTTTGGTGGTGTTAGGTACTGTGTTTGGTGGTGTTAGGTAGGGTCTAACACACCTGATCCAGGTAATTAAGGCGTTTAAGGTTATCTGAGTAGAGGCAGGTGTTGTGGATCTACACTCCAGCAGCAGCAGACGTGTCTCAGGAGGATCTTTACTCCCTGTATGTAAATGACAGATTCTAATAATCAGCAATAATCAGCAATAATCAGCAATAATCACCAATAATCAGCAATAATCACACAGAGCAATCAGTGCTCCTACATTAGAACAGACAGATCATCACAGCAAGCAGCCCCCCTCGACCCCCCACACCTGCTTTCACTTCCTCTCTCATTCTACCAGGTGGTATTACTCCCTGTCTGTCTGTCTGTCTATTTTCTCTCTCTCTCTCTCTCTCTCTCTCTTTCTCTCTCTCTCCGTCTCTATCTCTCTCTCTCTCACTCTCTCTCCGCTCCTCTCTCTCTCTTTCTCTCTCCTCTCACCTCTCTCTTTCTCTCTCTCTCTCTCTTTCCTCTCTCTCTCTCTCTCTCCTCCCTCTTTCTCTCTCTCTCATCTCTCTCCTCTTTCTCTCTCCTCCTCTCTCTCTCTCTTTTCTCTCTCACTCTCGCTTTCACTCTCTCTTCTCTCTCTTTCTCTCTCTCTTCTCACTCCTCTCCTCTCTCCTCTCACTTTTCTCTCCTCTTTCTCTCTCTCCCTCTCTCTCTCTCACTCCCCTCTTTCCGTCTTTTGCTCTCTTCTCATCTCACAACTCTCTCTCTTGTCTCTCTCTCTCTCTTTCTCTCTCTCTCTCTCCCCTCCCCCCCCCCCCCCCTCCTCACTCTTCTTTTCCTCTCTCTCTCGTTTCTCTCTCTCTCCTCTTTCCTCTCGTCTCACTCTCTTTCCTCTCTCTCTCCTCTCTTTCTCTGCTCTCTCCTCTAACACATCTTCCTCACTCTCCTCTCTACTCATTCTCACTCTCTCTCTCTCTTCTTTCTCTCTCTCGCCTCCCCTCTCTCTCTCATCTCTTCTCTCTCCTCTTAACTCTCTCTCTTTCTCTCATCTTTCTTCATCATCTCTTCTCTCTCATCTCTCTCTCTTCTCTATCCTCTCTCTTTCTCTCTCTTCATACACTCTTTCTCTAGACTCTCTCTGTCTCTATGTCTCTGCTCTCCCCCGCACACCCTCTTCTCTCCTCTTTCTCTCTCTCTCTCTCATCCCTCACTCTCTCGTCTTTCCTCTCCTCTCTCTCTCTGTCCTCTATCTCTCCTCTCTCTATCTATCTCTCACTCTCCTCTCTCTCTCCCACTCTCTCCCTCTCCCCTGTTCCTCTCTCTCCTCCTCTCTTCTCTCTCTTTCTCATCCCTCTCTTTCTCTCTGTCTCTCTCTCTTTCTCTCTCTCTCTATCTCTCTCTCTCTAACTCTCTCTCTCTCTCTCTCTCTCCCTCTCCTCTCTCCCTGTCTCTCTCTCTATCACTCTCTCTCTCTCTCCTCTCTCTCCTCCTCTTCTCCTCTCTCCGTCTCTCTCGTCCACCCCGTCTCTCTCTCTCCTCTCTCTCTCTCTCTCCCTCTCTCTCTCTCTCCTTGCCCTGTCTCTCCTCTCTCTCCTCTCGTCTCTCTCTCTCTCCGTCCTCTCTCTCTCTCTCTCTCTCTCTCTCTCAGAGTGGCTGTAATGAGAGGAGAGAGGTCAGGCAGTTTCA
>CM038723.1:40163902-40273902 GCA_021613375.1 Megaleporinus macrocephalus
CTAACACTAACACTAGCCCTAACACTAGCACAAACACCAACACTAGCCCTAACACTAACACTAGCACTAACACTAGCCCTAACACTAACACTAGCACTAACACTAACACTAGCACTAACACTAGCCCTAACACTAACACTAGCACTAACACTAGCACTAACACTAGCACTAGCACAAGCACAAACACTAACCCTAACACTAACACTAGCACTAGCACTAACACTAACACTAGCCCTAACACTAACACTAACACTAGCCCTAACACTAACACTAACACTAGCCCTGACGTAACACTACACTAAGCACTACACTAACCACTAACACCAAACACTAAACACTAGCCCTAACACTAACACTAGCACTAACACTAACACTAGCCCTAACACTAACACTAGCACTAACACTAGCACTAGCACTAACACTAGCCCTAACACTAACACTAACACTAGCCCTAACACTAACACTAACACTAGCACTAGCACACACACTAACACTAGCCATAACACTAACACTAGCACTAACACTAACACTAGCACTAGCACTAACACTAGCACTAACACTAACACTAGCCCTATCACTAGCACTAACACTAGCACTAACATTAACACTAACACTAACATTAACACTAACACTAACACTAGCCCTAGCACTAACACTAACACTAGCACTAGCACTAACACTAACATTAACACTAGCCCTAACACTAACACTAGCCCTAGCACTAACACTAACACTAACACTAACACTAACACTAACACTAGCACTAACACTAGCACTAACACTAACACTAGCACTAACACTAGCACTAACACTAACACTGTGTATGTGGGTGTTTCACTGCCCCCTAGTGTGTGTGTGAGTTTTTGCTGCTGAGCTTGAATTTGACTCTACGCAGAAGCTCCGTTGTTGTTCGATGTTCAGTTGAAGGTTGAGGAGTCAAAGATGGGGGTCTTGCTCAGGATACGGGGGGATTTGGGTTCTTCCACCTAAACAGCAAGAGAGAATCCACCTATAGGGATTACAGAGGAATCAGGGGGCAGGGTGGTCTACCCCCGGCACTGTTTTGTGAAATATGCCCCCCGGGGCTGGCTTAAGACCGCATCTTAGTAATCCTATACAACCCAGCCTTAACCACATCTGGCAGCGACGTCAGTGTTTATCTCTATATTTAATTTAGACAAATATTTAATACACTGACGTACATCACTGACTGCAGTTCAGTCTGTCGTCAGAAATAGAATATATACACAGAACTGGGTCCTCATCAGTGTATAATTACCTACAACTGCTGATCATGTTTCACTGGCTTACAATGTTAATCTTCAACAGATACTAACACCGCCATGTTTCTACAGCAGCCCAGAACACACACACACACTGTAGGAGCAGCAGTTGAACTAGGTGGCGCTGTGGTCTAGGAGACGCAGAAGAAGAAGAGTCCTAGTTAAAATGTTCTACTGTAGCACAGATTTATCAGTAGCTCCTTATACAAAACTCAGAGTGGCATATTTGAATAGGATACAGCAGGGTGCAATACGCAACCTCACCACTAGAGGTTACACACTGCTCCTTTAAGCAATATTAAAGAAATAATGTCTGTGTTTACCATCTTCTCCTCTTTATCTTTCCTTCAGTATGATTAATCAGCACTGGGGTGAACAGTTCCTTTTAATAAAAGCGTTTGATGCTGACATTGTCTCTCTCTCTCTCTCTCTCTCTCTCTCTCTCTCTCTCTCTGTCTCTCTCTCTCTGTCTCTCTCTGTCTCTCTCTCTCTCAGTAATCTCTCTCTCTCCTCTCTCTCCTCTCTCTCCTCTCTCACTCTCTCTGTCCTCTCTCTCACTCCTTTCTCACTCCTGTCTCTCTCTCTCACTGTCCCTCGCTCATCCGCTCTCTCTCTCTCTCTCTCTTTCTCTTCTCTTCTCACTCTCACTCTCTTTCCTCTCTCTGTCTCTCTCTCTCGCTTGTCTCTCTCTCTCTCTCTCTCTCTCTCCTCCTCTCTCCTCCTCTCTCCTGGTCTCCTATCCTTCATCTCTCCACTCTCTCTCTCTCTCACTCCTCTCTCGCTCTGTCTCTCTCTCTCTCAGACTCTCTCTCTCTCTCTCTCTCTTTCTTTCCACTCTCTCTCTCTCACACTTTCTTTTTTCTCTCTCTCCCTCTCTCCTAACTCTTTCTTTTTTCTCTCTCACCCTCTCTCTCTCTTTCTTTTTCTCTCTCTCCTCTCTCTCTCTCTCTCTCTCTTTCTTCTTTTTTCTCTCTCTGTCTCTCTCACTCTCATCACTCTATTTCTCTCTCTCTCTCTCTTCTATTTCTCCTCTCTCTCTCTGCCCTCTCTCTCTCCTCTCTCTCTCCCTCTCTCTCTCTATTTCTCTCTCTCTCTCTCAGTCCCTTCTCTCCTCTCTCTCTCTCTCCTCTCATCTTTCTCACTCTCTCCTCTCTTACTATCTCTCTCTCTTTCCTTTTCTCTCTCTGTCTCTCTCTCTCTCTATTTCTCTCTCTCACTCTCTTGTTCCGTCTCTCTCTCGCCTCTCTCATTTCTCTATTTCGCTATGTCTCTCTCCCTCCCTCTGTCCCCCCTCTCTCTCATCTCTCTCGTCTCTCTTCATCCTCGCGTAGAACGCTGCTCGTCAATCTCTCCAACTCTCTCCTCTTCTCTCCCTCCCCCCCACCCCCCCCCTCCTCGTTCTCTCTCTCTCTCCTCTCTCTCTCACTCTATTTCTCTTCTCTCTTTCTCTGTCCCCCACACTCTCACAACTCTCTTTCTTCCGTCAATTTCTCTATTTCACTCTCTCCTCTCTCTCTTTCTTTTCCTCTCTCTCTTTCTCTCTTTATATCTCTCTCTCCACCCTCTTACTGCTACTCTCTCTCTCCTTTCTCTCTCACCCTCTCTCTCTCTTCCTTTTTCTCTCTCTCCCCCTTCTCTCTGTCCCTCTCCCTCTCTCTCTCTCTTCTCTCTTTACTCTCTCTCCCTCTCTCTCTCTTCTCCTCTCTCCTCTCGTCTCTCGTCTCTCTCTCTCACTCTTTTTCTCGCCTCTCTCTCTCTCCTTCTCTCCTCTCTTTCTCTCTACTTTTTCTCTCTCTCCCTCTCTCTCTGTCCCTCTCCCTCTCTCTCTCTCTCTCTCCATCTCTCTCTCTCTCTCTCTCTCTTTCCTCTCACTCCTCTCTCTCTCTTTCTTTTTTCTCTCTCTGTCTCTCTCTCTCTCCTCATCTCTATTCTCTCTCTCTCTCTATTCTCTCTCTCTCTCTGTCACCTCCCGTCCTCCTCTCTCTCCTCTCTCTCTCTATTTCTCTATTTTGTCTCTCACTCTCCTCTCTCTCTCTCTCCTTCGCTCTCTCTCTCGCTCTTCTACCACCGCCTCCTCTCTCCTCTCTCTCGCTCTCTCTCTCTCTCATTTCTTTTCTCCCATTCTCTCTCTTCCTCATCTCTCTCTCCTCTCTCTCTCTCTCTGTCCTCTCTCTCTTCTTTCTCTCTCTGTCCTCTCTCTCTCTCATCTCTTCTCTCTATTTCTATTTCTCTCTCTCTCTCTCTCTCATCTCTCTCTCTCTCTCTCTCAATGTCCTCACTCTCTTCTCTCTCCACTCTTCCGTTCTCTTCATCATCTCTCTCTCTCTCGCACACTCTCTCCTCTATATTTTCTATTTCTCCTCTCTCTCTCTCTCCTCTGTCCTCCTCCTCTCTCTCTCTCTCTCCTCTCTCTCACCTCGAAATCGACACGCCGCTCTCTCTCTCTCTATATTTCTATATTCTCTCTCTCTCCTCTCTCCCTCTCTTCCTCTCTCTCTCTCTCTCCTCCTCTCCTCTCCCCTCTATTTCTCTTCTCTCTATCTCTCTCTCTCTCTCACTCTCTCTCTCTCTCTCTGTCCTCTCTCTCTCTTTCTTCTCTCTGTCTCGCTCTCTCTCACTCGCTCTCACTTCTCACTCTATTTTCTATTTTCTCTCTCACTCCTCTCTCCTCCTCTCTCTCTTCTCTCTCATGTCCTACTCTCTCTCTCTCTATCTCCCTCGTGTCTCTCTCTCTCATTTCTCTCTCTCCACTCTCTCTTCCCCTCACTCCTCTCTCTCTCTCCTCCTCCTCTCACTGTCCCCCTCTCTCTCTCTCTCTCTCTCTATTTCTCTCTCTCTCTCTCTCTCTACTCTCTCTATTTCTCCTCATCTCTCTCTCCTCTATTTCCTCACTCTCTGCTCTCTCTCTCTCTCTCTCCTGTCCTATTCTCGTCTCTACTCCTCTCTCTCTCTCGTCTCTCTTTCTCTCTCTCTCTCTCTCTCTTTCTCTCTCTCTCTCTCTCTCTCTCTCAGTGCGGGTGTGGGTCGTACGGGCTGCTTCATCGTGATCGACGCCATGCTGGAGCGGATCCGTCACGAGCGCACGGTGGACATATACGGTCACGTGACGCTGATGCGCTCGCAGAGGAACTACATGGTGCAGACGGAGGATCAGTACGGCTTCATCCACGAGGCGCTGCTGGAGGCGGTCGCCTGCGGCAACACAGAGGTGGCGGCCCGCAGCCTGTACTCGTACATGCAGAAGCTGTCGCAGGTGGAGAGCGGCGAGCACGTCACAGGCATGGCCCTGGAGTTCAAGGTACAGAGATCTTCTACAGGTCCTTCATTAGACCAATCAGTTTCACACAGTTTCCCGAGTTCACTCCGGATGTTCTGAGTCTACGAGTCTAATATCTCTCTCGAGACGTCAGAGTAAACAAACTAAATATGATTTATAGTGTTTGTAAAACCGGGTCTGGTCTAAATTTGTATAAATCAGATGAAACTGATGGACAAACAGCTTAAGTGGTCACTGGCAGTCTGTAAAGGTGCTGATATGTTTTTGCTATTGTTGCCCAGCTAGTTGCTAGGGTGTTGCTAGGTGGTTGCATTGGAATTCCAGGTGATTGCTAAGGTGACGCTAGGTGACTGTATTGGTATCCCAGACGGATACTACAGTGTTTGCTAGAGGGTTGCATTGGTATCCCAGGCAGTTGCTAGGGTGTTGCTAGATAGTTACATTGGTATCCCAGGCAGTTGCTAAAGTGTTGCCAAGTGGTTGCTGTGTTATTCCTGCTATTTGCTAGGGTGTTCCTATATGGTTGAATTGGCATTCCAGGTGGTTGCTAAGATGATGCTAGGTGGTTGTATTTGTATCCCAGACAGGTACTACAGTGTTTGCTAGAGGGTTGCGTTGGTATGCCAGGCAGTTGCTATGGTGTTGCTATATGGTTGCATTGGTATCCCAAACAGTTGCTAAAGTGTTGCCAAGTTGTTGCCATGTTATTCCTGCTAGTTGCTAGGGTGTTCCTAGATGGTTGCATTGTTATCGCAAGCAGTTGCTAGGGTGTTGCTAGATGGTTGCGTCTGCATCCCAGCCAGTTGCTAGGGCATTGCTAAGTGGTTGCAGTTGTATCCTAGGTAGTTACTAGATTGTTGCTAGACGGTTGCGTTTGTATCCCAGGAAGTTGCTAAAGTGTTGCTAAGTGGTTACTATGTTATTCCTGCTAGTTGCTAGGGTGTTGCTCTGTGGTTGCTGTTATATTCCTGCTAGTTGCTAGGTTATTGCTAATTAGTTGCTGTGATATTTCTGCTAGGTGGTTACATTGATGTCCCAGGCAATTGCAAGGGTGTTGCTAGGTGGTTGCTGTTGTATCTGAGCTGGATGCTAAGGTGTTGCTAGGTAAGGTGTTGCAGAACGATAAGAAACCACTGACCTACAGCCTTATAGCCCAGCTCTGACTCTCGGGTCACTGTTCTCCAGCCTGAGTTCTCCAGCCTGTGTTCTCCAGCCTGTGTTCTCCAGCCTGTGTTCTCCTCGACCTCCGTTTCTTCTGTAGCCTGTTTTGTTTTGGTTAACTGAGCACCTCCCTCTGGTCTCTCTCTCCTCTCGCAGCGTCTGGCAAACACTAAAGCTCACACCTCCAGATTTGTGACAGCCAACCTGCCCTGCAACAAGTTCAAGAACAGACTGGTCAACATCATGCCCTACGAGACCACCCGCGTCTGCCTGCAGCCAATCAGAGGCCTGGAGGGCTCAGACTACATCAACGCCAGCTTCATAGATGGATACAGGTAAAGTCTAACTGAGCAGTGCTCTGTCTGACCGCCCCCTAGTGGGCGTTTGGTATGGTTAATATAATCTATTATAATCTCTTTATATAAATAGATTAATATAAATCATTTGCGTTGTAGCTCTGAGCAACTGGGACGCTGTCGTGACGGATGTGTGTTGAGCTGCTAGTGGGCAACGAGGGGTTAAAACTGTTCACACCTCCTATAAGCTGTGTGTTTACAAACACTATCTAAATACATAAACTGCATGTATAATACATCATAACGTCTGACGTACGCTTATGAAGAAGCTTATAACCAGTTAGGAAGTGAAGTGATGCATTCTGGGTTCTGGTACGTTTCCTGTATAACACCTGGACCCATCACAACAGTGGCTACCAAAAGAGTTTCTTTACAAATATATATATATATATATATTTATATCATCCAAAGAAAACATGAATCTCTGTTTTTGTATAGCATATAATTTATATTTTTACATAGTCTGACCGCGACAGCTGCTCTTCATATCCTGTGACCTTTACTTCTCCAGGCAGCAGAAGGCCTACATCGCTACGCAGGGGCCGCTAGCAGAAACCACAGAGGACTTCTGGAGGATGCTGTGGGAGCACAACTCCACCATCGTGGTCATGCTGACCAAACTGAGAGAAATGGGCCGAGTGAGTGACCACTGGCACACAGCTTTAATGACCAGCCGCTTTTCTACTACTGACCATCATTCACTCACCAGCAGTCCCTAACTCCAAACATCTTTAGTTGATGAAGTTTTACCTCATTAAAGAATATTTTTAAATAATAAACAATTAATATCAAAAAAGATGTTATACCTCAACTCTTATACTTTTTAATATATATATAAAATAAAATATATGGATTCAAAAACTATTTTGCTATTGTGGGCACATACAGTTTTCTGTATATAAACAACAGAATTCAATAATTTCCTGGTTTAACCCTCAGAAATAAAAAATTATAGAAATGTATTTTCCATACTTATTAAAATGCAGTAATTACATAGAAGTATGTCTACGTTGTTATAATGTTGTTTATTGTTGTTATACAGAGCTACAGAAACTAATACTAAAACCTGACATATATAGTAGTGATATTATTTAAATATGTAACATGTAGTAAGCAGAAGCAGAGTCAACAAGGTAGAAACATTTCTCCAGTTCCTTCAGCAGCAAATCTTGATTTAGTTTAATGAAGTACTGAGCAGTCAAAGCAGGTATTAGATCAGAACTGATAATAATACTGGATTGTTTAGGAGAAGCTTGGAAAGAGTTAAATAAACACACTGACGTATGAAAAACACTACTTACTCTATTAATACTGATTAATATTTAATAATAAAGTGTAAAACACTACTTACTCTATTAATACTGATTAATATTTAATAATAAAGTGTAAAACACTACTTACTCTATTAATACTGATTAATATTTAATAATAAAGTGTAAAAACACTACTTACTCTATTAACACTGATTAATATTTAATAATAAAGTGTAAAACACTACTTACTCTATTAATACTGATTAATATTTAATAATAAAGTGTAAAACACTACTTTATTAACACTGATTAATATTTAATAATAAAGTGTAAAACACTACTTACTCTATTAATACTGATTAATATTTAATAATAAAGTGTAAAAACACTACTTACTCTATTAACACTGATTAATATTTAATAATAAAGTGTAAAACACTACTTACTCTATTAATACTGATTAATATTTAATAATAAAGTGTAAAAACACTACTTACTCTATTAACACTGATTAATATTTAATAATAAAGTGTAAAAGTATTACTTACTCTATTAATACTGATTAATATTTAATAATAAAGTGTAAAAGCACTACTTACTCTATTAATACTGATTAATATTTAATAATAAAGTGTAAAAGTACTACTTACTCTATTAATACTGATTAATATTTAATAATAAAGTGTAAAAACACTACTTACTCTATTAATACTGATTAATATTTAATAATAAAGTGTAAAAGTACTACTTACTCTATTAATACTGATTAATATTTAATAATAAAGTGTAAAAAAACTACTTGCTCTATTAATACTGATTAATATTTAATAATAAAGTGTAAAAGCTCTACTTACTCTATTAATACTGTTTAATATTTAATAATAAAGTGTTAAAGCTCTACTTACTCTATTAATACTGTTTAATAATTAATAATAAAGTGTAAAAGCTCTACTTACTCTATTAATACTGATTAATATTTAATAATAAAGTGTAAAAGTACTACTTACTCTATTAATACTGATTAATATTTAATAATAAAGTGTAAAAGCACTACTTACTCTATTAATACTGATTAATATTTAATAATAAAGTGTAAAAACACTACTTACTCTATTAATACTGATTAATATTTAATAATAAAGTGTAAAAGTACTACTTACTCTATTAATACTGATTAATATTTAATAATAAAGTGTAAAAACACTACTTGCTCTATTAATACTGATTAATATTTAATAATAAAGTGTAAAAGCTCTACTTACTCTATTAATACTGTTTAATATTTAATAATAAAGTGTTAAAGCTCTACTTACTCTATTAATACTGTTTAATAATTAATAATAAAGTGTAAAAGCTCTACTTACTCTATTAATACTGATTAATATTTAATAATAAAGTGTAAAAGTACTACTTACTCTATTAATACTGATTAATATTTAATAATAAAGTGTAAAAGCACTACTTACTCTATTAATACTGATTAATATTTAATATTAAAGTGTAAAAGTTCTACTTACTGTATTAATACTGATTAATATTTAATAATAAAGTGTAAAAGCTCTACTTACTCTATTAATACTGATTAATATTTAATAATAAAGTGTAAAAGTACTACTTACTCTATTAATACTGATTAATATTTAATAATAAAGTGTAAAAACACTACTTGCTCTATTAATACTGATTAATATTTAATAATAAAGTGTAAAAGCTCTACTTACTCTATTAATACTGTTTAATATTTAATAATAAAGTGTAAAAGCTCTACTTACTCTATTAATACTGTTTAATAATTAATAATAAAGTGTAAAAGCTCTACTTACTCTATTAATACTGATTAATATTTCATAATAAAGTGTAAAAGCTCTACTTACTCTATTAATACTGTTTAATATTTAATAATAAAGTGTTAAAGCTCTACTTACTCTATTAATACTGTTTAATAATTAATAATAAAGTGTAAAAGCTCTAATTACTCTATTAATACTGATTAATATTTAATAATAAAGTGTAAAAGCTCTACTTACTCTATTAATACTGTTTAATAATTAATAATAAAGTGTAAAAGCTCTACTTACTCTATTAATACTGATTAATATTTCATAATAAAGTGTAAAAGCTCTACTTACTCTATTAATACTGTTTAATATTTAATAATAAAGTGTTAAAGCTCTACTTACTCTATTAATACTGTTTAATAATTAATAATAAAGTGTAAAAGCTCTAATTACTCTATTAATACTGATTAATATTTAATAATAAAGTGTAAAAGTACTACTTACTCTATTAATACTGATTAATATTTAATAATAAAGTGTAAAAGCACTACTTACTTTATTAATACTGATTAATATTTAATATTAAAGTGTAAAAGCACTACTTACTCTATTAATACTGATTAATATTTAATAATAAAATGTAAAAGTACTACTTACTCTATTAATACTGATTAATATTTAATAATAAAGTGTAAAAGCTCTACTTACTCTATTAATACTGTTTAATATTTAATAATAAAGTGTAAAAGCTCTACTTACTCTATTAATACTGTTTAATAATTAATAATAAAGTGTAAAAGCTCTACTTACTCTATTAATACTGATTAATATTTCATAATAAAGTGTAAAAGCTCTACTTACTCTATTAATACTGTTTAATATTTAATAATAAAGTGTAAAAGCTCTACTTACTCTATTAATACTGATTAATATTTAATAACAAAGTGTAAAAGATCTACTTACTCTATTAATACTGATTAATATTTAATAATAAAGTGTTTACTGAGTAAATAAATGAAAATAATGTATATATTACTAAGAGTCTGTGCAGAAGTGTTTGTAAATGTCCAGATATTAATGGTTCCTGTATCTGAGTCTGAATCTATATCTGTCTGTGTGCTCACAGGAGAAATGTCACCAGTACTGGCCGGCTGAGCGCTCTGCTCGGTACCAGTACTTCGTGGTGGACCCGATGGCCGAGTACAACATGCCCCAGTACATCCTGCGAGAGTTCAAGGTTACAGACGCGAGAGTGAGTACTGCTGGTCATACTAGCGTACGAAACCACCTTACACCACCAGTAGACACCCATTCATTAGCATAGTGACAGACGGGTTGCCAGATTTCCCTCAAATAATTTCCCTCAGTGTTTTCTTGTTATGACAATGTTTAAATTAATTATATTATATAATTATATTTATAGCATTTCATTTCTTTATAAACATTTGTTAATTTAAATAATTGAATAACATTAAATATTAACAATTGTAAATATAGTATATAATTATTTATTTTATAATATTTATAATTTGTTATTCATTATATTTACAATACATTATTATTATTATTATTATTATTATTAAATAAACTCAGAATTTCAAGTTTTCTTGACTATTCCTACCTTTAGTGCTGTCAGCTAATGTTATCTTAATTATTTTTATTTTATCTTATCATTTAGCAAATCTTAAACTACATGATCAAAGTCAGTCGGTTTGTGAGCAGCTGAACAGGTATTACGTAATTGAAATAATGTTGAAACTGTAAGTTATTTATCTAGACGGCTCCAGTTACCTAGAAAAGATAAACTGAAGTATAACAGACTGGAGGTTATGAGTACAGTGAGAGCTCCCCCTGCTGTTTATCACAGTCACTGCTCCACAGTTACAGTTTCTATTTCCCAAACTCTCTAACGTTACTCCTCCTGATAACCAGCCAGGCGTTCAGCTCCGCCTCCTCGTTACTCACCAGCACCACTGTAACACTGTATCTGAGCAGCTTCACCAACATCAACACATGAAGCTCATCAGAGGAGATGCATCCAGTGGTACCAGACTTGGTGTAAGAATTACCGTCACCTTCTCACCTGCAGCCGATGGCTCTTCTCTCTCCCGTCACTCGATCGTCAGATCTACTCCGGTCAGCGCGGTTGAGACTCGGACGTGAAGGTCGATGCGTCACGCTTTGACAAGCCGATCGATTTTCTTAGTTGTTAGACGTGCGTCGCTGAGCGTTATGAGCTGAACGCTGGAGGAACCTTCAGACCTGCTATCTCTGACATGCTGTGATGTTCAGTCTCACTGTCTTCTCGTCTCTCTCTGAAGGACGGACAGTCCAGAACAGTCCGGCAGTTCCAGTTCACAGACTGGCCTGAACAAGGAGTGCCAAAATCAGGAGAGGGCTTCATCGACTTCATCGGACAGGTGCACAAAACCAAGGAGCAGTTCGGGCAGGACGGGCCAATCAGCGTCCACTGCAGGTCAGTGTCAGTACTGCAGCGATCGGGCTGGATGGTGAGCAAAGTGTTCAAAGAGGCTTAGTTACAGTTATACATCATTCAGACGAGGCAGATGGAGGCAGTGTGTGAGGAACAGAGTGGAGGAGGTGGAGGTGAGGAACAGAGTGGAGGAGGTGGAGGCAGTTTGTTAGGAACAGAGTGGAGGAGATGGAGATAAGGAACAGAGTGGAGGAGATGGAGGTGAGGAACAGAGTGGAATAGATGGAGGTGAGGAACAGAGTGGAGGAGATGTAGGTGAAGAACAGAGTGAAGGAGATGAAGGTGAGGAACAGAGTGGAGGAGATGAAGGTGAGGAACAGAGTGGAGGAGATGGAGGTGAGGAACAGAGTGGAATAGATGGAGGTGAGGAACAGAGTGGAGGAGATGTAGGTGAAGAACAGAGTGAAGGAGATGAAGGTGAGGAACAGAGTGGAGGAGATGAAGGTGAAGAACAGAGTGGAGTAGATGGAGGTGAGGAACAGAGTGGAATAGATGGAGGTGAGGAACAGAGTGGAGGAGATGAAGGTGAAGAACAGAGTGGAGGAGATGGAGGTGAGGAACAGACTGGAGGAGATGAAGGTGAGGAACAGAGTGGAGGAGATGGAGGTGAGGAACAGAGTGGAGGAGATGGAGGTGAGGAACAGAGTGGAGGAGATGGAGGTGAGGAACAGAGTGGAGGAGATGGAGCTGCTTCACCCTCGTGTGCTCGGTAGGAGTGAGTATTGTAGAGTGAACAGTTGGTCTGGGGGTGATGTGACTGGTCACTGGTGAGAGGTTTAAAACTACAGCTACAAGAAACTGGACCAGGAAGTTCAGTCGAGGGTCAGACAGTTCTGCTGCTGCTTTCTGGTTCTAGATAAAAGCTCCTCGTGGTTCTCAGTTAAAATGATTCTCAGTGACTGTAAACGACGTGAAGTGTGGACGTTCTGAGAGCGTGTGATAGCGCCCCCTATGTGGAGAATCACTACTAATCAATAGAAGAAGTTATGGAGGCGTGGTCTGGGCTGTGCTCTTGACCAGAGCGTTTGACCTGATGTTGCTCCGGAGACCGTGCACACGCTGTGGGTTAAATATAAACGTCCTGGAAAGCCACAAAGGGCACAGTGGAAATTCTAACCGGAGCCCGGACGCTCCTGCTCGGAGATCAGATGTAGCAGTGAAAGTGTTGAGGAGTTAATTCTCTTATTTATTTATTTTAAAATTGGATGAGATTTTGGAGGTGTGGTCCTGAAGCACAGTGTAGGCCAGTCACTGATCCTGATCTGTATGCGCGCTGGTTCTGGGCTCTGGAGTGAAGAGGGAGCTCTGAAGGGCAGACGGGGGGTCAGGATCGCGCCTGTGTGGACCACCGGGTCACATTAGACTGACTAATTAATCGAATAAGAACGATTCTTTAAGCAGCTGTCAGCTCCACTTCTCCTCCTCCTCCTCCTCCTCCTCCTCCTCCTCAGTCGCATTCGCTTACTCACACGTTCTCTTTCTCCCTCTCTCTCACACTGTTTCTCTCTTTCTCTCTCTCTCTCTCTCTTTCATTTTCTTTCTCTCTCACTGTTTCTCTCTTCTCTCTCTTCCTCTTTCTCTCTCGCTCTTTCTTTCTTTCTTTTTCTTTCTCTCTCTTTCATTTTCTCTCTCTCTCTCTCTCTCTCCTCTCTCTCTCACTCTCTCTCTCTCTCTCTCTCTCTCTCTCTCACTGTTTCTCTCTTCTCTCTCTCTCTTCCTCTTTCTCTCTCGCTTTCTCTCTCTCTCTCTCTCACTGTTTCTCTCTTCTTTCTCTCTCTCTCTTTCTCTCTCTCTCTCTTTCATTTTCTTTCTCTCTCTCTCTTCCTCTTTCTCTCTCTCTCTCTCTCACTGTTTCTCTATTCTCTCTCTCTTCCTCTTTCTCTCTCGCTTTCTCTCTGTCTCTCTCTCTCTCCTGCTTTCTCTCTCTCTCTTTCTCTCTCTCTTTCATTTTCTTTCTCTCTCTCTCTCTCTCACTGTTTCTTCTTTCTCTTCCTCTTTCTCACTTTCTCTCTCTCTGTCTCTCTCTCTCTCTGCCTATCCCACCCTCTCTCTCTCTCTCTATGTCTCTCTCCTCTTATCTTTCCCTCTTTCTCTCTCTCCTTTGTCTTCCATCTCTCTCTCTCTCTCTCTCTCTCTCTCTCTTTCTCTCTCTCTCTCACTGTTTCTCTCTTCTCTCTCTCTTCCTCTTTCTCACTTTCTCTCTCTCTGTCTCTCTCTCTCTCTCTCTCTCCTCTCTCTCTCTCTGCCTATCCCACCCTCTCTCTCTCTATGTCTCTCTCTCCTCTTATCTTTCCCTCTTTCTCTCTCTCCTTTGTCTTCCATCTCTCTCTCTCTCTCTCTCTCTCTCTCTCTCTCTCTCTCTCTCTCTCTCTCTCTCTCTCTCTCTCTCTCTCAGTGCGGGGGTGGGTAGGACAGGCGTGTTCATCACTCTCAGTATCGTTCTGGAGAGGATGCGCTATGAGGGGGCCGTGGACATCTTCCAGACTGTCAAAATGCTGCGCACACAACGACCAGCCATGGTGCAGACCGAGGTAGACCACCCAACTCCCCCCCACCACACACACAGGACCCCCCAACACAACCCTCCCACCACAGTCTCCCAGCACCCAGCACTGAGAACATTACAAACTATAATTAGTTATGACCTGATCACTGCAGCGGTAACCTCATGATATGATATGAATTAACATGAAAATAATTAATCAAACTATTTTTTCTTTTCATTTTACCAAGAAAATATACTTTCTTCACAATAAAGGTGCATCATATTTTTAAAATAAATATCTATTATGAAAATATTAAATTATGTCTTTAGTCAGCAAACAAAATAATATATTTAAATATTATGATCTGCATCATACAGTGTGGAAAACATAGCATCATAAAATAGTAAATAATCTCAAACAATATATGAAACCATATAATATTAGTAAAGCTAAACAGCTAATAAACCCCATAAAGACCTGAGACGATTTTATATGCATCATAAAAAAGTAATTACTTTAATAATCATGTGAATGAATAATTTCTTGAATATAAAATATGAATTATTTGATCAAAGTACACAATCAGTAATTAAATCAGTGTTTCTGTTAGACTTTTATATTAGAAAACACCCTACAGACATTATATCACAATATTATAGTAGAGATTATATTCTAACACTAAGGAGAGTTTTGCTGTAGGGCTGCTGGGTAACGGTGGACGGATGTAGTTCACACTGCAGGTAAACGTGGCCCAAATCTGATCTTATAGACACAGTACAGAGAGTTTTAGACACTCAGACGTTATTAAATTTACTCAGTAAACACGTTATTATTAAAAATTAAACAGTATTAATAGAGTAAGTAGTACTTTTACACTTTATTATTAAATATTAATCAGTATTAATAGAGTAAGTAGATCTTTTACACTTTATTATTAAATATTAATCAGTATTAATAGAGTAAGTAGAGCTTTTACACTTTATTATTAAATATTAAACAGTATTAATAGAGTAAGTAGAGCTTTTACACTTTATTATTAAATATTAATCAGTATTAATAGATCAACTAGAGCTTTTACACTATTATTAAATATTAATCAGTAATAATAGAGTAAGTAGAGCTTTTACACTTTATTATTAAATATTAATCAGTATTAATAGAGTAAGTAGAGCTTTTACACTTTATTATTAAATATTAAACAGTATTAATAGAGTAAGTAGAGCTTTTACACTTTATTATTAAATATTAATCAGTATTAATAGAGTAGAGCTTTTACACTTTATTATTAAATATTAATCAGTATTAATAGAGTAAGTAGTGCTTTTACACTTTATTATTAAATATTAATCAGTATTAATAGATCAACTAGAGCTTTTACACTTTATTATTAAATATTAATCAGTATTAATAGATCAACTAGAGCTTTTACACTTTATTATTAATTATTAATCAGTATTAATAGATCAAGTAGAGCTTTTACACTTTACTATTAAATATTAATCAGTATTAATAGAGTAAGTAGTGCTTTTCCACTTTATTATTAAATATTAAACAGTATTAATAGAGGAAGTAGTACTTTTACACTTTATTATTAAATATTAAACAGTATTAATAGAGTAAGTAGAGCTTTTACACTTTATTATTAAATATTAATCAGTATTAATAGAGTAAGTAGAGCTTTTACACTTTATTATTCAATATTAATCAGTATTAATAGAGTAAGTAGAGCTTTTACACTTTATTATTAAATATTAATCAGTATTAATAGAGTAAGTAGTGCTTTTACTCTTTATTATTAAATATTAATCAGTTTTAATAGAGTAAGTAGAGCTTTTACACTTTATTATTAAATATTAATCAGTATTAATAGATCAACTAGAGCTTTTACACTTTATTATTAAATATTAATCAGTATTAATAGATCAACTAGAGCTTTTACACTTAATTATTAATTATTAATCAGTATTAATAGATCAACTAGAGCTTTTACACTTTACTATTAAATATTAATCAGTATTAATAGAGTAAGTAGTACTTTTACACTTTATTATTAAATATTAAACATTATTAATAGAATAAGTAGTGCTTTTACACTTTATTATTCAATGTTAATCAGTATTAATAGAGTAAGTAGAGCTTTTACACTTTATTATTACATATTAATCAGTATTAATAGAGTAAGTAGAGCTTTTACACTTTATTATTAAATATTAATCAGTATTAATAGAGTAAGTAGAGCTTTTACACTTTATTATTAAATATTAATCAGTATTAATAGAGTAAGTAGAGCTTTTACACTTTATTATTAAATATTAATCAGTATTAATAGAGTAAGTAGAGCTTTTACACTTTATTATTAAATATTAAACAGTATTAATAGAGTAAGTAGTGCTTTTACACTTTATTATTAAATATTAAACAGTATTAATAGAGTAAGTAGAGCTTTTACACTTTATTATTAAATATTAATCAGTATTAATAGATCAAGTACAGCTTTTACACTTTATTACTAAATATTAAACAGTATTAATAGAGTAAGTAGTGCTTTTACACTTTATTATTAAATATTAATCAATATTAATAGAGTAAGTAGTGCTTTTACACTTTATTATTAAATATTAATCAGTATTAATAGAGTAAGTAGTACTTTTACACTTTATTATTAAATATTAAACAGTATTAATAGAGTAAGTAGTGCTTTTACACTTCATTATTAAATATTAAACAGTATTAATAGAGTAAGTACAGCTTTTACACTTTATTATTAAATATTAATCAGTATTAATAGATCAAGTACAGCTTTTACACTTTATTATTAAATATTAAACAGTATTAATAGAGTAAGTAGTGCTTTTACACTTTATTATTAAATGTTAATCAATATTAATAGAGTAAGTAGAGCTTTTACACTTTATTATTAAATATTAATCAGTATTAATAGAGTAAGTAGTACTTTTACACTTTATTATTAGATATTAAACAGTATTAATAGAGTAAGTAGTGCTTTTACACTTTATTATTCAATATTAATCAGTATTAATAGAGTAAGTAGAGCTTTTACACTTTATTATTAAATATTAAACAGTATTAATAGAGTAAGTAGAGCTTTTACACTTTATTATTAAATATTAAACAGCATTAATAGAGTAAGTAGAGCTTTTACACTTTATTATTCAATATTAATCAGTATTAATAGAGTAAGTAGTACTTTTACACTTTATTATTCAATATTAAACAGTATTAATAGAGTAAGTAGTGCTTTTACACTTTATTATTCAAAATTAATCAGTATTAATAGAGTAAGTAGTGCTTTTACACTTTATTATTAAATATTAAACAGTATTAATAGAGTAAGTAGAGCTTTTACACTTTATTATTCAATATTAATCAGTATTAATAGAGTAAGTAGTACTTTTACACTTTATTATTCAATATTAAACAGTATTAATAGAGTAAGTAGTGCTTTTACACTTTATTATTCAATATTAATCAGTATTAATAGAGTAAGTAGTGCTTTTACACTTTATTATTAAATATTAATCAGTATTAATAGAGTAAGTAGAGCTTTTACACTTTATTATTCAATATTAATCAGTATTAATAGAGTAAGTAGTGCTTTTACACTTTATTATTAAATATTAATCAGTATTAATAGAGTAAGTAGAGCTTTTACACTTTATTATTCAATATTAATCAGTATTAATAGAGTAAGTAAACTGGATCAAGATCTGATCTTCTTCTCTCACAATAACATGTTCATGTTACTTTGTATTGTATGTCTGATAATTATCATCTGTTCTAATCAGATCTGCTGATCTTACTGGAGATCAGACACTTACTGATCAGCTCAGGTGGTTTTTGATGGGAAGACCTGTTGGTTTGTTCTCCTGCTCGACTGTGATTGGGTGAAAATGACAGAACAGAGCAATAGAGTGAGCAGTGAAGTGTCATTCCGGAACTGACGGCTCGTTTTCCGTGTTTCCGCAGGACGAGTACCAGTTCTGCTACCAGGCCGCTCTGGAATATCTAGGAAGTTTTGATCACTATGCAACATAAGAGAAGAAGATTCCTCGACAACACCCGATTCTCAACGATCTACACCAGAACACGAAACCAGCTTGTTCCAAAAACAAGCACCTATCAACTTTAGCGTAAAAACCAACGATGCCGTCGCCGAGGGGAGCGTTGTGACGCACGCCGACGTTCGGAAGTGGGAAAAAAAAGACACAATTACACGTTTTTCTCCGGAGAGCTTCCCGAGGAAGTTCCGTCTCTCACACAGCAAGCTTATTACCTCAGTGTTCAAATATTGATATTAATGTCGTGGTCGGCTTTTTAGAGATATTACAACGTGGATGAAACAAAAAAAACAAAAAACAACAAAAAAAAAAACGTTCCGACTGGAAAAATAGTGTAAACAAAAAAATCATAAGGAAAAAACTTTGAAATCTAAAGCCTGGAAAATTGCTGCACTCTTCAACGGGAGTTTTGCCCAAACTGTATTTGCCAACGAGAGGGTCAGAGGAGGAGGAGGAGGAGCGTGACCTCGCCTTTGTCCTCCAGGTGAAGGTTCCCGGACGGAAGCGGAACTCCTACCTTCTGTGCCTAACGGAGCAGCAACAGCAGGAGGTCACGGACTCCTCGGAGGAGAACGGCCGTGTCACTGACTCGTCTTACAGTCCGTTAGTAGTGTGATATAATCAGTTTCGGTGTCTCTCTTACTCCCGGTCGCTCGGAGCGCTATCGTGATTGAACCTTGCCTTTGAAGAGCTGTCAGATTCGTGGATAGGTTTTGTCGGTTTTCCGACGGAGCGCCTGTGAATACTGTTACTATTATGATGTGTGTCTCTCTCTCTCTTTCTCTTTCTCTTCCTATCTCTCTCTCTCGCTCTTTCTCTACAAATATGCTGCTTATACCCTGCGTGTGAAGAAGGGAGGGGTTTGCCATGGCTTGAGTCCACCCGTCCCCCCGTGCTCAGTCCTCCTATTCCGAGGCGGGCAAACAAACCGGATTTCTTTGGAAGAAGTTGTTGCTGTTTGTTTCCGAGACTGGCCCCCCCGTTACTTTTATACGCAGTCCTCCTCTGCAGATATTCCCAATCCCGAGGGCCGCGTCCCCCAAAATCAAACGCTCTCCCGCAACGACAGCGTTCCCCTTTCCGAGAGAGCCGATTTCAAAGCTAACGAAAGCTCCAAAGCTTCACGAAGTTTCATTAAAGAGCTTCTCGCGCCGCAATCAGTTTTAGGGATTCCCGAAAGAGAGGCTCCCCAGACCGACTTGCGGAAGGCTCCGATGGAAGTCGGTCTGCTCCAGTTATTCTCTCTTTTAATTAAAAGAGAACCGTGAGGGAGGAAACAAGAAGAAACACAAGCCTAACCGTCACGTTTTTCCTTCTTTAGCGAAGGCGTCGTCAGTAGAGAGTAGCACAGATCTAGTTTTCCCAGGAATTAGCACAAGCCGTCTTCAAGCGGAGAAGGTCGCGGGACAGTTTTTTGTTTTCCCCTTTTCCGTAGGTCTTCGTTCGTTCTATCTGGACGAGGGACTAAAAGTGAGCCTTATCGTTGTCGTCGGAATATTTAACCAACCTTTTTTTAAATTGAGTTTTGTTGATATTATGCTTGAATTTTTAAGGATATTTCTATTATTTTTGAGTACTTATTGGAATATAATCGACGAGATGTTGTGTAGTTGGCTAACGTGACTGTACATGGTCCCTATGTACGTTTTTTTATTTGAATATATTAACCTGTGCACTGCAACTCTCTGTTAGAGCGTCCTACAGCACAAGGCCGCGAGCGAAACAAGAAAGAAGCCAAAAGATGGCCGAGGAAAACCTTTCCCCGTGTGCTCCCGTGTCCTGTTTTCCCCAGAATTCCAGTTCTCCGAAGAGAAACATGGTTCCTCTGATGACGATGGCATCTGTCCCGGCCAACATGTCCATGTGGGCCAATATGTTTATCCATTTGGTTATAACTTTGGACCCCAGTTGGGTTTTAATTTTGGGCCCCAGTTGGGTTATAACTTTGGACCCCAGTTGGGTTATAACTTTGGGTCTCAGTTGTTTATAACTTTGGGTCTCAGTTGGGTTCTAACTTTGGACCCCAGTTGGGTTCTAACTTTGGACCCCAGTTGGGTTATAACTTTGGACCCCAGTTGGGTTATAACTTTAGGCCCCAGTTGGGTTATAACTTTGGACCCCAGTTGGGTTATAACTTTAGGCCCCAGTTGGGTTATAACTTTGGACCCCAGTTGGTTATAACTTTGGACCCCAGTTGGGTTATAACTTTGGACCCCAGTTGTTTACAACTTTGGGTCTCAGTTGGGTTATAACTTTGAGTCTCAGTTGGGTTATAACTTTGGGTCTCAGTTGGGTTATAACTTTGGACCCCAGTTGGTTATAACTTTGGACCCCAGTTGGGTTATAACTTTAGGCCCCAGTTGGTTCTAACTTTGGGTTAGAAAGTTGGGTTAGAGTCATGAGTCCCGGTTGGTTTAGTTTGTGGACACCCTTTAAGTTATAGAGGTGGGTCCCAGTTAAGCTACCACTGGGGGACCAGCTAGGTTACAGTTATGAAACCCAATTAGGCTGCAGGCGTGGCCCCCTTGGTGTGTTACAATTGTGGGGCCCAGTTAGGCTGCCATTGTGAGAGTTAAGCTACAGGTGTGCACAATTTCGGTCACTGTCATGGCCGACATGGGCAAAAACACACACAGGGCCTATCTGGAGCCAACGGTCAAACCTTTTACCTAAAGGGCCCCACCTCCCAGCCCATCATGGACGTGTTGGCAGGGATCCGGAACCTTTAAAGCACACTAATGCTTAAAAACTGTACTTATTAGCCAGAATGTGTATTTATATTAGACCCGATACCTGATGTTTAGTTTTGCTTTGCTTTGGTAACTAAATTGCACAGATTCCAGACCAGATTTCTGCTCTCTTACTCTCGAAACGGTTTGAAAGAAGCACAGAATCCTGTTCAAATGCACTTTGATCCACAGTTTAGAAGGAATAGCGGAGATGAAAGTCTTTTTCTACGAGAGACATGACGTCCGTGAAGGTTAAAGCACATCCTAAAGGACTTACAAAGAACAGGATCCCTCTTTAAGTGCTCGCCCAGCTAGCTTCTGATGTACTGTCTCTCAGAAAAACGTCCACAAAACGTTAACTGCAACACAATTCGGACAAAAGCGACAACAGAAACGTCCCCAAGGTTACGAAGATATTCAGGCCAAGTGCTACTGAGTGTTCACATTTTCCACCTCTTACTTCTATCTGCCGATTTATTTGAAACCATGTAAGTAGATATGTTGACTTTGTATTAAAAACAGAATGACTGGATATACAGTAATCTGCACCGAGTCTGCTGCCTTTCTTTCCATCTCCAAACTCTCCAAACACGACTTCTCAACACCCTTTAATGTTTCAGATCTTAACCAGCCGTTCATGCTTTGTCCTTGATACCGAACTGTTCACAGTGGAGGTGAATGGAACCAGACGTCCACCTCTAAAAGCTCCTCACAGAAAGTTCTTACAGTAGATGTTATAAATACACTGTCTGATTCTGAGACGCTGTTTATGATAGTTTAGAGAAGATCTCAGTCTTAAACTCCATTCATGGTGGAGGGATACATGCAGGACGCTGTGAGGTTCAAATAGTCCCCAAAGAAAACCTAGTATTTTCAGATCTTCCACATTTTACCATCAACATCCAGATAAACTCAGAAGACACGTGTAGCTTCACTGGTGGGTTTCATAGAAAATACCATGTGGAGATTGGGGTTGTAGACACAGGTGCTGGTGATGGACTGGCGGCCTGTCCAGGGTGAGCGCTGGCACAGGCTCCAGCATTCCCAGCGACCCAGGTGGTGCCTATATGACTGATGCATGTTCTCTCTGTGTTTGAGTGGGTTCCTCCGGGTTCTCCGGTTTCCTCCCACAGTCCAAACACGTGCATGTTAGGATCCTCACTCTAAACTGACCGTAGGTGTGAGTGTGTGTAGGTGTGAGTGTGTGTGTGTGTGTGTTGGCCATGTGATGGACTGGCGACATGTCCATGGTGTACCCCACCTTCACCTGATGACGCTGGAATTGGCTCCAGACCCCCCGTGTCCCCGACTAGAGGGATAAAGTGGAAGATAATGGATGGATGGATGATGATGCTGTGTGATTCTAATTCTTGAAAGCTCCACCAGGTGGTGACACTGGTCTCAGTCTCAGTTCACTCACAGACATGCTGCAGTCCTTTTCATGCACGCTAGGGGGAGCTCCAGACACAGCATGCTTTCTGGTGTAACTCCTCAGGTATGTTCTCACCTTTCGCTGAGGTGTGTTAGAGCAGCGACACCACAAAAACGTTCCTCCGGGGATCAACAACTGAGTCGCCCAGGGACTCATACTCTGCCATACATTAGGATTATGAATTATATGAACACGTTATTAGATAAACGCTCTAAAATGTCTAATTATCATCACCGTCCAAAGGAAAACATGTTTCTCCGTTTTTGTCCATTTTAATTTTCTACATTATTTGAACGATGTCGTTTACATGGTGTGAAAAAGTCACAATGAAAGGACCAATAGAAACGCTCCAAAATAGCTGGGAAGAAATTCTGGTTCCACTGACTTACATTGAAAGTCCCCCATATTTCAGTGTAAACAGAAAGATTCTGAGTGGGTTTGGTATGAAATGGTGGTGATGGTGTTGTTTACAGTGATGGTGGTGGTGTTTACAGTGGTGGTGTTTACAGTGGTGGTGATGGTGTTTACAGTGGTGGTGGTGGTGGTGATGGTGTTTACAGTGGTGGTGATGGTGTTTACAGTGATGGTGTTGTTGTTTACGGTGGTGGTGATTGTGTTTACAGTGGTGGTGATGGTGTTTACAGTGATGGTGTTGTTGTTTATGGTGGTGGTGATGGTGTTTACAGTGGTGGTGATGGTGTTTACAGTGGTGGTGGTGTTGTTTACAGTGGTGGTGGTGTTGTTTACAGTTGTGGTGATGGTATTGTTTACAGTACTGATGGTGTTTACAGTGATGGTGATGGTGGTTACAGTGAAGGTGTTGTTGTTTACGGTGGTGCTGATGGTGCTTACAGTGGTGGTGGTGGTGTTTACAGTGGTGGTGATGGTGTTTACAGTGGTGGTGATGATGTTTACAGTGGTGGTGATGGTGTTTACAGTGGTGGTGATGGTAACCAGGGGTCTACAACACTAATCTACACATTGTATTGTCTATGAAACCCACCAGTGAAGCTACACGTGTCTGAGTTTATCTGGATGTTGATGGTAAAATGTGGAAGATCTGAAAATACTAGGTTTTCTTTGGGGACTATTTGAACCTCACAGCGTCCTGCATGTATCCCTCCACCATGAATGGAGTTTAAGACTGAGATCTTCTCTAAACTATCATAAACAGCGTCTCAGAATCAGACAGTGTATTTATAACATCTACTGTAAGAACTTTCTGTGAGGAGCTTCTAGAGGTGGACGTCTGGTTCCATTCACCTACACTGTGAACCATCAGAGCACCTCACACTCTGACTGTTTATTGGTGGTTTGATGTGATTTGTATCTGGTTGTAACTTGATCAGTGTTTTAGAGTTTAAATGCATTTGGTAATCAAATACTTCTCCAGTGAGTCAGAGTGAAATATGCGGCACGGCGTATGCAAATCAGCTCAAACATGACAACCAGTTGCTGGTGTTGTTCCTCATCAGTGCTGCTGCTGGAGTGTTTAAACACTGTGTCCACTCACTGACCACTCTATTAGACACTCCTACTACTTGCTGGTCCACCTTGTAGATGTAGAGTCAGAGACATTAGCTCATCTGCTGCTGCACAGTTTGTGTTCCTCTAGTTCTTCATCAGTGGACACAGGACGCCGCCCACAGGACACTGCTGTCCGGATAGTTTTGGTTGGTGGATGATTCTCAGTCCAGCAGTGACACTGAGGTGTCTGATCCATTCACACCAGCACAACACACACTAACACACCACCACCACATTAGTGTCACTGCAGTGCTGAGAATGACCCACCTCCCTAATAGTATCTGCTCTGTGGGGGTCCTGATCATTAAAGAACAGAGTAATAAAGTATACAGAGAATCAGATGAACTACAGTCTGTAAGTGGAGCTGATACAGTGGACAGTGAGTGGAGGTCCTGTATGGTCAGTGGAGCTGATACAGTGGACAGTGAGTGGAGGTCCTGTATGGTCAGTGGAGCTGATACAGTGGACAGTGAGTGGAGGTCCTGTATGATCAGTGGAGCTGATACAGTGGACAGTGAGTGGAGGTCCTGTATGGTCAGTGGAGCTGATACAGTGGACAGTGAGTGGAGGTCCTGTATGGTCAGTGGAGCTGATACAGTGGACAGTGAGTGGAGGTCCTGTATGGTCAGTGGAGCTGATACAGTGGACAGTGAGTGGAGCTCCTGTATGGTCAGTGGAGCTGATACAGTGGACAGTGAGTGGAGGTCCTGTATGGTCAGTGGAGCTGATACAGTGGACAGTGAGTGGAGCTCCTGTATGGTCAGTGGAGCTGATACAGTGGACAGTGAGTGGAGGTCCTGTATGGTCAGTGGAGCTGATACAGTGGACAGTGAGTGGAGCTCCTGTATGGTCAGTGGAGCTGATACAGTGGACAGTGAGTGTAGGTCCTGTATGGTCAGTGGAGCTGACACAGTGGACAGTGAGTGGAGCTCCTGTATGGTCGGTGGAGCTGATACAGTGGACAGTGAGTGGAGGTCCTGTATGGTCAGTGGAGCTGATACAGTGGTCAGTGAGTGGAGGTCCTGTATGGTCAGTGGAGCTGATACAGTGGACAGTGAGTGGAGGTCCTGTATGGTCGGTGGAGCTGATACAGTGGACAGTGAGTGGAGGTCCTGTATGGTCGGTGGAGCTGATACAGTGGACAGTGAGTGGAGGTCCTGTATGGTCAGTGGAGCTGATACAGTGGACAGTGAGTGGAGGTATAAGGAGGTGTGTTTGATGTTGTGACTGGTTGGTATAGCTCCTGTATCTTGGTTTCTATATGGTTTGGTTTTGAGAGATATTGACCGGTGGGGTCTCTACGGAGAGAGAGACTATGACCGTGCAGGTGGGTTCTGGGTGTAAGGCCTTGGCTGAGCCTGCAGGCTGCCTCCCTCTCCAGCCTTTTGTTCTTATTCCCAGGAATCTGCTGCCTCTCCCGCCTCAGGGGCTCCAGCTGAACTGCCTCATTCTGTTTGCACTGGATCTCATTACTGCATTACCACCCGCACGCCGTGTCCAAGGAAACGGGAGGTAATGCGATCCTGTCTGAATGAGGGCCAGGTAGCACTCCAGGTAGCTAGCACCGGCGTACATATGAGAAACACTCCGAGAGTGAGTTCCTGGTGTTACTTTCTTTCTTCACTGTTGACATTGTGGTTCTAAGACGTCCAGTGGTCCATCACGAGGTCATGAAACGCGGCTGGTGGAAGTGGTCTTCAGCGGACAGCGAGGGGGACGTGGCCTCGGACGGAGCTCTCAGGTGTGTGCTGACGTTACATACCACACTTTGGAACAAAGGCGGTCCTTCAAATCTTCCTGGTTCTGTTTACAGGTTCTATGTAGGGAAATTCACATGCGTCCAATGGTTCTTCAGATTGATGGAGACTGTTTATGGTTCTCTGTAGCACCAATTCTGCTGCTGCTATGATGTCAGATTGTCACAATAGCAGAACCTTTATTGGTGCTATTCAGAACCATATACACACATTCTCCATGCTTATATGGTTCTTTGCGTGGTGGAGGCGTTCTTTAGTAAAGGCAGTGGTTCTATTTAGAGCTGTCAGTCTATAAAGAACCATTGTATGCTTAAATGGTTCTATGCATGATGAAATGGATCTTCAGACTGTTTATGGTTCTATGTAGCTCCAAAAAGGGTTCTGTTATTGGCAGAATGTCAAGCTTGAGAACCCATATTGGGAACTTCAGAACCATATACACACATTCTCCATGGTAAAGGTGTTCTTTAGTAAAGGATATGGTTCTGTTTAGATCTTAAATTGATGGAGAATGTTTCTACCAAAGGGTTCTAGTATTGTGTGACATCATCACAATAGAAGAACCCTTTTTGGAGCCACATAGAACCATATACGTGTTCCAGACTCATTTCATCATGCAAGCATGTGACTTCACACTTGTTACAACACTAGAACCTATTTTGGAAACATTCTCCATCTGTTTGAAGATCCAGTTCATCACACATGGATCCATTTAAGCATACAGTAGTTCTGTGTAGAACTCATGGTTCTTCATAGATCCACTTCCTTTGTTAAAGAACACCTTCACAACACAGAGAACCATGTAAACATGAAGAATTTATGAATACAGTTCTAAATAGCACCAACAAGAGTTCTTAAGCTTGACATTGTAACAACAGCAGAACCTTTTCTGGTGCAACATAGAACCATAAATCATTGAACCATTGATTGTCTCCATCAATCTAAAGATCCATTTCATTATACCTAGAACCATTTAAGTATACAATGGTTCTCTATGGAATTCATGGTTCTAAATAGATCCATTCTGTGTTCTAAAGAACACTTTTATCATACAAAGAATCATGTAAGCATGGGGAACATGCTGCTTATGGTTCTGAATAGCACCAAAAATAGTTCAGAAGCTGGACATTGTAACAACAGCAGAACATTTATGGTGCTACATAGAACCATAAACATTCTCCATCAATCTGAAGAACCATTTCATTACATACAGATACAGTTAGGCATGTACACGGTTCTAGAACTATTGTCTTTACTAAAGAACCCTTGGAGAACCGTCATATACAGTCAGGTTATCAGAGTCTGCACAAACAAGTGAATCTTGCACACCTGATTAAGCTCGTTAACTAATTAACAGCCACCTGGTGTGCGGGCTCAGGTGTGCTGTTAATTAGAGTGAGAGTACAGGTGTGTGTTTGTGTGAGTGACTTCGAGAACCGGTGTAGCAGTTCCAGAGATGCACAGTTAAAAATTAACATATGAATAAAAATATGAATAAAATTATCCATCCATCCATCATTTCCCACTTTATCCCGCTAGTCAGGGTCTCGGGGGGTCTGGAGCCAATCCCAGCATCATCAGGTGAAGGTGGGGTCCACCATGGGCAGGTCACCAGTACATCACATGACCAACACTCACTCACACACACACTCACACTTACACACTCACACCTACACACTCACACCTACGGGCAAAAACTCGTATCCATTTTTTGTTTGTTTATTTTTATTTTTATTTTTTTTAGAATTTAGGCCATATGCTTTACATAGAGCCAAACAATACAGGATGAAGGGCCAATAGACATGCTCCAAAGTTTGAAATAAATAATTTCTCCATTGAATTCCATTAAAGCTAAGAAGATTTTATATTTCTGGTAGAACCCGGCCCACAGTCGGGAGTTTCTTGGTGGGACAAGCTTTACAGAACTTTAGCACAACCTCAGACAGAAGGATAACCCGTTAAAATACATGACTTTTTTATTTGGATCTTTATTATTGGGTGTACATGTAAACATATCAATACAGTTTCAATTTCAATACAGAAATCTGATATTTGGCTGTGTATCACTGCCTTCAGATCAAAACCTTCAAACCCTGATCTTTCAGTTGTTTCATGATGAGTCGACTGAAAGAAATGAGGCAAAATTGCTAGTAAAGACATCTGGTTCCATTGACTTCCACTGGATTATAGGAGAAATCTATAAATAATGTATGTCCAATATTTAAATCCCACATCATCCAAAGAAAAACAAACATCTCCAAAACAGTAACTTTACAAAAAAACAAAAAAATCTTTAATTTTTTTTTTTGTAAGTAAATGATGTAGAAAAATAAAATTCAACAAAAATGGAGATACATATTTTTCTTTGGACAGTGATGATATGTTGTCATATACATTAGAATCCATTATGAGTGTATCAAAACTTGATCTTAAAAGAAATCAAACTTCTCAAAGGTCAGGAACTTGTAAAAATAAAGAATTTATTAAAATCTGGTAAAGATAAAAAAAAACTAGTTTTATGTAATAATTCAAATTTTGTCAAGATAAAAAATATTTTGATGTAAGAAATAAAATCTTGGAAAAATAGGAAATTATTTTGTTGTAATAAGTACATTTTGAGGTAATCAGGAAAGGCTGTGCTGTGGAATCTGATAAGCTGTTTTGGTACATCAAAAAGTTTCTAATCATATTAATAAATCAGTGTGAAATTTGAGATCCTGCTGCAGACGCAGAGCTGGAGAAGAACGTAGGCTCGTATCTGCTGGTGAGCTTCTGTTCAGTCGTCCTCGGTTTTGAGATTCTGGATATTAAAGCTGGACTTCACTGTAAATAATACTGTAAATATAAACAAACCCCTGATCCAGAGCTAGCGAGGCCTCGGTGTCGCGGCGTTGGCGTGACCTCTCGCTATCTCAGTGTGCTGTAACGCTCAGTCACCCAGAATAGAGCACCAGCGTCTCCACCCAGGCTGAGCCGGGCATGTCCAGCGCGTACCGGGCAGCACCGGTTTGTTTTCCTCTCTGTGTGTAGGACGATTGTTATCAGACCGTCTCTCTCTGTTCTGATCAGCAGGTCTGATATGAACATTCTGCTCAAGTGGAATGACCTGCAGAAAATTTCACTTATGCAAGTAATGATCATAACGCAAAACTCCACATCCCACCAGACCCCCCTCCACATCCCACCAGACCCCCCTCCAAATCCCAGCAGACCCCCCTCCACATCCCACCAGACCCCCCTCCACATCCCACCAGACCCCCCTCCACATCCCACCAGACCCCCCTCCACATCCCACCAGACCCCCCTCCAAATCCCACCAGAACCCCCTCCAAATCCCACCAGACCCCCCCTCCACATCCCATCAGACCCCCCTCCACATCCCATCAGACCCCCCTCCAAATCCCACCAGACCCCCCTCCACATCCCACCAGACCCCCCTCCAAATCCCACCAGACCCCCCTCCACATCCCATCAGACCCCCTCCACATCCCACCAGACCCCCCTCCAAATCCCACCAGACCCCCCTCCACATCCCACCAGACCCCCCTCCACATCCCACCAGAACCCCCTCCACATCCCACCAGACCCCCCTCCACATCCCACCAGACCCCCCTCCACATCCCACCAGAATCCCCTCCACATCCCACCAGACCCCCCACAGTTCAGCGTTTGAGGTGCCAACTCGGTGATTCACAGTGGGTTTGGTGTGAGTTGTTTACAGTGGCGGTGATGGTGTTTACAGTGGTGGTGATGGTGTTTACAGTGGTGGTGATGATGTTTACAGTGGTGGTGATGGTGTTTACAGTGGTGGTGATGGTGTTTACAGTGGTGGTAATGTTTACAGTGGTGGTGATGGTGTTTACAGTGGTGGTGTTGGTGTTTACAGTGGCGGTGATGGTGTTTACAGTGGTGGTGTTGGTGTTTACTGTGGTGGTGATGATGTTTACAGTGGTGGTGTTGGTGTTTACAGTGGTGGTGATGATGTTTACAGTGGTGGTGATGGTGTTTACAGTGGTGGGGATGTTGTTTACAGTGGTGGGGATGTTGTTTACAGTGGTGGTGTTGGTGTTTACAGTGGTGGTGATGATGTTTACAGTGGTGGTGATGATGTTTACAGTGGTGGTGATGGTGTTTACAGTGGTGGTGATGGTGTTTACAGTGGTGGGGATGTTGTTTACAGTGGTGGTGTTGGTGTTTACAGTGGTGGTGATGATGTTTACAGTGGTGGTGATGATGTTTACAGTGGTGGTGATGGTGTTTACAGTGGTGGTAATGTTTACAGTGGTGGTGATGGTGTTTACAGTGGTGGTGTTGGTGTTTACAGTGGCGGTGATGGTGTTTACAGTGGTGGTGTTGGTGTTTACTGTGGTGGTGATGATGTTTACAGTGGTGGTGTTGGTGTTTACAGTGGTGGTGATGATGTTTACAGTGGTGGTGATGGTGTTTACAGTGGTGGTGATGTTGTTTACAGTGGTGGTAATGTTTACAGTGGTGGTGATGGTGTTTACAGTGGTGGTGTTGGTGTTTACAGTGGTGGTGATGTTTACAGTGGTGGTGATGGTGTGTACAGTGGTGGTGGTGGTGTTGGTGTTTACAGTGGTGGTGATGTTTACAGTGGTGGTGATGGTGTGTACAGTGGTGGTGGTGGTGTTGGTGTTTACAGTGGTGGTGATGTTTACAGTGGTGGTGATGGTGTTTACAGTGGTGGTGATGGTGTTTACAGTGGTGGTGTGAGTTGTTTACAGTGGTGGTGATGGTGTTTACAGTGGCGGTGATGGTGTTTACAGTGGTGGTGTTGGTGTTTACAGTGGTGGTGATGATGTTTACAGTGGTGGTGTTGGTGTTTACAGTGGTGGTGATGATGTTTACAGTGGTGGTGATGATGTTTACAGTGGTGGTGTTGGTGTTTACAGTGGTGGTGTTGGTGTTTACAGTGGTGGTGATGATGTTTACAGTGGTGGTGATGGTGTTTACAGTGGTGGTGATGGTGTTTACAGTGGTGGTGATGTTGTTTACAGTGGTGGTAATGTTTACAGTGGTGGTGATGGTGTTTACAGTGGTGGTGTTGGTGTTTACAGTGGTGGTGATGTTTACAGTGGTGGTGATGGTGTGTACAGTGGTGGTGGTGGTGTTGGTGTTTACAGTGGTGGTGATGTTTACAGTGGTGGTGATGTTTACAGTGGTGGTGATGGTGTTTACAGTGGTGGTGGTGATGGTGTTTACAGTGGTGGTGATGGTGTTTACAGTTGTGGTGATGGTGTTTACAGTGGTGGTGATGGTAATCAGGGGTCTCCATGTCTACAACACTAATCTACACATTGTATTTACTATGAAACCCACCAGTGAAGCTACACGTGTCTTCTGAGTTTATCTGGATGTTGATGGTAAAATGTGGAAGATCTGAAAATACTAGGTTTTCTTTGGGGACTATTTGAACCTCACAGCGTCCTGCATGTATCCCTCCACCATGAATGGAGTTTAAGACTGAGATCTTCTCTAAACTATCATAAACAGCATCTCAGAATCAGACAGTGTATTTATAACATCTACTGTAAGAACTTTCTGTGAGGAGCTTTTAGAGGTGGACGTCTGGTTCCATTTACCTCCACTGTGAACAGTTCTGAGTATTTCACATCACCTGATTACACAGGAATTTTAAAAAACGTAGTGGACGTCCACTTCTGATACGTACTTGGTACAGTTTTGTGCCTCGTTTATCTGGAAGGCTGATTACTGATTAGCGACTTTCCTCTACCTGTGCTCAGCCTGAGGTTAACGACCGACACCGCGTCAGGTGAAAGGACACCTGAGTTTGTGCTCGTAAACAATCAGACGTGTTCCACCGCTGAGCGCACACTCAGTCACGATGTCTGATAACGCCTCCTTTTTTAACCACGGGCTGCTATCAGAGCTGCCATCGTGTAAGTCAGGGGGCCGGGCTGCAGTCCTGAGGGTGTACCTGTTCACAGGTGTGCTGAGAGTGATACAGGCCGTCTTAGAAGCTACTGGAAGCTCTGCTCTGTCAGCTGACTCCTCAGGCCCTCTGCGTATGACTTTCTGACTCTGTTATCACATCATAGATCACATCAGAGTCTTTGTTCACTCGGTTCTCCTCCTGTACCGCGCGGGCTCCAGTGCAGCAGTGCAAGCTGTTAACCTGTTTATTTCAAATCACTGAGCGGCAGGAATTTGGGCCCCGAGTGCCCTTGTGGTGTTGTTCTGTGTGTAGGTGTGCGCAGGTGTGCGCAGGTGTGCGCAGGTGTAGTTATTGGCGTCAGGGGAACAGAAATCTGGTAACAGTAATTGCAGTCCATCTTCAGATTACCGTGTTACTCTCCTCTCGTAATAAAGGGTTAATTAAGAGCTCTTCAGTAAAAGACTGGATCACTACAGAACCATCAGAGCTCTGCATGGTGTGATGGAGCTTCAGGTTCTCTGTCTCTCACTGTTTTTCACTCTGTCTCTCACTCTCTGTTTGTCTCTCTGTTTCTCTCTCTCTCTCTCTCTCTCTGTCTCTGTCTCTCTCTCTCTCTGTCTGTCTCTGTCTCTCTCTCTCTGTCTCTGTCTCTCTCTCTCTCTGTCTGTCTCTGTCTCTCTCTCTCTCTCTGTCTCTCTGTCTCTGTCTCTCTGTCTGTCTCTGTCTCTCTCTCTGTTGGAACAGCTCCTAAACACAGGGGGGATAGGGAGACAGTGCAAGGTCATTTTGATCCACAACACTGTACATCTGACCAGTGGTACCATGACGACCACTGTTAATGAAATATGATATAACAGCTAAGAAGGTTTAGGAGAGTGAATAATAAAACAGTAGTGCTTTGTGAAGGTGTCAGTCTGTGAGTAAGAGTCATTGTGTCCTGCTTAGTGGGGGGTATTCACAATGTTCTGCTTAGTGGGGGGTGTTCACAATGTTCTGCTTAGTGGGGGGTGTTCAGGTGTTGGGTGTCATTAATGTTTATTCACATTTGAATCACTATTCCAGAAAAAATATAGTGTAATAATTTTATATTATATTACATTACAATCATATAATATGAGTTTCTATCAGTCATATAGATCATAAGTAACACTGTAAATTAAACAGATTATATTATCTATTTAATAAAAATATTACATATAATAAAAAGAATCTCATCAGTCAACCAGTTCTCACCAAATCAGTTAGAATTTTACACCCCAGAAATGTAAATATCCAACACTACACTATACCACCATACCAACACTACACTATACCACCATACCAACACTACACTATACCACCATACCAACACTACACTATACCACCATACCAACACTACACTATACCACCATACCAACACTACACTATACCACCATACCAACACTACACTATACCACCATACCAACACTTCACTATACCACCATACCAACACTACACTATACCACCATACCAACACTACACTATACCACCATACCAACACTACACTATACCACCATACCAACACTACACTATACCACCATACCAACACTACACTATACCACCATACCAACACTACACTATACCACCATACCAACACTTCACTATACCACCATACCAACACTACACTATACCACCATACCAACACTACACTATACCACCATACCAACACTACACTATACCACCATACCAACACTACACTATACCACCATACCAACACTACACTATACCACCATACCAACACTACACTATACCACCATACCAACACTACACTATACCACCATACCAACACTACACTATACCACCATACCAACACTTCACTATAACCACCATACCAACACTACACTATACCACCATACCAACACTACACTATACCACCATACCAACACTACAATATACCACCATACCAAACACTTCACTATACCACCATACCAACACTACACTATACCACCATACCAACACTTCACTATACCACCATACCAACACTACACTATACCACCATACCAACACTTTACTATACCAAAATTATGCATGAATTATGAATTACTGGTGGAGTTCCCCTTTAAATTAGTACTCTCTCTTTCTCTCTCTCTCTCTCTCTCTCTCTCTCTCTCTCTCTCTCTTTCTTTCTTTCTCTCTCTCTCTCTCTCTCTCTCTCTCTCTCTTCTTTCTCTCTCTCTCTCTTTCTTTCTCTCTCTCTCTCTCTCTCTCTTTCTTTCTCTCTCTCTCTCTCTCTCTCTCTCTCTCTCTCTCTCTCTCTCTCTCTCTCTCTCTTTCTTTCTCTCTCTCTCTCTCTCTCTCTCTCTCTCTCTCTCTCTCTCTCTCTCTCTCTTTGTCTCTGTCTCTGTCTCTCTCTCTTTGTCTCTCTCAGTCACATTTTCTTACTTAACACAAGGCTGTGAGTGAAAGGTCACCTCCTGTCCTCTGATCACTATCTCCTTTTCCTGATGTGTATCAGCAGCAGAGTGCACTCTGCACAGAGGTGAGCGGCGTCACGCCCGAGGCTCTTCACACCTAAATAATCAAATATAATTACTCAGTTACCTGCAATTAGCTCCTACTAATTAATCCAGGTGAGCTGTGTGTGCTGTCTGGGTGAAAATTCAAGTTCAGTGACAGAAACATACTCAATAAGACGAGCAATACGAGACACCAGAGGCAGAGTTCATACACACTACAGGCTAAAGGGGATATTCACCAACTTTTCAAAATTTTTTATATTGAATGTATGAGATGTTGATTACACTGGTCGTGATGGTGTTTACAGTGGTGGTGGTGGTGTTTACAGTGATGATGGTGTTTACAGTGGTGGTGATGGTGTTTACAGTGGTGGTGATGATGTTTACAGTGATGATGGTGTTTACAGTGGTGGTGATGGTGTTTACAGTGGTGGTGATGGTGTTTACAGTGGTGGTGATGATGTTTACAGTGATGATGGTGTTTACAGTGGTGGTGATGGTGTTTACAGTGGTGGTGATGGTGTTTACAGTGGTGGTGATGATGATGTTTACAGTGATGATGGTGTTTACAGTGGTGGTGATGGTGTTTACAGTGGTGGTAATGGTGTTTACAGTGGTGGTGATGATGTTTACAGTGATGATGGTGTTTACAGTGGTGGTGATGGTGTTTACAGTGGTGGTGATGGTGTTTACAGGGTGGTGATAATGTTTACAGTGGTGGTGATGGTATTTACAGTGGTGGTGATGCTGTTTACAGTGGAGGTGATGATGTTTACAGTGGAGGTGATGGTGTTTACAGTGGTGGTGATGATGTTTACAGTGATGATGGTGTTTACAGTGGTGGTGATGGTGTTTACAGTGGTGGTGATGGTGTTTACAGGGTGGTGATAATGTTTACAGTGGTGGTGATGGTATTTACAATGGTGGTGATGCTGTTTACAGTGGAGGTGATGATGTTTACAGTGGAGGTGATGGTGTTTACAGTGGTGATGGTGGTGTTTACAGTGGTGGTGCTGATGGTGTTTACAGTGGTGGTGATAATGTTTACAGTGGAGTTGATGATGTTTACAGTGGTGGTGATGGTGTTTACAGTAGTGGTGATGTTTACAGTGGTGGTGATGTTTACAGTGGTCGTGATGGTGTTTACAGTGGTGTTGATGGTGTTTACAGTGGTGGTGATGTTTACAGTGGTGGTGATGTTTACCGTGGTGGTGATGGTGTTTACAGTGGTGGTGGTGGTGGTGATGATGTTTACAGTGGTGGTGATGGTGTTTACAGTGGTGGTGGTGGTGTTTACAGTGGTGGTGGTGATGTTTACAGTGGTTGTGATGTTTACAGTGGTCGTGATGGTGTTTACAGTGGTGTTGATGGTGTTTACAGTGGTGGTGATGTTTACAGTGGTGGTGATGTTTACCGTGGTGGTAATGGTGTTTACAGTGGTGTTGGTGGTGATGATGTTTACAGTGGTGGTGATGTTGTTTACAGTGGTGGTGGTGATGGTGTTTACAGTGGTGGTGATGTTGTTTACAGTGGTGGTGGTGGTGATGGTGTTTACAGTGGTGGTGATGTTTACAGTGGTCGTGATGGAGTTTACAGTGGTGTTGATGGTGTTTACAGTGGTGGTGATGGTGTTTACAGTGGTGGTGATGGTGTTTACAGTGGTGGTGGTGGTGATGATGTTTACAGTGATGGTGATGTTGTTTACAGTGGTGGTGGTGATGGTGTTTACAGTGGTGGTGATGGTGTTTACAGTGGTGGTGGTGGTGGTGGTGTTTACAGTGGTGGTGGTGATGTTGTTTACAGTGGTGGTGGTGGTGTTTACAGTGGTGGTGGTGGTGTTTACAGTGGTGGTGGTGATGGTGTTTACAGTGGTGGTGGTGGTGGTGGTGTTTACAGTGGTGGTGATGGTGTTTACAGTGGTGATGATTGTGTTAACAGTGGTGGTGATGGTGTTAACTGTGGTGGTGATGGTGTTTACAGTGGTGATGATTGTGTTAACAGTGATGGTGATGGTGTTTACAGTGGTGGTGATGGTGTTAACAGTGGTGGTGATGGTAACCAGGGGTCTCCATGTCTACAACACTAATCTACACATTGTATTTACTATGAAACCCACCAGTGAAGCTACACGTGTCTTCTGAGTTTATCTGGATGTTGATGGTTCCGTTCACCAGCACTGTAAACACTTCTGAGTGTATCTAGAACAGAGTTTAACATCAAAGTGAATTAATGCTGTTGACATAAAATTATTCAGGAATTACTGGTGGAGTTCTCCTTTAAGTTAGTGCCAGTTGAGATGTTTCTGTTTAGAGCTGTTACAGTCTGAAGCTTGTGATTGTGTGATTGTGCTAAGTAGTAATTAAATAAACAATGACGTCATTATCTACTTAATCTTACAAGCTCGGGTTGATTAGTGTGATGTTTACAGAAGACTTTGATGAGCTTAAAGGTTTGAGTGTATTTGACTGCGCGTGTTTGAGACAGAACAGGTCACGTGGCTTCAGAGAACACACCGGTCAAACTGAGCCCTCGTGCACAATGGAATGCTTAGCATCCATGGTAACTGTCGACAGGTACGCGGCTCTGTGGGGTGGGTGGGCGTGGTCACTAGGAGGAGGAGCTAACGCGCGCCGCCTGGTTTTTGTATTATCAGCCTCGTGCTCAGCGCTGCAGGTGATCACTGGCGCGTGAGTTTGTGAGGAGGTCAGAGCGCGAGCTTCAGCAGCTTCGTTTCATTGTGTGGAACCATGAACGCAGATAAACATCTAAACAGGCGCTTCTCTCTGGACAGTCTGGGGTGAGTGACGCTTCTTCTCCGAGCACCTGCAGCCTGGGCAGCTAAAGGGGAACTACACCGGTTTTCAAAATTGCTGTATAAATGGTTGAGATATAAACAGAAAGGTTCTGTGTGGAACTCTCTGTTCTAGATACAGTCAGATCTGTTCAAAGTGGTGGTGAATGGAACCAGACGTCCACCTCTAAAAGCTGTTCTAGATACAGTCAGATCTGTTCACATTGGAGGTGAATGGAACCAGACGTCCACCTCTAAAAGCTCCTCACAGAAAGTTCTTACAGTAGATGTTATAAATACACTGTCTGATTCTGAGACGCTGTTTATGATAGTTTAGAGAAGATCTCAGTCTTAAACTCCATTCATGGTGGAGGGATACATGCAGGACGCTGTGAGGTTCAAATAGTCCCCAAAGAAAACCTAGTATTTTCAGATCTTCCACATTTTACCATCAACATCCAGATAAACTCAGAAGACACGTGTAGCTTCACTGGTGGGTTTCATAGTAAATACAATGTGGAGATTAGTGTTGTAGACATGGAGACCCCTGGTTATCATCTCTACTCACTCTCACTTTTTATACTTCCTCCAAAATTCAGTAGACCGTGTAACCCAGTGTCTGTTAGAACCTGAGTTGAGTGGAGAACCCGTGTGGACAGTAGAACGTGTGGAGACTGACGTTCTTTAAAACTGGCTTCTTCAAACACTGTCAATCATTTTCACTTCCAGTGCAGCTTCTTGATCTTCACTCGTGGGATTTGAGGAAACTGTAAGATCCAGGATGATGTCAGAGGCGCCTTATTTGTTTAAAATATGAAGAGTTTAATACTTAAAGGGGAATTCCACCTAATTTTAGAATTTTCTGTAGATAGATAGATAGATAGATAGATAGATAGATAGATAGATAGATAGATACTTTATTGATCCCAGAGGGAAATACATATTGGTATAACACAGTGTGTGTGCAGTAAAGTTTAATACTTAAAGGGGAATTCCACCTAATTTTAAAATTTTTTGTAGATAGATAGATACACGACAGCTGTTGTTTACCTCGTGTGAAAATGTCATGATGAACTGACCAATAGAAACACTCCAAAATAGCTAAAACATTCTGGTTCCATTGACTTACATTAAAATACACTTTTTGTCCTCTCCTGTAAAGCTGTATTTACATTTTGGAGATACTTGTTTTTCATTGGACGGTGACGATATGAGTGTTGATGGTAAAATTCTTAAAAAAAACAAAAACACCAGCCTGGACTGGTTGGGTACATGGACTGCTGTTGGTGTCAAATTCTGACCTTACAGTCACAAGATTCATCACGTCCAGTTTTGGTGAGCCTGTGTGCAGCTTCAGCTTTCTGACTGGAGTGGAACCTGATGTGGTTCTGCTGCTGTTGTAGCTCATGGTTGGATGTTCTAAGATGCTTTTCTGCACCACAGCTGTACAGAGTAACTATCTGAATCACAGCCTTTCTGTGAGCTGGAACCAGTCTATCCATTCTCCACTGACCTCCCGCTCACTAACACGCTCAGCAGAACTGCTGCTCACTGGATGTTTACAACTCCATTCTGAGTGAATCTAGAGATGCTGTGAGATCAGCAGATACAGAAACACCCAAACCTGTGGAACAATCACACCAGCTTAAACAGATATTAAACAAATATTAAACAGTTTTACTGCCGCTTCATATCCGCTAGTGTAGTGTGCAGTGTAGTGCAGTGTAGTGTAGTGTAGTGTAGTGTGCAGTGTAGTGTGCTGTGCAGTGTAGTGCAGTGTACAGTGTAGTGTGAAATGTAGTGTGCAGTATAGTGTGCAGTGTAGTGCGCAGTGTAGTGTGTAGTGTATTGTGCAGTGCATTGTAGTGTGCAGTGTAGTGTGCTGTGCAGTGCAGTGTACAGTGTAGTGTGAAATGTAGTGTGCAGTATAGTGTGCAGTGTAGTGTACAGTGTAGTGTGTAGTGTATTGTGCAGTGCATTGTAGTGTGCAGTGTAGTGTGCTGTGCAGTGTAGTGCAGTGTACAGTGTAGTGTGAAATGTAGTGTGCAGTATAGTGTGCAGTATAGTGTGTAGTGTAGTTTGCAGTGCATTGTAGTGTGCAGTGTAGTGTGCAGTGTAGTGTGCAGTATAGTGTGCAGTATAGTGTGCAGTATAGTGTGTAGTGTAGCGTGCAGTGCAGTGTACAGTGTAGTGTGCAGTGTAGTGTGCAGTGTAGTGTACAGTGTAGTGCAGTGTAGTGTGAGCTGTGTGGTTGTTTACTGCTGCTGTGACGGATGTGGAGAGCCCTGTATGAGAGTCTGCAGTGTGATTTGATTGAAAGAGGTGAAGCTGATATGAGGATTTTCTCCCCTCGAGGCTAGTTCTGACTTTGAAGCAGGCCGGCCAGCTGTAGTAGCAGTAAAAACACTCTGGACACGGTAGAGCGGATAGGTTTGAAGGGGAATTTCACCAAAATGTAAACAAATTATATAATTATAAACCCACCAGTGAAGCTACATGTGTCTTCTGAGTTTATCTGGATGTTGATGGTAAAATGTGGAAGATCTGAAAATACTAGGTTTTCTTTGGGGACTATTTGAACCTCACAGCGTCCTGCATGTATCCCTCCACCATGAATGGAGTTTAAGACTGAGATCTTCTCTAAACTATCATAAACAGCGTCTCAGAATCAGACAGTGTATTTATAACATCTACTGTAAGAACTTTCTGTGAGGAGCTTCTAGAGGTGGACGTCTGTATCAGCCATGCTGGAGTGTCAAAATCCACTTGTAAACAAATACATCTGTACTAAGATTTGATGAGCTGTCTTGATTAAATTGACCATGACTTCCCCATTACGCAACTGATAGTTCAAACTGGTAGCTGGTGAACAGGAAGCTGCCGTGTAAGAAGAGCTGATCTATACGTATAAAAGAATTCTGTATGTCACTCAGCTGTAACAGTCACTGTGTGTATATTAATATAACTACTACATCAGACTCAGATCCTCTATACGGGTTATTATATTAAATAAGCTTCGTATAAACCACCACACGCTCAGATCTGCACAGTACCACCACACAGACCTGCTGCTCTCTGTCTGATATATGATTGAGCTCATATGATATTTACAAACTAAGCCCAACCAAAACCCATGACTGTAGCCCAGCTACAGTTCTACCCCAACCGGGGTCCACAGTTCTATCCAAACCGGGGTCCACAGTTCTATCCCAACTGGAGTCCACAGTTCTATCCCAACTGGAGTCCACAGTTCTATCCCAACTGGAGTCCACAGTTCTATCCAAACCGGGGTCTACAGTTTTATCCCAACTGGGGTCCACAGTTTTATCCCAACTGGAGTCCACAGTTCTATCCCAACTGGAGTCCACAGTTCTATCCCAACTGGGGTCCACAGTTCTATCCCAACCGGGGTCCACAGTTCTATCCCAACTGGAGTCCACAGTTCTATCCCAACTGGAGTCCACAGTTCTATCCCAACCGGAGTCCACAGTTCTATCCCAACTGGAGTCCACAGTTCTATCCCAACTGGAGTCCACAGTTCTACACCAACTGGAGTCCACAGTTCTATCCCAACCAGAGTCCACAGTTCTATCCCAACCGGGGTCCACAGTTCTATCCCAACCGGGGTCCACAGTTCTATCCCAACCGGGGTCCACAGTTCTATCCCAACCGGGGTCTACAGTTCTATCCCAACTGGGGTCCACAGTTCTATCCCAACCGGGGTCCACAGTTCTATCCCAACTGGAGTCCACAGTTCTATCCCAACTGGAGTCCACAGTTCTATCCCAACCGGAGTCCACAGTTCTATCCCAACCGGAGTCCACAGTTCTATCCCAACTGGAGTCCACAGTTCTATCCCAACTGGAGTCCACAGTTCTATCCCAACCGGAGTCCACAGTTCTATCCCAACCGGAGTCCATGTATTACAAATTAAAAAGCCACTACAAGCCCACATAAAACCCATACTACAGAGTTAGCTCTGTTTAGCGTTTATCAGTTGTTGGATAGACAGTATTTATCGTGCGTTGTGTCTTTATGTAGTGAGCGTGTAAAGTGAACTACTTTTTTGAAATGCTGCTACACAAGACGACTAGAAGCGGTGAAGGAAATGAAAGGTGGTCTCTGAGTTTAGCACAGTGCTGTATGTTAGTGCAAGACAGTTCAGATATTTGCTGTCACGTCCCAGAGCTTTCATTTTCAGTCTGCACTTAATCCAGACCTTTATACTAACAAGGCCAGATCCGCCTCCCCGGAGCCTCCAGTCCTCGTCCTCTGTATAAAAACACATCAGATCATTCTTCTGTCCGCTTTCGCACACGTCACTGCTCCTGCACTCGCTGGTTAACTGACCTTCCTTACACACTCGTCACAATACTCACTCTTATAGAGCCAACCGCCCCCTATTTACAGACCCTAGTACAGGCAGCAGTGGCTCGGCTGCTCGGCGGGCCTCTGTTGTAAGTAAGAAGATGTTCTTGATGACCTGTCTGGTTGAATTAAAGGTTAAATAAATAAAAAGAGTGGAGTGCACAGGAGACACATACTTGCTCGTTGGAAAGTGATGCCGTTTACACGAGATTCACATTGTGGTCTGATGTTGATCTTATCAGCTGTCTGGTTTTCACCTGGAGGACAAAACAGGTTCCTCCGCCTTTAGCAGGCTGGGGAGCGTAGTGTGCTTTGAGGCTGAACTGCGCTGCTACTCGCTCGACTGCAGATGCGAATGTGCATTAAAAAAACTGTGAGTGTGCATTGTTGTGCGGCGGCGTGATTAGCCGGCTTTTTCCCTCGTAACCGGTTTGGGAGGCTGACGGTTAATAAACCATTTGTGTGCTGAGCTCCTTCAGATGTGCATGTTTTACCCTTGAGCGACACATTTCAGAGCACTCCTGAGAGAGAGAGCCGCACACCTGCCGGACGGTAAGCTTCCACTGATCACTCTGTGGCTGCACGCAGCCGCATCGTTCGAAGGCTTGGGCTGAGGAAGGTGTGGAGATAGCTGTGACCTTTAACTGATCCTAGATGTGGAGATTCTTCACAGAAGAAAGCGTCCACTGACTGGTTCCTTTAAGGTTCCTCTGCGGTGTAGGATGTACAGGTTAACACTAGAGGAGCAGTGATGCTGAATTTTATTTATTTATTTTATTTATTATTTATTTTTGCTTTTGAGGCCGCTTAGTAAAAACACGGCTGATGATTTCATCTGATTCAAACGAGCAGCTCCTCTGTTGTAGATTACGTGTACTTTTGGTTTGTAGTCGTGATGGAATGTGCTTGGAAATCTGATAAGTCTTCCAGAAAGTGCTGGAAAGCGTCCTGTGCCTATGTGGTGGTACGTTGATGGGTATAAAATTGGCTGAATCAGTGGAAAGAGAGCTTAAAGGACTGACCTGGTCAGTAATTTAGTTTACAGATTTTTACGCTGACCCCCTGTGCGGTCGTATTTGCTGTCCAAAATTTAGCTTTTCTGGTTTTGCACTGGACTTACAAAATACACTGGACGCTCCGAGACGCAAACACTTAAATCCAATAGTCACCCAAGTCTGGACTCTATATATGTCTCTTAGCTTGCTCAAACTGAGTCCAGCTCTTCATTAAGGACATGCAGGCTCACAATCGTGGTTCAGGCAGAGGCGACAAACCACTGGACTCAAGTCTTAATCTATTAATCTATAAATCTGCTTATTATTATTATTTATTATTTTATTAACTGAATTTCTGTACAATTCAATGTTTGGTGATGCGAGCAGAGAGATTCAGAGTGAGATGGTTCAAATGGTGTTTACAGTGGTGGTGATGGTTTTTACAGTGGTGGTGATGGTGTTTACAGTGGTGATGGTGGTGTTTACAGTGGTGATGGTGGTGTTTACAGTGGTGGTGATGGTTTTTACAGTGGTGGTGATGGTGTTTACAGTGGTGATGGTGGTGTTTACAGTGGTGGTGATGATGTTTACAGTGGTGGTGATGGTTTTTACAGTGGTGGTGATGATGGTGTTTACAGTGGTGGTGATGGTGTTTACAGTGGTGGTGATGGTTTTTACAGTGGTGGTGATGGTTTTTACAGTGGTGGTGATGATGGTGTTTACAGTGGTGGTGATGGTGTGTACAGTGGTGGTGATGGTTTTTACAGTGGTGGTGATGGTGTGTACAGTGGTGGTGATGGTATTTACAGTGGTGGTGATGGTTTTTACAGTGGTGGTGATGGTGTGTACAGTGGTGGTGATGGTTTTTACAGTGGTGGTGATGATGGTGTTTACAGTGGTGGTGATGGTGTGTACAGTGGTGGTGATGATGTTTACAGTGGTGGTGATGATGTTTACAGTGGTGGTCATGGTGTTTACAGTGGTGGTCATGGTGTTTACAGTGGTGGTGATGATGGTGTTTACAGTGGTGGTGATGATGGTGTTTACAGTGGTGGTGATGGTGTGTACAGGGGTGGTGATGGTGTTTACAGTGGTGGTGATGATGTTTACAGTGGTGGTCATGGTGTTTACAGTGGTGGTGGTGATGGTATTTACAGTGGTGGTGATGGTTTTTACAGTGGTGGTGATGATGGTGTTTACAGTGGTGGTGATGGTGTGTACAGTGGTGGTGATGATGTTTACAGTGGTGGTGATGATGTTTACAGTGGTGGTCATGGTGTTTACAGTGGTGGTCATGGTGTTTACAGTGGTGGTGATGATGGTGTTTACAGTGGTGGTGATGATGGTGTTTACAGTGGTGGTGATGGTGTGTACAGGGGTGGTGATGGTGTTTACAGTGGTGGTGATGATGTTTACAGTGGTGGTCATGGTGTTTACAGTGGTGGTGATGATGGTGTTTACAGTGGTGGTGATGGTGTGTACAGTGGTGGTGATGATGTTTACAGTGGTGGTCATGGTGTTTACAGTGGTGGTGATGATGGTGTTTACAGTGTTGGTCGTGGTGTTTACAGTGGTGGTGGTGTGTACAGTGGTGGTGATGGTGATGTTTACAGTGGTGGTCGTGGTGTTTACAGTGGTGGTCGTGGTGTTTACAGTGGTGGTCGTGGTGTTTACGGTGGTGGTGGTGTGTACAGTGGTGGTGATGGTGATGTTTACAGTGGTGGTGATGGTGTTTACAGTGGTGTTGATGGTGGTGTTTACAGTGGTGGTGGTGATGGTGTTTACAGTGGTGGTGGTGATGGTGTTTACAGTTGTGGTGATTATGTTTACAGTGGTGGTGGTGATGGTGTTTACAGTGGTGGTGGTGATGGTGTTTACAGTGGAGGTGATGGTGTTTACAGTGGTGGTGATGGTGTTTACAGTGGTGATGATGGTGTTTACAGTGGTGATGATGGTGTTTACAGTGGTGGTGATGATGGTGTGTACAGTGTTGGTCATGGTGTTTACAGTGGTGGTGAAGGTAACCAGGGGTCTCCATGACTACAACACTAATCTACACATTGTATTTACTATGAAACCCACCAGTGAAGCTACACGTGTCTTCTGAGTTTATCTGGATGTTGATGGTAAAATGTGGAAGATCTGAAAATACTAGGTTTTCTTTGGGGACTATTTGAACCTCACAGCGTCCTGCATGTATCCCTCCACCATGAATGGATCAGTGTAAATGGATTAAACTGCATTTTAAGCCAAACCTTCATCAGACTCAGACATCAGGCAGCGTATTCATAACCATTTCATGTAATAACTTTCTGTGCGGGAGCTTTTATAAGCGGACGTCTGGTTCCATTCACCAGATTTAGATTAGATTTAGTGGGGGGGCTCCTGGCGCTCACATAACCTGAGCCGACCTACATGCTGTGTTCCTGAGGAGAAGCTGAGCGGACTGTGTCTACGAGGGAGACCTGAGGAAACGACCTGTGAAATCTGTTAACTGAATTAGGGCTCGTCAGCTGCAGTGAATGAATAGGGAGCAGTGAAGCCCGTACTGATCCAGATAATGTGATTGAACCTCCAAAGCCAGGTTTAATCCACAGGATGGATTTGTTCAGTGACAGTATCTCCTCTCCCACTTCTAGTTATTCCCCAGACAGCGGAGGACTCCTGGGGAAGGCCAAAGGCTGTAAAATGAGGAGGAGCATTGACGGGACCAAGGGCCGAGGTCTGGATGAAGCTCATCTAGAGCTCCTCGACATCAACAGGGGTCTCCACAGAAGCAGCTCCACACGGTTAGTACACTGTGCACATGTTAACATGCACTACATTCCTACTGCACTGTATTATAGACCCATCAGCCATAACATTAAACCCACCTCCCTGTATCTCCACTCACTGACCACTGTATCAGCTCCACTGACCATACAGGACCTCCACTCACTGTCCACTGTATCAGCTCCACTGACCATACAGGACCTCCACTCACTGTCCACTGTATCAGCTCCACTGACCATACAGGACCTCCACTCACTGTCCACTGTATCAGCTCCACTGACCATACAGGACCTCCACTCACTGTCCACTGTATCAGCTCCACTGACCATACAGGACCTCCACTCACTGTCCACTTTATCAGCTCCATTGACCATACAGGACCTCCACTCACTGTCCACTGTATCAGCTCCACTGACCATACAGGACCTCCACCCACTGTCCACTGTATCAGCTCCACTGACCATACAGGACCTCCACTCACTGTCCACTGTATCAGCTCCACTGACCATACAGGACCTCCACTCACTGTCCACTGTATCAGCTCCACTGACCATACAGGACCTCCACTCACTGTCCACTGTATCAGCTCCATTGACCATACAGGACCTCCACTCACTGTCCACTGTATCAGCTCCACTGACCATACAGGACCTCCACTCACTGTCCACTGTATCAGCTCCACTGACCGTACAGGACCTCCACCCACTGTCCACTGTATCAGCTCCACTGACCATACAGGACTTACACTCACTGTCCACTGTATCAGCTCCACTGACCATACAGGACCTCCACTCACTGTCCACTGTATCAGCTCCACTGACCATACAGGACCTCCACTCACTGTCCACTGTATCAGCTCCACTGACCATACAGGACTTACACTCACTGTCCACTGTATCAGCTCCACTGACCATACAGGAGCTCCACTCACTGTCCACTGTATCAGCTCCACTGACCATACAGGACCTCCACTCACTGTCCACTGTATCAGCTCCATTGACCATACAGGACCTCCACTCACTGTCCACTGTATCAGCTCCACTGAACATACAGGAGCTCCACTTACAGACTGTAGTTCATCTGATTCTCTGTATACTTTATTACTCTGTTCTTTAATGATCAGGACCCCAACAGGACCCCCACACATCATCTCTGACTTTACATCCACACGGTGAACCAACAACGTAGCAGTGTTCTGATCCACTCATACCAGCACAGCAATGTTATGGCTGATTGGTGTATATTGTATTTGAAACGCTGATGTTGCTGAGTAAGCTAATTAAACATCATCACAGTGAATCACAGTTAGTTTGATTATAAAAGATGTGATGTCATTGTTTTTGCTTTGAATGATGCACAACACAGGGCAGCCAATCACAGCAGGGTATATGAGTCTTAAAGGAACAATATGTAAAACTGACAGTGAGTGTTTATGATTAGCATTACTGTCCAGATTCATAATGTTGGAGAGAGTAGTCTTATCCACTGTGATGGATTAGCTAAGCTAAGCTGAAGCTCAGTGCTCAGGGCTATAGGATGGTTGCCGAGGCTTCTTAGGTTGGGTAGAATCTAATGCTATCTCTGCTGATCCAGCTTGTTTACTTTCTTCCACTGCTGCAACATGCTGCCAATTTGTTTCATATCTGGCAACCTGGGTGTTAAAATGGTGCTGGGACGTAGGCAGTGGGCGGGGTCACTTTGAGATTTTGAAGGTGAGCATGCTGGCTGTAGCTTTGTTTGTGGAGAAGCTGGTATTTCAACGTAGCATGTTTTCTAATCTCTGATGGCCTATCAGAGTCTTTTTATGGTTTAGTGCGGTAAATATTTTACATATTGTTCCTTTAATGGCATAGTAACGAACATGTCCTGGAACAAGACAGGGCTTGGTTTATACGCCTTAGCTGTCATGCAACTTTTGTTGCTTGAAACAAACAAAATACTTAATTGCACTTAAGTTGCTTAATATAAAGCATTCCGCATATCAGTTGAAACTCGAGTGCAACAGCCAATCAAAACAATAATAATGCATCACATGATCACAGTGAACTGCATAACTATTGCTTTCACCAGATCAATGGACAGAAGACAAAACCAGCATTTGGACGGGTCCTGCTAGTGAAGTGTGTTGCATGCAACTTTGACTGTGTTTGCTTTGTTGCTTAGAAATTATGTTGTTTAAAGCCCGCCCACAAGGACATTCGGTCCACTATCAGCTCGTTTCCTCTGACAGGCAGCTCCTCCAGGCTACACTGCCTAGCCTAGCATTTCCCAGGATGATTACCTGAGCAGGATCAGATATGCCATGTATGCTGCGCTGTTGCAACAAGCCTGAAATCAGACTTCCTGTTCCTCTATTCATCATTAATAAGCCTCACTGTGTCCGACAGGGCTACCACCATCGAGGAGGAGGGCATGGAACGCCTGGACAGACTCCTCAATCGGAATGTGAGTGCCTGCTTTTTTACTAGTTTAATTTTCAGATGGATTAAAGGAGCAATAAGCGAAATTAGGCCAGAAACAATATGCAGTGTGTCTGTGCAGCAAATGTGTGTGTTTAGTAGTGCTGCTTTTTTGCCTGTAGTTTTTTATGTTGTATTTATTTGCTTATGTATGTTTTTAAGCTTTCTTACAACATTTTGTTATTCATACCTTAAAGACTGCATTTGAACTGAGATCACAGTTCAGTTTGCGTTTTCTATTTGTTTATATGTTTTCTTTCATTTTATAATAAGCAGCATTTGTTTATTGCCAGTCTCTATAAATACATATGTGCACGTATGCCATATACTGGAAATCTATATATTGTCAAATATCAAACACACTGCTCACTGATATTACACCTGATTGATTATGACACTCTTTTTTTTTCTTTCTTTATGAGTCTATAACTAAACTCAGAACACAGTCACACTGTTAACTATAATAAAATCATTACTGCTTGAAAATGATTACAATATTGATCCTCCACACATTTAACAAGAGAATATTTAAGAGGAGCTAACGCAGTAGCTGAACATATTTACACACGTGTGCGATTAATTCAAAGTTTAATATTTAAATCATACATATATGTACAGTACAGATAGTTTTAGTCACTTATATATTATTATATTTAAAAAGCTATTTATTCCCAGACAGGAAGTTTTTATTTACTCAGTAAACACTTTATTATTAAATATTAAACAGTATTAATAGAGTAAGTAGTGCTTTTACACTTTATTATTAAATATTAAATAGTATTAATAGAGTAAGTAGTGCTTTTACACTTTATTATTAAATATTAATCAGTATTAATAGAGTAAGTAGAGCTTTTACACTTTATTATTAAATATTAATCAGTATTAATAGAGTAAGTAGTGCTTTTACACTTTATTATTAAATATTAAATAGTATTAATAGAGTAAGTAGTGCTTTTACACTTTATTATTAAATATTAATCAGTATTAATAGAGTAAGTAGAGCTTTTACACTTTATTATTAAATATTAATCAGTATTAATAGAGTAAGTAGAGCTTTTACACTTTATTATTAAATATTAATCAGTATTAATAGAGTAAGTGGAGCTTTTACACTTTATTATTAAATATTAATCAGTATTAATAGAGTAAGTAGAGCTTTTACACTTTATTATTAAATATTAAACAGTATTAATAGAGTAAGTAGATCTTTTACACTTTATTATTAAATATTAAACAGTATTAATAGAGTAAGTAGAGCTTTTACACTTTATTAATACTGATTAATATTTAATAATAGAGTAAGTAGAGCTTTTACACTATATTATTAAATATTAATCAGTATTAATAGAGTAAGTAGTGCTTTTACACTTTATTATTAAATATTAATCAGTATTAATAGAGTAAGTAGAGCTTTTACATTTTATTATTAAATATTAATCAGTATTAATAGAGTAAGTAGAGCTTTTACATTTTATTATTAAATATTAAACAGTATTAATAGAGTAAGTAGTGTTTTTCATACGTCAGTGTGTTTATTTAACTCTTTCCAAGCTTCTCCTAAACAACCCAGTATTATTATCAGTTCTGATCTAATACCTGCTTTAACTGCTCAGTACTTCATTAAGATAAATCAAGAACTGAACACATTCATACAATGTCTGGGGCGTCCAGGAGAAATCTGGAACCTAACTTTGTTCTTCAAACTGGATCAAGATCTGATCTACTTCTCTCACAATAACATATTCATGATACTTTGTATTGTATGTCTGATTATTTACATCTGTTCTAATCAGATCTGCTGTTCTTACTGGTGATCAGACACTGATTGATCAGATATAGACTGGGGTATGTCTGAAATCAGTTCCTGACTCTATGATATGGTGCTTATGTGATCATGGTGTTGTATGTGAGTGGAGAAGCAGTAGCACTGACGATATTCCACACAAGTCAGTGTGAAAGTGAAAGCATCACTCCTATTCCTCTGAATGGTGTCATATTTCGGAGTGACATGATTCCGAGTTATTAGGGAGTGTCTCTGAGTGGGCCGAGTGTGAGAGCGTGGGTGAAACATTGTAAGTTGTTAGTTAATTATTATTGTTTCCTCCCTCAAAACAAAGTAATCTATAAGTTAGTATGTTAGTGTTATGAGCGTTATGGAAAACAGCTAATCTAGTACATCAGGTGACGGTCGCTGTAGTACAAGGTTTAAAGTGGTATTAATGTAAATCTCATCACCCTGATGTGTCTCAGTGTGTTATATCTGTATTTCATGATCAATATTTATCATTATTTCACTTGAATGGTAAAATATTAAGTTCTTTATATTTTATATTATATTATTATATTACATTACTTATATTAAATTATATTATATTATTATATTATTATATTAATTTTGACTAACTTTTAAACTCTTTACAAATCAGTATGTAGCTCTAGACTGTCATTGTGTTACACTAATGAGACCTGTTGGTTTCCTGGATCAAGACAGGGTGGACAATGGTTGTGTAATGATCTATTAGTGTGTATTAGGCTTGGTTTATACGCCTCAGCTGTCATGCAACTTTTGTTGCTTGAAACGTACACATGATTTAGGAGATATTGAACCACAGAGATATTCTGCTCAGATGCTCACGTTTCCAGTAACTGTCTTCTAATCAGGTTAATCCTGCTCAGCCAAACCTTCACAGTCGCTCACTTTCGCTTTCTCTTCACGCAGAGCTTCAAGAACCACTACAAAACCTTCCAGAAACATTTCCCGGAGCTTTCCGAGACAGAGGACCTGATTGGAGGTGAGTTCCTCCTTTCTGAGGTCCAGCATTTACACTGTGTGTCCAAAACATTATTTCTGCCCCCAGTTTGTGCTGAAACCACTGAGAGGGTCATCCCAGCCCATCTGACCCGGCTTTACACAGTTGATGCAACTACATGAAACTAAATTGCACTTGAGTTGCAAAATGTTGTGAGGCGGTCAGTAATACAGAGGTCAGGTGATAGAATTGAATTTGTTCAGTTTTGTTTTTGAAGTGTGTAAGTTGCATGCAAATTATGTTGTAAGCAACACGAGACATGCAACTGGTTTCATTATGGTTTCACCATGTAAAGCCAGCCTAGGGCTGCATCCCAAACCACATGCTACAACCCTGCTGCCATAACTACACTGCTGTGTGATTTGATGGACTGTTTAGTGCAGTGGTATGTGGTTCTGGACCCAGCCAGAGGAGGATGACCTTCATTTAACTCACCTGGTTCAGCTCTTGTTAAGTGTAGAGCAGGTAAGCTCCAGGCTGGAGAGCGCTGAGATGGTGGAAAAGTCCTGCTCTGGTGTTAATAGTGTAAATTTCTGTCCCAGCATTCACCTGTGCCATTCAGAAGGAAGTGCTGTATCATGGCAAGATGTACGTGTCAGAACATCACGCATGTTTTCACTCATCGGTTCTGCTGAAGGAGACCAAGGTAAGACCTAGAAGATCCAACCCAGCACACTGTAACCCCTGGCCAGGTCGGACAAGCTTTACAGAACTTAAAGGTGCCATAGACTGTATTAATTCAGTATTTCTTCAGTATTTCTTCAGTATTTATTTAGTTTTTATTTAGTATTTAAATAGTTCTGATGTTCTACATAAAACATGTCTTTGGTCACCCATATGTGGTTCTACACCCATTTACACTTTGATGTGTTTCTAAAATAAAACACTGTTTTCATTTTTTTTGTTGAGATCATGAATAATTAATGAGCTTTGATCTGATTGGCTGGTTTATAGTGGTGATGATTACACAGAAGCAACACAGACCAAATAAAATGAGCTTCTGTGTAAATAAGCTCCGCCCACATACTATTTAGTTAGCTATGCTAGATACTGGCTTTCATCTTGACATCAAACACAAAGTAGATTAAAGTTGTCACTGTGAAACTTTCAGTTTAAGATGATCTGCTTCATTACATAATAACAGTGTTATTACAGGTTTACAGTACTGAGTACTGAACTCTCACTATTACACTATATAACAGTGTTATTACAGGTTTACAGTACTGAGTACTGAACTCTCACTATTACACTACATAACAGTGTTATTACAGGTTTACAGTACTGAGTACTGAACTCTCACTATTACACTATATAACAGTGTTATTACAGGTTTACAGTACTGAGTACTGAACTCTCACTATTACACTATATAACAGCGTTATTACAGGTTTACAGTTCTGAGTACTGAACTCTCACTAGTACACTATATAACAGCGTTATTACAGGTGTACAGTTCTGAGTACTGAACTCTCACTATTACACTATATAACAGCGTTATTACAGGTTTACAGTACTGAGTACTGAACTCTCACTATTACACTACATAACAGTGTTATTACAGGTTTACAGTACTGAGTACTGAACTCTCACTATTACACTATATAACAGTGTTATTACAGGTTTACAGTACTGAGTACTGAACTCTCACTATTACACTATATAACAGCGTTATTACAGGTTTACAGTTCTGAGTACTGAACTCTCACTAGTACACTATATAACAGCGTTATTACAGGTGTACAGTTCTGAGTACTCAACTCTTACTAGTACACTATATAACAGTGTTATTACAGATTTACAGTTCTGGGTACTGAACTCTCACTATTACACTATATAACAGCGTTATTACAGGTTTACAGTTCTGAGTACCGAAGTCTGACTAGTACACTATATAACAGCGTTATTACAGGTCTACAGTTCTGAGTACTGAACTCTCACTATTACTCCACCTAACAGTGTTATTACAGATTTACAGTTCTGGGTACTGAACTCTCACTATTACACTATATAACAGTGTTATTACAGGTTTACAGTTCTGAGTACTGAACTCTCACTATTACACTATATAACAGTGTTATTACAGGTTTAGTTCTGAGTACTGAACTCTCACTGTTACACTATATAACAGTGTTATTACAGGTTTAGTTCTGAGTACTGAACTCTCACTATTACACTATATAACAGTGTTATTACAGGTTTAGTTCTGAGTACTGAACTCTCACTATTACACTATATAACAGTGTTATTACAGGTTTAGTTCTGAGTACTGAACTCTCACTATTACACTATATAACAGTGTTATTACAGGTTTACAGTTTGTGGCACCTTTAAGGCTTTATCCACTGCTTTGGAACTGAAACATGGAAAGTATATAAATAAATATATATAATTTTTTTCACTGTAATGTTGGCACTAGGAGGAATGTCGTAACTAGAGCAGCTAAAGTTTCTGAATTAACTTCTTGTCTGCTGGACTGCCGTGTCCACTCATCCGTGCTCTGCTTCCTCGCAGGTTGTGATTCATGCCTCCACGATCTTAGCCATACAGAAAAAGAACACAGCGCGAGTCGTCCCCAACGCCATCGCCATTCACACCAACAGCGGAGAGAAGGTTTCAGCTCCTTATACTAACGGCTTTAAGTAATGACGTAAATGAGTCTATTTATGGTGTTCATGTGGTTTTATGTAGAAAAATAGTGATAATTTATTTATTAATGACTAATTCAGGCTGTTTTTGTTGCTATGCCTCTAAAAGACCCACGTCTTCATTCGCTTGAACGTTATTCAGGTTTAGAAACCTGTCAGAGATATTGGGGCTGATGTTCTGTAAGATATGAGACATGACTGTGACTAATGAGTCGTGAAGTATTTATCCAGTTTTATCCAGTTATCTTCTACACACATTGACAAACAATAACACACCAGGAAGGAGCTGTTGAATGTAGTGTGAATGTAGTGATGATGTGTGGGAGTGATACAGTGTTAGAGTGAGAGGAGAAGTTTATTAAAGTCTCCAGTTCTCTGTTGGTTCTCTAGTCTGGATAGAAGATGAGATCTGGTTGGAGACATACAGGTTCTGTACAACGTCCTGCAGGACATTTATTAGCTGGTCCTGTAGATCCTGAACACTCATAGGTTCCTAAGCTGTACTGTGGGAGCTGCTTGTACTTGTCCACAGATCAGACCATCCTCTCTCTACTGGTGGTCTGGAACAGCTCCAGAGCCTGTTAACCGTGTGTGAGTGTCCTCACGTAACCGCTGACCCCAACACCTCCTAACAGCTCGGTCAGAACAGACTGAATGGTGGTCAGTTTGTGGAAATGACCTCCTGTTTCTCTCAGTCTGATGATGCTCCTCTCAGAGTCTGTAAGAGTCGTAGATCTCAGCACGTCCAGCAGGTCTCTCACCGACAGGTACACGACCAGGCAGCCTCCTCTGAGAGTGTTTATAGATCAGCAGAGAAACAGTCCCTCGTTAATACCTGGGTGTGTTATTGTTTTGTCACTGAGTGTATTTTCGTAAACAGATGAAACGTTCAGTTACGCTCGTCTTAGTGATGCTTCACTGCAACTTCTCGTCTCTGTGTTTCAGTACCTGTTCGTGTCGATGCGCAATCGAGACGTATGTTTCAAAAACTTGCAGTCGGTGTGTCCTCAGCTGCAGGTGGGTGAGCTTTTTATAGCTTGTGATTAGAAACCTGAGTACCTGAACTCGGAACTCACTTGCAAACCTAAAGCTGGCTTTACAAGGTGAAGCAATTCAGTCAGAGTTGCATGCAACACATTTGCTTCCTCCACCAGACAGTCAAATTAGCAGCCTGTTTTTGGTTGGTACACTTTAACAGTCTCACCATAGAGAGTCAACCGTGATGAGGTTTTTGTTTTTGTCCATTGACCCGTTATAACCTATCAAATTAGTTTAGTACTATTGATTGTATTGTTTTGGTTGACGTTTCATGAAACCCAATTTAAGAAGCCAGACTCTGTTGCAGCCAGGTTGCAAATGAGTTGCAATTTAATTTCATATCGGTTTCAAGCAACTAAAGTCGCAAGCAAATTTCATGGTGTAAAGATAACCCAGAGAATTCTAGATAAAGATTGTTCTGTGACTGATCAGTGGCATGTTAGCTCCTGTGATCACCTGGAAAAGATCTGTGATAGAACAGAACCTGACACATTGCTGATGTTTGGGATGTAAATATATATATTAGGTTTAAGCTGATGTTAAAAATGTAAATAGGTGTGAGATATAAAACCATAGCTTCTGTTCTCCTTTCAGACTGTAAGTGCCAACGGCAGCCGTCTGACGTCTTCACCAGAGCATGGCCAGGAACTGGAAGCTGACACGGTAAGAATGCACCTGAAGGAGGAACTTTAAAATGAATAGCTCGCAGCAGCAGCAGCGTGCCAAAATTCACTATCCTGCCGCTAAACTAGAATATCCTGCTGCCTCCTCCGCTCTCCACCTCTCTCGTTTTTCCCCTCCGAGTCTGTTTCCTCAATCAGATTCCACCTTCTCTCACTGGAGTCGTATATCTCATCCTCTTCCTGCCACATACATCTTTATGTGTGTTTGATGTAGGGCTGTGTTTTGGCAAGAAACAATATGTATTGTGATACAGCGGTTACGATTTATTATATCACGATATATTGCGATTCAGCAAGTAAAGTGATATAAAGTGATTTTTCAAATCCTACTATTAAAACAGACCACTGTATGAACAGGTTTATCAATGTTTACAATAGCACTGCGCCCTTGTACTACTTGTTAATGTTGGAGTGGAGCTGAAAATGGATTACAACACTGCCATCTAGTGGTCAGACATTTAAACACAACACACAATTATTCACTGTCTGCCAGGAGTACCGTGTTTTTGAGAATCAATACAGTATCACCAAACATAATATCCCAATAATCGATACTTTGATATTTTCTTACACCCCTAGTTTGATGTGGACAGTGTGTTTGTGTGTTTGATATGAGGTGCCACCATACAGTCTTCAAAGCAAAACGATATTTATTTTAGTCTTAAAGATTACACGGTGATGTTTAGTGATGGTGTCCACTGTTCTTCTGTTTGGAACCCTGTTCTAAAGAATAAACAGAATTTGGAATTGTTCACGGTGCTGGTGATGGGAACCAAAGTTTAATGCCTCTACAAGCTCCCTCATAAGAAGCTGTATTACAAAGTAGTTATGAATATTCTTCACGATGTCAGACTAATGGACTAACAATGGTCTGTTCTTACAGGTTTCCAGCCACTCCAGTCAGGAGGATTGTATGGAACACCGCAGGGTCTCCCTTCCAGAGCAGGACAAGAGTCCAGTCAGCGTCCTGTCCTCTCTCTCAGTCACAGACATCCCCAACGGTCAGCAGCTCCACTCTCCTCACTCACACGTACTCACACAGCTGAGAGTCCAGATATACAAATATACAATAATATATATAATAAGCTATACAAATACATCAACATATAAATACACTGCAGTGCTTCCACCAGGGGGCAGTGTTTCAGACTGTGCAGCCGAAACTGATATATATTTATGATATAGTCAGTAAAGAAGAATCATCCTGCTCGGTGGTTGTCAGGTTGCATCGGGTTGTTGCTAAAGTGTTTTTTTTTATTTGGTTGCTAACCTGTTGCTTGGCAGTTTGCCAATGTGTACTAAGTGGTTGCTAACGTGTTGTTAGGTGATTGCTAATGGTTGGTGTTTGCCATGGTATTGCTCGGCAGTTGCCAAGATAAAACCGGGTGGTTGCTTAGGTGTTGCAAGGCGGTTGCAAATCTGTTGCTATGTGGTTCCTAAGGTGATGCTAGGCATTTGCTGATGTGTTTCTGGGAGTTTGCCATGGTGTACAGTATGTTTACTAAGAGGTTGCTAAGTTGTTACTAGAAGGTTGCTAATGTGTTGTTACCCTATTTGCAAACATGTATTGACTGGTTGCTAAGGTGTTGATAGGTGGTTGTCACTGTGTACCAAGTGCTTGCTAGGGTGTTGTGAGGTGGTTGCTAAAGTGTTATTACTCTATTTGCAAAGGTGTACTGCGTGGTTTCTAAGGTGTTGCTGGATGGTTGCTAAGCTGTTGCTAGGCAGTTACTGATTTGTTGATGGGAGGTTGCTGTGGTGTACAGGGTGTTTGCTAAGGTGTTGCTACCCTGTTTGCAAAGATGTATTGCCTGTTTGCTAAGGTGGTTGCTAAGATGTTATTACTCCATTTGCCAAGATGTACAGTGTGGTTTCTAAGGTGTTGCTAAATGGTTGCTAAGGTGTTGCTAGGCAGTTACTGATGTGTTAATGGGAGGCTGCCGTGGTGTACAGGGTGTTTACTGAGTGGTTGCTAAGGTGTTGCTACCCTGTTTGCAAAGATGTACTGGCTGGTTGCTAAGGTGTTGCTAGGCAGTTGCTGGGAGGTTCCTGTGTGGTTGCTGGCTGTTGGTGAAGATAAGTGGGAGTCTACCAGCCAAAACTCTGATAATCAAGTCACGTACATTTCACATGTGAATACTTTGCATACTTTGTAGGTAAACCGAATCATTCATGTGTGAAAAAAAGTGTGATTACTTGTGAACACATGAGCGTTTTGCACACTTTACGTGTTAAAAATCTTCTGCACGATGAAATATCAGGTTTAGCTCAGCTTTTGCCCATAAGGCCTTTACCACACACCTTCTTTCCTACGTCACAGCTGCTGACTGGACAGCTTGCTTAGGCCCCTAGTTTGAATCTTCAGGTCAGATGTTTCCTCATAAACGTGATCTACTGTATCAGTTTCCAGCCTTTCAGTGTTTATGTATGAAAGCAGGAACAAGTGATGGCTTAGCTGCAGCACACAGTGAGCTGTTACTCAAAGCAGATCATACAGGCTAGGCATGTCGGAAAATATTTAAAATATTGAATATCGGAATATCATGTTTGGTGATACTGCATCGATTCTCAACAACACAATATCAATACACAGATTCCTGACAGACAGTAATTCATTGTGTGTTGTGTTTAAACCTCTGACCACTAGATGGCAGTGTTGTAATCCATTTTCAGCTCCACTCCAACATTAACAAGCAGCACAAGAACACAGTGCTATTGTAAACATTGATAAACCTGTTCATACAGTGCTGTGTTTTAAAAGTAGGATTTGAAAAATCACAGTTTATCACTTTACTTGTAGTATCGCTGTATATCGTGATATAATAAATCATGACTGCTGTATCACGATACGTGCTGTATCGCCAGGGCTGGGCCAATACACAGCCCTACTACGGACTCTAGTTTGTTTCACTAGAACGTAGAACGTGATTGTGTGGAGGTTGGGAGAGAACCCTCCTGATTTTTATCTTGCTGTGGACAAACAACATATTTCTGATTTCTCTCCGAGAGGAACGTCCAGTTCTAGCATCACGGTGAGCGAGAACATAAGATGGAAATTCAGAAACTTTAACACAGCTTTTCAGATTCATGATGAAACAACCCTTAATCATGTGAGCCAGAGTCAGGATGATGTTTAATTAACAGGTGCAGTGCAGGGGTCTCAGGGGTCTCAGGGGTCTTAACTGATAGTATGATAATGACCCACTGTGACCACTTTAACAGGCCACGCAGTCAGCAGCTCCACACCACGTAGCAGCATCAGCAGAGACGGGCTCTCCACAGAGGAGGAGGACACAGTCCAGAGTAAGTATATATATATACATCACCTCCCTGTACCTCCACTCACTATATCAGCTCCACTGACCATACAGGACCTCCACTCACTATATCAGCTCCACTGACCATACAGGACCTCCACTCACTATATCAGCTCCACTGACCATACAGGACCTCCACTCACTATATCAGCTCCACTGACCATACAGGACCTCCACTCACTATATCAGCTCCACTGACCATACAGGACCTCCACTCACTATATCAGCTCCACTGACCATACAGGACCTCCACTCACTATATCAGCTCCACTGACCATACAGGACCTCCACTCACTATATCAGCTCCACTGACCATACAGGACCTCCACTCACTATATCAGCTCCACTGACCATACAGGACCTCCACTCACTGTATCAGTTCCACTGACCATACAGGACCTCCACTCACTATATCAGCTCCACTGACCATACAGGACCTCCACTCACTGTATCAGCTCCACTGACCATACAGGACCTCCACTCACTATATCAGCTCCACTGACCATACAGGACCTCCACTCACTATATCAGCTCCACTGACCATACAGGACCTCCACTCACTATATCAGCTCCACTGACCATACAGGACCTCCACTCACTGTATCAGCTCCACTGACCATACAGGACCTCCACTCACTGTATCAGCTCCACTGACCATACAGGACCTCCACTCACTGTCCCCTGTATCAGCTCCACTGACCATACAGGACCTCCACTCACTGACCACTGTATCAGCTCCACTGACCATACAGGACCTACACTCACTGTCCACTGTATCAGCTCCACTGACCATACAGGACCTCCACTCACTGTCCACTGTATCAGCTCCACTGACCATACAGGACCTCCACTCACTGTCCACTGTATCAGCTCCACTTACAGACTGTAGTTCATCTGATTCTCTGTATACTTTATTACTCTGTTCTTTAATGATCAGGACCCCCACAGGACCCCCACAGAACAGATACTATTAGGGAGGTGGGTCATTCTCAGCACTGCAGTGACACTGACGTGGTGGTGGTGTGTTAGTGTGTGTTGTGCTGGTGTGAGTGGATCAGACAGATCAGATCAGAGGTGTTTAAACACCTCAGTGTCACTGCTGGACTGAGAATCGTCCACCAACCAAAACTATCCGGACAGCAGTTTCCTGTGGGTGGCAAAAGATATGTAAATCGTGTTCTTACCACATGTTCTGTGATTAGCTGTCTCCTGGGTCACCATGGTAACAGAGAAGATCAAGTCGGTCCTCTCCGTGAGCAGAGCAACCAACATTGACAAACTCTTCATCGTCTACCTCGTACTGTGAGTAACCACCTGTCCTACACAGTCCTACACTCCTCAGAAACAGGGGTGTTTATCTAGAACATTAATAGATGGAGAACGTGTTCTATGTCATGTATCTCCATTTTTGTTGATTTTTATGTTTCTATATTATTTGGACGAGACAGCTGATCTTTATATCCTCTGAACGTTTGATGAATCATGGACCAATAAAAATGCTTTAAATTCACCTGGAAATAATTCTGGTTCCATTGTCTTGCATTGAAAGTGAAGACGGTTTTTGTTCTCTCCTGTAAAGTTACTGTTTTGGAGTTATATGTATTTCTTTGGACGATATGGATCTAGATAGTAGCAGCAAAGGTTCTGCTTTTGCTATGAGCCTGAAACTGGAACAGTAATAATTTTTTTTCAATGTTCTACAGAACTGCTTTTAAAAAGCTAACAAATTAAAGAAGCAGTATGTGTTTTTTACACAGAACTATACAATCTCCTTATATTCGGTCCCTAGTGCAATAAAGAAGATCAGTCTTCATGTTCTTCATGCTCTCAGTGGAGTTTGGAGCTGCTGTCTGAGTGTCTCTGAGATCCTAAAGAAATAATTAAAACTTAATCTTTTAATGAAATGATGTAAAGTCTCAGTGAGTAAAATATAAAATACTGAATGCTGGATGTGTAACTACAAACAAAGCCTGAATTAAACATATAAGATTTAAGATACTGTGTGGGTGTGGCTAATGAGCAGCTTGATTGACAACTCTTTATGCAACACTCCTAGCTGGCCCCGCCCCCATATAGAACCAATATCATTATCCAGCGAGATGCCTTGATCTTAATTTATCGTCCAATGAAAACAAAGTACCTCAGTTTTTTATGTGATGTTTAGTTTTCTTCATGGTTTGAACTCCACAGTCATCATTTACATTATATATCAAAATACTTTATCACTAACTGTCACTCAAAGTAAAGTTATTCCTGTAAACTTACTGTTTATAACTGGGTGATTCTTCAATTAGGGGAACTTTTATGTCCCTAGGTTATAAATTTGTGTTAAAATTACTTTATTACAAAACCAACATTTTAGGTATTAAAAAGATAATTCCTTTTATCCATTCCATGATTTAAAATAAATCTTCTTGCTACTTTGGCCTTGTCCCCAACCCAGACTTTAAAACTTCTGAGCCCCAATAAATGCTACAAAGTGACTAAACTTAAAAAGAAACTAAATGTACTGTTTAGTTTCATATTTGTACCTATGCATATTTCTGAGCAATATATTATCATCCCCAACATTATCATCATTACCACAACAGTGTATGACTTCTGCAGGGAACTATTTAAAGGTAGCACTTGTTTATGTTGTAACCATGGAAACAAAGACTCACAAAGGAGCACATGTCAGCCATGAGTGAGGAGTGACATGTTAATGTGTGTAAATGGGAGTAACTGAATGGTGTATTGCTCCTGATCATAGAGTACATTTATTCAGAGTCATTACCGTTTACATCAGTACCACAGTACTTTACAACTAAACATTACATTTACACATTATTTATTTATTTACAACTAAACATTACATTTACACATTATTTATTTATTTACAACTAAACATTTACACATTATTTATTTATTTATTATTTACAACTAAACATTACATTTACACATTATTTATTTATTTACAACTAAACATTACATTTACACATTATTTATTTATTTATTTACAACTAAACATTACATTTACACATTATTTATTTACAACTAAACATTACATTTACACATTATTTATTTATTTATTTATACAACTAAACATTACATTTACACATTATTTATTTATTTATTTACAACTAAACATTACATTTACACATTATTTATTTATTTACAACTAAACATTACATTTACACATTATTTATTTATTTACAACTAAACATTACATTTACACATTATTTATTTATTTACAACTAAACATTACATTTACACATTATTTATTTATTTACAACTAAACATTACATTTACACATTATTTATTTATTTATTTACAACTAAACATTACATTTACACATTAATTTATTTACAACTAAACATTACATTTACACATTATTTATTTATTTATTTACAACTAAACATTACATTTACACATTATTTATTTATTTACAACTAAACATTACATTTACACATTATTTATTTATTTACAACTAAACATTTACACATTATTTATTTATTTATTTATTAATTTATTTACAACTAAACATTACATTTACACATTATTTATTTATTTACAACTAAACATTACATTTACACATTATTTATTTATTTATTTACAACTAAACATTACATTTACACATTATTTATTTATTTACAACTAAACATTACATTTACACATTATTTATTTATTTATTTACAACTAAACATTACATTTACACATTATTTATTTACAACTAAACATTACATTTACACATTATTTATTTATTTATTTACAACTAAACATTACATTTACACATTATTTATTTATTTACAACTAAACATTACATTTACAAATTATTTATTTATTTATTTATACAACTAAACATTACATTTACACATTATTTATTATTTATTTATTTACAACTAAACATTACATTTACACATTATTATTATTTTTTACAACTAAACATTACATTTACACATTATTTATTTATTTATTTACAACTAAACATTACATTTACACATTATTTATTTATTTATTTACAACTAAACATTACATTTACACATTATTTATTTATTTACAACTAAACATTACATTTACACATTTCATTATTTATTTATTTACAACTAAACATTACATTTACACATTATTTATTTATTTACAACTAAACATTACATTTGCACATTATTTATTTACAACTAAACATTACATTTACACATTATTTATTTATTTATTTACTACTAAACATTACATTTACACTTTATTCATTTATTTATTTACAACTAAACATTATATTTACACATTATTTATTTATTTATTTACAACTAAACATTACATTTACACATTATTTATTTATTTACAACTAAACATTACATTTACACATTATTTATTTATTTATTTAAACTAAACATTACATTTACACATTATTTATTATTTATTTATAAATAAACATTACATTTACACATTATTTATTTATAACTAAACATTACATTTACACATTTATTTATTTATAACTAAACATTACATTTACACTTTATTTATTTATAATTAAACATTACATTTACACATTATTTATTTATTTATTTAGAACTAAACATTACATTTACACATTATTTATTTATTTATGTGGATTTAAAGTGCTTTGTAAAGTTAACTAGCTTTAGCAAATCCATGGCCTAGCTAGCTTTTTTCTTAAAAAAGTGAAAATCGTCATTACCACAACACGTCATTACCACAAAACGTCATTACCAACACATAACCTGTTGAGATGGCAATGATATTTGTTGATGGTAATGACAGGTTTTCAGTTTCACCATCAGTATCTTTTACATTATGTAGAAATTAATTATAATTAAGTCTAACAGTGTGATTTTATAATGAAATTCAAGTGAAATGTATTACTTTATAAAACGAAAAATTACAAAAGATGGCAAAAGAGCCCTCAGTTGAAGAATTACACATATATGTGTGTAAATATGCTTTTTTTCTATATGATATAAACACAACAGCTGCTCTTTATTTCCAGAGTCATGATGAATGGACCAATAGAAATGCTCCAATTCACTTGAAATGGAACCTGTTTACAGATATATGGAAACATGCTGACGCCTTAGAGGCTCCTGATGTAACATGATCACGTTTCATGATTTGGAGGAAGCGCTGGTTGACCGTGTTGGTATGCAGTCAGTCAGGAAGACTCCACCCGCCTGTAGGGAGCGCCGTACCTGATGCGGCTGATACGCTCCTGCAGTTCCACAGACTGTTTACGTTCTAGTTCAGTTCAACATCACTGCTAGTGTCAGTTAGAGTTCATACTCTGCTGTTATGAGTCAGAACTTCTACAAATACAACAAACACTTACTCTACAAACTCACACTGGTCTTTAAATGAAATCAAAGTTTTTAGAATGAATTCATTTGAATGTAAGACTTTAGGGAAACTGTGCTTGTAGGCGTGATGCATTGGTCACGCTGCGCTGACTGGTACCTGCTTGTATGGATGCTGTCGTCTTCTGTAGCATCACACGCTCCTGATTAAACTGCTGCGGTGAAAATAAGTCATCATTTACTGATCATCAAATTTAAAATATAAAATATAATAAGTAAATATAAAAAAGGGGGGTGTATTAAAGGTGCAGTGTGTAACATTTAGGAGGGGCTTGAAATATAATATACAAATATATGTTTTTATTAGTGTGTAATCACCTGTAACCAGGGCTGCACCTAACGATTCTTTTCTTAATTGATTAATCCAGTAATTCTTTTATATATATATATATATATATATATATATATATATATATATATATATATATATATATATATATATATATATATCTCCCCTAACTACTTTAGATGCATGCAAGCCATTGTTTGTAGCTTACGCTCCGAATAAACCGATGCTTTCAAAAGGAGCGGCCATCTTTGCGACATATCGACGTAATTTCATAATCAATTACCTGTAAATACAGTGTGTTGTGTTCTCGTTAGTTTAGAATGAGTCTTCATATCCACATAGTAGCAGCTCATCTTCAGCAGATACTACCACCACCATGTTTCTACAGTAGAACAGAACAGACACACTGACTGTACAGAGAGAGGCTTTTATATTTTATGTTGAAGCAGCTACTTAAGTTTGTGCTGTAGCTCCGACTGGCTGATATAGAGCGAGTGTTGTGAGAAGTTAGAGAAACCAAATTTTGACGACTGCAGGATCATATTTATTATTTAGCACAAGAAATTATGCGGAAGGGTGAATCTGTTTCATCAAATATAGTGAAACCAAAGTCTTTAGTCGCTCTGCTCAATCACACACTGCACCTTTAATACGAATTCACTTACAAACTCAACAAATACCTGTTTAACCAGGGGGCGCCAAAACTGACCAGATATAGAAGATAAAGGAAGAGCGACTGTCTGTATGCATGATCTCCAGACAGTGGGGATGACTGAGGGTGGGCTTACTGCTTATCTTTCAAACTGAAGACCCCATAGCCTCACTGTGCGTTATAGATCACAGTGTGGGGTGATGTGTAGTGATGCTGGCTGTAGTGTAGTGTAGTGTAGTGCTGTGTATCACTCTTGCTGTGTGTTTGTATGTGGCTGCAGAGTGACGCTGCTGCTCCTGACGTCCGGTTACATCGGTCTACGCATCGTAGCTTTAGAGGAGCAGCTGAACACACTGGGAGCGATGTCCGAGTTCAGCCTACAGAGAGAGTGAGTACCCTCTCACACACACACACACACACACACACACACACAACCACCACAGAGCAGATACTTTTAGGGCGGTGGGTCATTCTCAGCACTGCAGTGACACTAACGTGGTGGTGGTGGTGGTGGTGGTGTTATAGGGGTGGGCGATATGGCCCTACAATAATATCACAATATTTCATGGTGTTTTTGTGATAACGATACTCTCGGCGATACGACAAAACATTACATTTTAAAAAATATATTTCAAGAATACACTACTGCAACAAAATTAAAATTAAAATTCAATTTTGTTGATATGATATGGCACACCCCTAACTGAGATATATATAAAAAAACCCAAAATTTAATCAGATTGTAACAGAAGTCAATGATCCAGAATGTCCTCATACTAAATAATGCACTCCAAATATCTCCACATATCCAGGACTGAAGTAAAGTGAATGATACTGGAGATAATAAATATATATATATATAATAGATATATAATAGGAAATGAGAAATGTTTGAGTTTATCTTTTTCTGAAAACAGTAAAAGTAGTACCTGGTGTGATAATTAGTGATGGGTGATATGGGGTGATATTTCAGGGTATAATATCGTTCACCATATTCAGACATGTTGGCGATATTATTGTGTACGATACAGTATGGCACAGCCCTAGTGTGTAAGTGTATGTTGTGCTTGTGTGAGTGGATCAGACACAACAGTGCTGCTGGGCTGAGAAGCGGTTGAGAAGCTTTTTCTATAATTAGACCCTCTTCCTCGTCCCCAGGTACCAGGAATCCTAACTCTCCAAGAGTCTGAATGACATCGTAGGACTAGAGACACGAAGAACCCTCCAGATCGTAACCTGCAGCGCAGCAGGACGTCTTCATGGTCAGAGTGAGCTGATCCGGAAACACAGCGGGCGGCGTCTGCTGCAGGTCTGCTGAGGCTCCAGCTGTGTCCCGACCGGCTAACTGACCGCATCCTTACGGGAAAGCTCATCCATCCAGGAGATCTAATACAGAGGGACGTTCTTCCGAGGCCCTCAGTTTCAGTGCTGGTTTTAACAGGTCCTCGTCAGAACCTACGTTTCCCTCTGGTGAAGGTTCAGAGCTGATCTGTTGCTGTAGCAGCTCACGAGAAGTGTGTTAGATGAGCCCTTAGACAACCTAACAGCTGTCTGATACAGTTCTCCCCCAGTACGTCTGATTATCTCCCTCTGCTAGTCTGCTAGGCTGTTCATAAAGCTATGCTTCCTGCTGACACCTGGAACCTACCTGTTGGTGAGGTGCAAGTTAACTCCAGTACTGAAACGGAGGGCCAGACCGGGACTCCAGAATACCTGACAGGAACGTCCCAGAGAGATGATGTACATACTAGGGTTGGGCAATATGACAAAAATATTATGGCTGTGTCTCAAATCCTAGTGAGCTCCCTACATAGGCAGCATAGTACACGCTCCCGACATGTAGACTGTCCCAATTCTTACATACCTTAAACATGCTGCTACTGAGGAACCTTATTTACACCTGATTTTAAAGAAGTGAACTCTTCCTCAGCCACTTAAAAAAATCCATGATGCACCACAAGGCTGATCTAGGAGCAGTGAAGTGGTTTTAAAATGTGATTATTTGATCTTCTGGAGTTTTAATGTGTTTCTGGTCATATAATCACACAAAACAGTATTTTATTATCAACTCTGTAACGAGTCCTTCACCATTTACACTTTATACTCCAGACATTAGCATTTATGCTAGCGGATTTTTAAACCTCGGGCTATTGTTTTCGATGGTGGTCGGTATCTTAGCAACCAGCTAAACCACCGGTGTCGTGCTGCAGTGGGCGGGAACAAGCCGTGACGCAGTCTCTCTCTAACTAGAGCGTCTCAGTAATCTGTTTACACACTCACTACCTAGACAGCCTACTTACACACTCACTACCTAGACAGCCTACTTACACACTCACTACCTAGACAGCCTACTTACACACTCACTAGCTAGACAGCCTACTTACACACTCACTACCTAGACAGCCTACTTACACACTCACTACCTCGACAGCCTACTTACACACTTACTACCTAGACAACCTACTTACACACTCACTACCTAGACAGTCTACTTACACACTCACTACCTAGACAGCCTGCTTACACACTCACTACCTAGACAGCCTACTTACACACTCACTACCTAGACAGCCTACTTACACACTCACTACCTAGACAGCCTACTTACACACTTACTACCTAGACAACCTACTTACACACTCACTACCTAGACAGCCTACTTACACACTCACTAGCTAGACATCCTACTTACACACTCACTACCTAGACAGCCTACTTACACACTCACTAGCTAGACAGCCTACTTACACACTCACTAGGGTTTGGGACAGACCCAGTACTGCAGTACTTTGATGTCCATGTTGTGGACACGTCTCCAGTTATTTTCTACATCAACTGATGCAGCAGCTGCCGTTTGCATTACAGTCTCAGGGTCAGTTGTGAGCTGGATGTTTACAAACCGGCCTTGTGACCAGAATGTCGCTTTAAAATAAACATATTTTGATTTTATGCTGTTAATTAGGGGTCACATACAAACTCAGGTCATTGTTTAGCTGCCTCAACTGGAGCTGCCGCACTGGTCTGCCACAGGGGGCGCTGTAACAAATAAGTTCACCCAGTTGGTCCTTCATAGCCCAGCAGCTGTAACTATACCCGGGACACCTCTGAAACTCTCGTATGCTGTCGTATTATTATGAGTCTGAAGACTTTCACAGTTTCACAAGAGCTTGGAGCGGAGAGTGAAGACTCAGACTGAAGACTGAAGGGTTGACGAGGTGAAGGGTCTCTGGTAAAGAAAATGTGGACATTCTACCAAACTAGAAAATTTGTTGACAACATGCCACAAAGTTAGCGGTGGGCCAGTGAGTCACTGTCCCAATTCGTACCTCCCTTAAACATACTGACTACTGAGGTTCTCCCTTCAGCTGAACTGTAAAGAAGCCCCGACTGGTTCCTCAGTCGCTAAGACAATCCCATGATGCAACACAAGCTACACTTTGTCCATCACGAGTGGAGCTCTGAGTGGTGATACATCTTCAGATGTAAGTGATCAGCAGCAGCGCTCGTCTTCTTAAAAGTTGGCGTCTGACTGCTGCACCTCCAAACACCTGTCTACCTCACTCCTCTAGAACAACAACCATCAACACTGCAGTAGAACCCACAAGAGGAGAACCCATGGAGCTGAAACGCTGAGGAGACGCTGCAGCTGAGGTCAGTAAACACTGCTCACATGCAGTGGGCGGGAACAAACCATGACCAGTTTCTCTCTAACTAGAGCGTCTCAGTGGTCTGACTTATGAGGAGAGAACACTGATACTTACACAGCTGATCCAGAGTCAGTGATGCTTACACAGCTGATCCAGAGTCAGTGATGCTTACACAGCTGATCCAGAGTCAGTTCTACTTACACAGCTGACCCAGAGTCAGTCATGCTTACACAGCTGATCCAGAGTCAGTGATGCTTACACAGCTGATCCAGACTCAGTGCTACTTACACAGCTGATCCATAGTCAGTGATGCTTACACAGCTGATCCAGAGTCAGTGATGCTTACACAGCTGATCCAGAGTCAGTGATGCTTACACAGCTGATCCAGAGTCAGTGATGCTTACACAGCTGATCCATAGTCAGTGATGCTTACACAGCTGATACAGAGTCAGTTCTACTTACACAGCTGACCCAGAGTCAGTTCTACTTACACAGCTGACCCAGAGTCAGTCATGCTTACACAGCTGATCCAGACTCAGTGCTACTTACACAGCTGATCCAGAGTCAGTTCTACTTACACAGCTGATCCAGAGTCAGTGATGCTTACACAGCTGATCCAGAGTCAGTGATGCTTACACAGCTGATCCAGAGTCAGTTCTACTTACACAGCTGACCCAGAGTCAGTCATGCTTACACAGCTGATCCAGAGTCAGTGATTCAGTGCTACTTTCACAGAGATCCAGGTTTGGAGACAGAATTATAATTGGTGCTGATGATCCACCAAATACTCAGAAAAGCTTATTGTAAGATAATTGATCACGATATTGATACAGTATCGTCATATCGCCCAGCCCTAAACCAGAGTGTGGATTTTCAATAACCACGAACGTCAAACAGCAGCTCACTGTTTATATACTCTAAAGCTGTGAAACTAATTAAGGTTGTTTATTCTCTGTGATGTATGTAATCAGACTGAGTTCCTGATTGGACGTTCAGGATCATTGTGGGCGGCTGGAACGTTCGTGGTGTTATTACTACCTGTTATAGAGTTTTAAGTTTATGTATGTGAGTTATTTGTCCCTGAATCATCCAGAACTGGTTTAAACACCATCCCGTACGCGGCCTTTACTCTTCGCTGTTGCCGGGGCGACCTTAGTCCGGAGTCCTGGTACACTAACCAGCTGATTGTAGCGACGCCTGCTGAGCCTTATTAATGACGTAATCAATGCTAGATTATGAACATGATGATCATAGATCAAAGTACGTTCTCTCTTTTTCTCTTTGATGTCCTTAAAGATTCTGTAATCTGTCTGATAGACGATTCTAATCTGATGCTCAGACAATTCAAATCTGATGCTCAGCAGCTTCTCTCTACTGTTTTATGACGTCACATGTTTTATTACAGTTTTTTGTTGTTATTGTTTTACTCGTGATCGTATGTACAGTTAAATTTATGTGTGATTTGTACATTGTTTTGATATTAAATGTTAAATATTATATTAAAACTATTTTGAAATACTTGTATGTGATTTTATTGGCTGGAGCTCCATCTACAGACAATAGTGTGTGTGTGTGTGTGTGTGTGAGTGTGTGTGAGTGTGTGTGAGTGTGTGTGGGTGTGAGTGTGTGTGAGTGTGTGTGTGTGTGTGTGTGTGTGTGTGGACACTACACTGCCAAAAGTATTCGCTCGTCTGCTTCACACGTATATGAACTTGAGTGGTGATGATGTTTACAGTGGTGGTGGTGATGTTTACATTGGTGATGATGTTGTTTACAGGGTTGGTGATGGTGTTTACAGTGGCGGTGATGGTGTTAACATTGGTGGTGGTGATGTTTACAGGGTTGGTGATGTTGTTTACAGGGTTGGTGATGGTGTTTACAGGGTTGGTGATGGTGTTTACAGTGGTGGTGATGTTTACGGTGGTGGTGATGATGGTGTTTACAGTGCTGGTGATGGTGTTTACAGTGGTGGTGATGGTGTTTACAGGGTTGGTGATGGTGTTTACAGTGGTGGTGATGTTTACGGTGGTGGTGATGATGGTGTTTACAGTGCTGGTGATGGTGTTTACAGTGCTGGTGATGGTGTTTACAGTGGTGGTGATGGTGTTTACAGTGGTGGTGATGGTGTGTACAGTGGTGGTGATGGTGTGTACAGTGGTGGTGATGGTGTTTACAGTGGTGGTGATGGTGTTTACAGTGGTGGTGATGGTGTGTACAGTGGTGGTGATGGTGTTTACAGTGGTGGTGATGGTGTGTACAGTGGTGGTGATGGTGTTTACAGTGGTGGTGATGGTAACCAGGGGTCTCCATGTCTACAACACTAATCTACACATTGTATTTACTATGAAAACCCACCAGTGAAGCTACACGTGTCTTCAGAGTTTATCTGGATGTTGATGGTAAAATGTGGAAGATCTGAAAATACTAGGTTTTCTTTGGGGACTATTTGAACCTCACAGCGTCCTGCATGTATCCCTCCACCATGAATGGAGTTTAAGACTGAGATCTTCTCTAAACTATCATAAACAGCGTCTCAGAATCAGACAGTGTATTTATAACATCTACTGTAAGAACTTTCTGTGAATGGATCTAAATCAATAATCTTCTGTACAAACAAAAATTTCTTTATACGTTTTGAAAAAGTGGTCAAAAAAGCAGGAAAGGTCTGCAGCTCTTGACGTACAAGTGCAGAACACAGATCTCCAGAACTGCCTTTCACTGAAAAAACTCACCGCAGTCTATTTATTTCAAACTTGAGCAGGGCTCCATCTAGTGGTCTTTCAGCGTTAGTGTATATTACACCACTTTATTAGATCTACCTCCCTGTATCTCCACTCACTGACCACTGTATCAGCACCACTGACCATACAGGACCTCCACTCACTGTCCACTGTATCAGCTCCACTGACCATACAGGACCTACACTCACTGTCCACTGTATCAGCTCCACTGACCATACAGGACCTCCACTCACTGTCCACTGTATCAGCACCACTGACCATACAGGACCTCCACTCACTGTCCACTGTATCAGCACCACTGACCATACAGGACCTACACTCACTGTCCACTGTATCAGCACCACTGACCATACAGGACCTCCACTCACTGTCCACTGTATCAGCACCACTGACCATACAGGACCTCCACTCACTGTCCACTGTATCAGCTCCACTGACCATACAGGACCTACACTCACTGTCCACTGTATCAGCTCCACTGACCATACAGGACCTCCACTCACTGTCCACTGTATCAGCACCACTGACCATACAGGACCTCCACTCACTGTCCACTGTATCAGCTCCACTGACCATACAGGACCTCCACTCACTGTCCACTGTATCAGCTCCACTGACCATACAGGACCTCCACTCACTGTCCACTGTATCAGCTCCACTGACCATACAGGACCTCCACTCACTGTCCACTGTATCAGCTCACTGACCATACAGGACCTCCACTCACTGTCCACTGTATCAGCTCCACTGACCATACAGGACCTCCACTCACTGTCCACTGTATCAGCACCACTGACCATACAGGACCACCACTCACTGTCCACTGTATCAGCACCACTGACCATACAGGACCTCCACTCACTGTCCACTGTATCAGCTCCACTGACCATACAGGACCTCCACTCACTGTCCACTGTATCAGCTCCACTGACCATACAGGACCTCCACTCACTGTCCACTGTATCAGCTCCATTTACAGACTGTAGTTCATCTGATTCTCTGTATACTTTATTACTCTGTTCTTTAATGATCAGGACCCCCACAGGACCACCACAGAGCAGATAGGGAGGTGGGTCATTCTCAGCACTGCAGTGATGCTGGTGGTGTGTTAGTGTGTGTTGTGCTGGTGTGCTTGGAGTGGATCAGACACAGCGGTGTATAAACATGTACCAAAAATGTGTCTCCTAACAACCACCTGCTAGACCTACCAACACTGTGACCATCAGATAATCAACACTTTGATCTTATGGAGGGAGGAGAACATCACACTGCTTCAGATCTGAGAACATCCACACTGTCCATCCTTCCACTACGAGAAGACACCTCAACACTGTGGGTCTGAAAGGATGTGTATCTGTTCAAGAAGCTCCTCACTGAGAAAAGGAGATACAGACACACCAAACAAAGAAGCTGAACACTGGACTGACCACCCCAGAGTCCAGAACCTCAACATCACTGAATGGACTGACCACCCCAGAGTCCAGAACCTCATTACCACTGAATGGACTGACCACCCCAGAGTTCAGACCCTCAACATCACTGAATGGACTGACCACCCCAGAGTCCAGAACCTTAATACCACTGGATGGACTGACCACCCCAGAGTCCAGAACCTCAACACAACTGAATGGACTGACCACTCCAGAGTCCAGAACCTTAACACCACTGAATGGACTGACCAACCCAGAGTCCAGAACCTCAACATCACTGAATAAACTGACCACTCCAGAGTCCAGAACCTCAACATCACTGAATGGACTGACCACCCCAGAGTCCAGAACCTCAACATCACTGAATGGACTGACCACCCTAGAGAGTTTACCTAATTCTGTTGTTTATTAAGCTACTGGTTGCCTAATTTCCTTCAGGACCATCCATCCATCCATCCATCCATCCATCCATCCATCCATCCATCCATCCATCCACATTACTGTTATGGATCCACCCATTAACTGCCATTAATGTTAGCGCCCCCTAATGCCTATATAATGTTTTGTAGTAATCTTTAGAATCAGCTCTCCGGAGTATGAGTTACTACTTTCTATTACTGCAACTTTCCTGCCACCAGATGGCGCCAAAAACCCAAGACACTAGCGAACGCAGCCGATCACCATCAGAATGAATCTGTAGCTGCAGCTTTCAGGTGAAATCATTCCATCGTGTGACTGGAGAGCAGTTTTACAGTGAAGAGTGAGCTGAAATGTTCCATATCTCCGGTTACAGGAGGCGTTTGGTTGCAGATGTTTCGGTGCTCGTGCTGCGAACCTCGTTTTCTTCCCTGCAGTAAATGAATTTGGTTTTATAAGATCATGAACACTCGCTGAAACATTTTAATAACAAGTCTGACTGACAGGTCCAGATGAGCAGCTGCCGGTCTAAGCCTGTATTTAATAAGCGACCCTCCTGCTGTCGCTCCTCTAAACGATATGATGGCATCGATTCATCATCTTTATCTTGAATTCAGGTGCTGGACGTGAGCCATCTGTCTTCATTCACCTGAGATTGAGTAACACTTACAGACTCTCTTGTCAGGTGTGCCGAGGCAATAAACTCTACATTCACGTCCTGGCTTTGAATCGCTGACAGCCTTGGAGGCTTTGAGCTGTTCATGAAGAACACGTCGGAGTGAGAGAGAGCTGGTCCTGAATCAGTTCAGCAGTGAACCTCGTGTGAGTCTATGAGACATGATCAGATTCCTCTCTTACAAAAACTCACAGAGCTCGTCTCCCGCTTCCTCGAGGCCGTCAGAGGAAACAGCATTCCAGACTCTATTACTAACAACTCAGTCCAGCAGACTGTAAAACTGTCTGGACAGCGTGAGTCAAAAGTCTCAGGACACCCTTTCATTTCAGAAAGAAAAGGGAAGATGATGTACCTGAAGACCCCAGCTAGTAACGGGTCCTGAACATGGCCCCATCTTGAAAGCCGCCATATTGGATCAAGGGTTAGTTTCTCCAATGGGAAGGTGGTCGTGTAGCAGATCAAAGAAGATCAGAACTGATCAGAAATTGATTATTGTTCAATTTGCTGTCCCTGCTGCTGAACACAGATCTGAAGGTGCAGTTCAGCACATGTTGTTCAGTGTGGTTGTTGTTTACACCACTACCACCACTGCAAACACCATCACCACCACCACCACCACTGTAAACACCATCATCACCACCACCACCACTGTAAACACCATCATCACCACCACTGCAAACACCATCACCACTGTAAACACCATCACCGCCACTGTAAACACCATCACCACCACTGTAAACACCATCACCACCACTGTAAACACCATCACCACCACCACCACCACTGTAAACACCATCATCACCACCACTGCAAACACCATCACCACTGTAAACACCATCACCACCACCACCACCACTGTAAACACCATCATCACCACCACTGCAAACACCATCACCACTGTAAACACCATCACCGCCACTGTAAACACCATCACCACCACTGTAAACACCATCACCACCACTGTAAACACCATCACCACGACTGTAAACATCATCATCACCACTGTAAACACCATCACCACCACTGTAAACATCATCACCACCACTGTAAACACCATCACCGCCACTGTAAACACCATCACCACCACTGTAAACATCATCACCACCACTGTAAACACCATCACCACCACTGTAAACACCTTCACCGCCACTGTAAACACCATCACCACCACTGTAAACATCATCACCACCACTGTAAACATCATCACCGCCACTGTAAACACCATCACCACCGCTGTAAACACCATCACCGCCACTGTAAACAACATCACCACCACAGTAAACACCATCACCACTACTGTAAACACCACCACCACCACCACTGTAAACATCATCACCACCACTGTAAACATCACCACTGTAAACATCATCATCACCACTGTAAACACCATCACCACCACTGTAAACATCACCACTGTAAACATCACCACTGTAAACACCACTACTAACACAACTGTAAACATTACCACTAACACCACTGTAAACATCATCACCACCACCACAGTAAACACTATCACCACCACTGTAAACACTATCACCACCACAGTAAACACCATCACCACCACTGTAAACACTATCACCACCACCACTGTAAACACCATCACCACCACCACTGTAAACACCATCACCACCACTGTAAACATCATCATCACCACTGTAAACATCACCACCACTGTAAACACCATCACCGCCACTGTAAACACCATCACCACCACTGTAAACATCATCACCACCACTGTAAACACCATCACCACCACTGTAAACATCATCACCACCACCATAGTAAACACCATCACCACTACTGTAAACACCACCACTGTAAACACCATCACCACCGCTGTAAACACCATCACCACCACTGTAAACATCATCACCACCACCATAGTAAACACCATCACCACTACTGTAAACACCACCACCACCACTGTAAACATCATCACCACCACTGTAAACATCACCACTGTAAACATCATCATCACCACTGTAAACATCATCATCACCACCACTGTACACACCATCACCACCACTGTAAACACCATCACCACCACTGTAAACATCACCACCACTGTAAAGACCATCACCACCACTGTAAACATCATCACCACCACTGTAAACATCACCACTGTAAACATCACCACTGTAAACACCACCACTAACACAACTGTAAACATTACCACTAACACCACTGTAAACACCATCACCACCACTGTAAACACCATCACCACCACTGTAAACACCAGCATCACTGTAAACACCATCACTAACACAAATGTAAACATTACCACTAACACCACTGTAAACACCATCACCACCATTGTAAACACCATCACCACCACTGTAAACACCACCACCACTGTAAACACCATCACTAACACAACTGTAAACATTACCACTAACACCACTGTAAACACCATCACCACCACTGTAAACACCACCACCACCACTGTAAACACCATCACTAACACAACTGTAAACATTACCACTAACACCACTGTAAACACCATCACCACTACTGTAAACACCACCACTGTAAACACCATCACCACCGCTGTAAACACCATCACCACCACTGTAAACATCACCACTGTAAACATCATCATCACCACTGTAAACATCATCATCACCACCACTGTACACACCATCACCACCACTGTAAACACCATCACCACCACTGTAAACATCACCACCACTCTAAAGACCATCACCACCACTGTAAACATCACCACTGTAAACATCACCACTGTAAACACCACCACTAACACAACTGTAAACATTACCACTAACACCACTGTAAACACCATCACCACCACTGTAAACACCATCACCACCACTGTAAACACCAGCATCACTGTAAACACCATCACTAACACAACTGTAAACATTACCACTAACACCACTGTAAACACCATCACCACCATTGTAAACACCATCACCACCACTGTAAACACCACCACCACTGTAAACACCATCACTAACACAACTGTAAACATTACCACTAACACCACTGTAGACACCATCACCACCACTGTAAACACCAGCACCATCACTGTAAACACCAGCACCACCACTGTAAACACCAGTACCATCACTGTAAACACCAGCACCACCACTGTAAACACCAGCACCACCACTGTAACGACCATAACCACCACTGTAAACACCAGCATCACCACTGTAAACACCATCATCACCACTGTAAACACCATCATCACCACCACTGTAAACACCATCACCACCACTGTAAACACCAGCACCACCACTGTAAACACCAGCACCACCACTGTAAACACCATCACCACCACTGTAAACACCATCATCACCACTGTAAACACCATCATCACCACTGTAAACACCAGCACCACTGTAATGGCAACTTTATAACAGAGGCCCAAAACAGTCTTGACCTTCAATGTAAGTCAATGGAACCAGATTTTTTTCCAAGCTATTTTGGAGCATTTCTATTGGTCCATTCATCGCGAAACCATAACACAATGTACACGGCAGCTGTTGGATTTTTAAAAAATCTAAATCAAGAAAAATGGAGGTAGATGTTTTTGTTTAGACAGTGACGATATTGTCACTCTTTAATTGTTATGAGGTACTAGAAGAGACGAAGCCTCGTATATGTTAACCAGGTTAAATGTGGTGAGACAATAAACATGATTTGACTTGATTTAGTTTGATTTGGGTTGAAAAGCACTGAAGGAATCTGGCAACCCTTTCCTTAAAATCATATCAGACACAAAGAACAGTAACTCTCTGTCTGCTTGGTGGGAAATGAATAATGTAGAAGTGACTGAATTAATAAAGCAGACAGGTCGGAGCTGAAGTCCTCCGAGTTTCAGACACGTTCCAGTCTGAGCTGGACGAGAAACGGAGCGTAGCAGCTCTAAAATCTAGCTTTGTTCTGAAACTCTCTCTCTCTTTTTCTCTCTGTATCTCTCTCTCTCTCTGTCCCTTTTTATCTCTCTCTCTCTTTCTCCCTTTCTCTCTCTATCTCTCTCTCTCTCTCTTTCTCTCTCTCTTTCTCTCTCTCTCTCTCTCTTTCTCTCTCTCTTTCTCTCTCTCTCTCTCTTTCTCTCTTTTTCTCTCTACCTCTCTCTCCCTTTCTCTCTCTCTCTTTATTTTTCTCTCTCTCTCTCTCTTTATTTCTCTCTCTCTACCTCTCTCCCGCTCTATTTCTCTCTCTCTCTTTATTTCTCTCTCTCTCTCTCTATTTCTCTCTCTCTCTCCCATTCTCTCTCTCTCCCTCTCTGTTTCTCTCTCTCCCTTTATTTCTCTCTCTTCCTCTCTATCTCTCTCTCTCCCTCTCTCTCTCTCTCTCTCTCCTCTGTTTCTTCTTCTCTCTCTCTGTTTCTCTCTCTCCCTTTATTTCTCTCTCTCTCCCTCTCTCCCTCTCTCTCTCTCTCTCCTCTGTTTCTTCTTCTCTGTCTCTGCGTGTCGTCTCCTCATTGTGGCAGATCAAACAGTGAGAAGTATGACCTCACTCTGAGATGACATCATTACAGAGCACGTACACAGCACACTATAAAATATTCACTCTAATGCCCCCCCCCTGGAGCCCCCCCTGGAGCCCCCGCCCCTCTCAGTGCCCAACCCCCCTCAGTACCCCCCCTTCTCACACTACTGCTCCCTCATGGCCCCCTGGGGGAACTCGGCCCACTCTATAAAAATCATATCTGTTGACATATCAGCACACACACCATGAACCGCATCGCAGCGGTGGACGTCTCCATGGCAACCCTGATAAAGTAGGCCAGGCCTGGTCTCTGGGTATAGAAGGTCAAGTGGCCGAGTGAGCGGTGACCCCTGACCCCTGTGGGCTGGGAGTGATTGTACTGTCTGTGATTCTTCATTAGTGCTGATCCCCTCTAATCTAATTAACGAGCTCGTTAACATCAGTTTCCAACAGTCACTGACCGTACCTAGTGTTTACCTTAACAGCTAATCTTGTGTATGTGTCTAAACCACCTGATCTGATAGTGTAACAGTGTGTATCTGATCAATAAGTGTCTGATCACCAGTAGGAACAGCAGATCTGATTAGAACAGATGTAAATAATCAGACATACAATACAAAGTAACATGAATATGTTATTGTGAGAGAAGTAGATCAGATCTTGATCCAGTTTGAAGAACAAAGTTAGGTTCCAGATTTCTCCTGGACGCCCCAGACATTGTATGAATGTGGTCAGTTCTTGATTTATCTTAATGAAGTACTGAGCAGTTAAAGCAGGTATTAGATCAGAACTGATAATAATACTGGGTTGTTTAGGAGAAGCTTGGAAAGAGTTAAATAAACACACTCACGTATGAAAACACTACTTACTCTATTAATACTGATTAATATTTAATAATAAAGTGTAAAAGCACTACTTACTCTATTAATACTGATTAATATTTAATAATAAAGTGTAAAAGCTCTACTTACTCTATTAATACTGATTAATATTTAATAATAAAGTGTAAAAGCTCTACTTTATTAATACTGATTAATATTTAATATAAAGTGTAAAAGCACTACTTACTCTATTAATACTGATTAATATTTAATAAAAAAGTGTAAAGCTCTACTTACTCTATTAATACTGTTTAATATTTAATAATAAAGTGTAAAAGCTCTACTTACTCTATTAATACTGATTAATATTTAATAATAAAGTGTAAAAGCTCTACATACTCTATTAATACTGATTAATATTTAATAATAAAATGATTACTGAGTATAATATATATATATATTATAACTTCTGCTCAGTACTGTATTTCAGTATAAAGAGAGTAAAGTTTTATACAGTATGTACTGAATATAATTTACAGTTTTTGATGATATTGTTTAGAATGTAGCTCTGCTGGTTCTGTTTGAGAAAGTAAATGAATTAAATTAGACATAACCTGTATCATTGAAAGAATCGCAGTATTATATATTTTGCTATAGCGGCCACGTCTATTGTTTTATGACATATATTTTATTTGAATTATGTGACCAAAAATGAATTAAAGTAATAATTATACAGTTCTAGTGATAAGGCTGCTGCTGTAAATGTACTGTATGTGCATTGTCTTATATAATTTCTGCGTTTGATCTAATGTTGAGTGTATTTCATCGCTGTCCATGTGACTGGACCAATAGAAAAGCTCCAAAATAGCTTCCATGGTTCCATTGACTTCCATTAGAAATTAAAAACGTCCATTAGAAAAAAAAAAGTTCTCTCCTGTAACGTTATCAGAGACACATGATGATACGTATGCAGGTATTCTTCTTGAGTGTGTTTTAAGACTTAGACCACCCCTCCCGGCATCGACCCCCACTAATCACATAGAGTAGATAGAAATAATAAGATGATGACCTCATCGAGAATGAGATCATCATGTTCTATATGAGCTCTTGTGTGGGGGGTGTGTATGTGTGTGTGTCCCCATGGGGAACATGCGCCCCCCTCCCCCAGCACTGCCGCTGATCTACTCTGCTGCCCTACATCTACAACAGCACAGCACATGTGCCTATAGCTGTATATACCGTATAGCATGTCCTACATATCTGCACGCTGAAACACACGTGTGGCTACTGCGCGTCACAGCGAGCATGAATGTTTAAAGCTTCTTCCTCACAGAGCTCGTTACCAGGCAGCAGCGTACGAGGTACACACAGCAGGTTCTTCAAGGGTTTTATCTCCTGTAAATAAAAAGAAGTCATAAAAATGAAACAACTGAACCGTCCGATCTGCTGAGAGAGATTAGAGAGATAAGAGGAACTCAGACGATGAGCTTCTCACGCCCGAGACGCTTCACAGGAATTTCTTTGGAAGCTCTGTTGGACTGAGCGTGCGCTAATTGTAACTGTTCATTGTATGTACAGGTGTGTGCAAAGCTTTTAGCAGGTTTAACCTTAAACACAACCATGTCTGCAGACTTTACTGCACAGTTTCTATTTATCTGTTGAATTTAACATAATATATATAAAACATGAAGCCCCAAATGTTTAGACTTTATTACTATAATCATCTTATCTATTTCTCCCTGCAGCTGTCCGAGTGTACAACGCTAAACTCTAATTCATCCATTATTTATCATCAGCACTGCTATCACTGCACTGGACACTTTTCTATAGTTCTGTGGCTACTGCTGCACTCGTCACGCTATTACTGCTCTATACTACACCGGTACAGCTCACTGTCACATACCGCATGTACCAGACACTGTTATAACACACTATATATATATATAGTCCCAGAGACTAGGTTTGTACCATTGCAATGTCACAAATTCAGTTTGTGCATTGATACAACACTGAAACGTAAAATATTGTGATACTTTGCAGCATTAATATTTTTCCCACCCAACATCTCCTGTCCTGGAATATTAAAATGATACCACCATATATATTGTTGCTGTGCAAAGAAAAATATTTAGAAAATTCCAAATCAACAAAACTGGAGATCCATCATTTGAACACGACAGCTGCTGTTATATTGTGTAAAACATTCATGACGACTGGACCAATAGAAATGCTCCAAAATAGCCTGGATAAAATTCCGGTTCCATTGACTTACATTAAAAGTAAAGCAGGTTTTTATATATAAATAAGTGAGAAGTGACACAATGCTGCACTCCAGTGTTCCCTGCACTGAAAAAACTCTCTCACACTGTTCTGACCCTCAGACGTCCATGTGGCCGACAAAGCAAACCATAAAAAGGACTTGAGGGTTGTTGAGAGTCGTGCCGTCATGAAACGTTGTGGATTTGGTGCTGTTTGCACCACCAGAGAAACAAAGACTTCCACTGTTCACTGCCATGCAACAACAATGAACTTGTGTTTTGAATTAAACTGTATTTTGGATCAAATGTCACCCTTAAACTGTCTACAGGAGCGATTTCATTCTTATAGTACAAAATACATTCTTTACAGAAAATTCTCAAAAGCAGAAACAACACAAATCAACTCGGGCGCTTTAAAAAAGTGTGTTTTTACATTAAGCGTCTTTTGCAAGAGCCACAATAAGAGAGTCGTAATGCTAAAGTTTTGTTTTTTTAATATGCATACTTGGTATACAAACGTCAAGGCATTTCAACTGTGTAAAAAAAACATAAACCACAGTAACAAATACAAAAAGCTGTGTAAATAAAACAGTCCATGTTATGTAACTGATCTGATTTATGATTCTCATTCTCTTTTAATATTGTTTCCTTTTCAGTCCATAAAGGACCAAATTCACCACTCAGATCAAACAATTCATATTTATCTACACGTGTGACTTTCTCTGCATGAAAAATATATTTCTTTATTCTTTTTCTTTGCATAACAGAAGCGTCTTTACAAACTCTTTTCACAATGTACATACAGGTTTAACACGTACTGGTGATCCCTGAAGTGAGTCAATCTAGCACTACACGTTTTAAAGGAACACAAATCCCATTTAATTGTGTAAAACCGACCAAAATTAGGTTTAATCCAGAAACTCGTCTCATACCAGTCCAGCTTTCTGACCATCAGACACTGTGCAGTGGTTTAAAGAGAAAGAAGAAACTGTTCTGATGGTCAAAAAGGTCCTCAGTGAAACCTGAACATCTACAAACACCTGAACATCCCAAAAGGTCTGTCTTGGCTTTATCACCGTATTCACCGTATTTGAATATTAAATTTCCCAGAGACTAAATTTGTACCATCATAATATCACTAATCTGTCTTCACTAGTGCTATACAGTGCAAATTTATTGGTCCAAAAGCTCCAGAAGCACAAATTCACAAAACATATGTGAGCTTAAAGGTCTAGTAAGACTCGTTTGTATGCATTCCGTTTGCTGAAGTTGCTAAAACTGAGTGAAATTAATCAGATTCAGTCACAAACCTGCAGTGCCAATCTACCTGAGACAACCGTGCTTAATGTGTAATTCCATCAATTTTCCTAAATTAATGGTCGAGTATAAACTAAGTGGTTTGGTGAAAAACATAGAGCCAGAACTGTTTACAGTGGTTGTGATGGGAACCAGACGTCTGAAGCATGTAACGCCTCTATAAGCTTCGCCAAGTATTTGCCGTCTGATTGTTTAGACATTACTTAAAACTGATTTAGCGATGAGATTTTGCTCTAAAATATGATTTTTGTAAAGCTATTTATGACACAGAGCTACATGCGGGATGTTCTGCAGCAAAATAGTCCCCAAAGTAAACTTGTCCTCTTTTCCACTGAAGAGTTAAATGGCTCTCAGCTCCATACTGTGCCGTTTCCTGCTGGTGCCGACTCATAAAACTGGTATCGGCTTCTTTTTCATCCGAATCAGAACCAGAATATAGTTTAGGAAGAAAACTCCACTAAAGAGTGACTAACTGCTAACAGGCTAATAGCTACACCTACACCATAAAACCTTTAAATCTGTCTAATACTCCTATACGGGTCTCTCTCAGACGAGCTCTCAGACTCTTTGTCCTCTAAACAGACTTTTAAGCTTTAGTTACTGAAACTGAGCCTAAACTGTCTCTGCCTCTGTATCCAACTAACCACATTAGCATAACCCAGCAGCTCAAAGCAGAGGAGAATAATCCTATTTTTATATTTCTGCCACCATATGTTTCAATTCGTAAATCTTTATCCTCTAAATGGTTGTTTTTGAGCATGTTTTTGCTGGGATTGGTCCTGTACTGCTTTAGGGAGCATGGTACCCTCTCGTTAGCTTAGCCTAGCAGGCTACACATCTTAAAACACTGCAAAACAGGTTGATTTGTTTTGAGAATCTGTTAATCTTATTGTTCTCGCTGTTACAGGCTTTTATTCACTCGTCTTCACTGACTTAGTGTAACTGAATCAGTACCATGGTGTCTGGATCTCAGTGGCTGAGCTAACACTAACTAGCTATTCTCTCCCAGCTAACTTAGCTTAGCTACAGCTCCAAACACCACACAGCAGGCTTCATTTCAGTTTTCTGTCCCAGCTGCTCAACATATTCCTCAGATCTGAGTTATTATCATCTAAACTCGTGCCAGCAGAACTTCTGTTAGTCAGAACTGAACGTGTTCTGTGAGGAACAGAGCTACAGCACGCGAGCTAAGCTAATGCTAACCAGTTGCTCTCTCCTGGTTTTGCGTGTAGAACTGGTGTAAGATTAATGCTTGATAAATGGATTTTACTGCTTTTGTATCTGCCGTACATGCGAGTCAGCTGAACTAATTAGACTGATTTATAATAGCCTGATTTATAATAACGCAGCAGGAAGCAGCAGAGTTCTATTTTGTGATCCGATCACAGCTAATTAACCGTGTCGGGAAGAAATAAATGAACATGTCGAGCTCAGTGTTGAACCCCGTTTGAGTGGAAACGGCACTAGTACAGTTACCCCGTGTACTTAAAACCGTTCTGTCCTGCAGTGGAAAACAAATTTTTAAAATTTATCACTATTTTACCAACATTGGAATCAACATTCCAATATTCCATCAATATAAACTGTGTGTAGGTTCACTGATGGGTTTGGCTAGTAAATAAAACGTCCCCTGGTTCCAATCTGGTTTCCATCACCACCACAGTAAACATCAACAAGTGTCACTACAGTGAACCCTTTCCCGTATGTATTTGTGTTAGTGCTGAAAAAGTAATAAACAAAAGTGGAAAAGCTTTAAAACATGCATATAAGACCCTGCTGGCCCTTTAAATTCTCACCTGGGATAAAATAACCCTTTCTATGAATCCTCTATTCATAATGCGTTATAAATCTATTATTAAGAGTTCACATGTCATGCATAATACCTTATAATAAGTCTGTATAACTGCTTAAAAGATGATGACTTCATGTGTACATTTTATAAATCAAGAGAATGTAGTTATAACGTTATCAAGTAGCCATGAATGTTGTAATGCACTATAACTGTCCAGCAAGACAGACCAAGCCAGCTAAAATACAGCGTGACAGGCATGTGCGCATTTTATGTAATATTGTTCATTTTTAATAACTCATATATAGCTTTAAATGAGTAGAGTAATTTATCTTTAGAGGTTTGACTGAAGTCCATGAATTCATACACAGCTGCTTTATTAAGGGTTATGAATGTATGCCTGGTATTATAAGGAGTTACATGTGTCACAAAACAGCTTACAAGTGCATTTATAATGCATCATAAATACAGGATTCATGAGAATAGTGACCAAACGTGTTTGAGTCTACTTTGATAGCGCGGTTCACCGTCACTAACGTTCAACAAACAGTCCTATATCAACAGATGAGCATGTTTGGGACCTGATCTGTTGGGCAAAATGGTTTCGTTTGGCTATTGATTCCTGATTTCTTTGCAGGCCGAGGCCTCGATCGTAAGGCACTATCACTATACAGCATCGCACTGGACAGAACATCCGCACAAACAGCTCACAAACAAAAAACATGCTTTAAAAAAGAGACTGTGTCTCACTGGGACGCCGCGGAGCTTCTTTCCCAGAAATAGTGGTTAAAACAAAATAGATCTTTATATACACACATACAGAATCTCTACACACACACACACACACACAGGATCTCTACACACAAACACACACAGGATCTCTACATACACACACACACAGGATCTCTACACACAAACATACACAGGATCTCTACATACACACACACACACACAGGATCTCTACACACAAACACACACAGGATCTCTACACACAAACATACACAGGATCTCTACATACACACACACACACACAGGATCTCTACATACACACACACACAGGATCTCTACACACAAACACACACAGGATCTCTACATACAAACACACACAGGATCTCTACATACGCACACACACAGGATCTCTACATACACACATGATCTCTACATACACACAGGATCTCTACACACAAACACACACAGGATCTCTACATACACACACACACAGGATCTCTACACGCACACAGGATCTCTACATACATACAGGGTCTCCACACACACAAAGGATCTCTACATACAAACACACACAGGATCTCTACATACACACAGGATCTCTACACACAAACACACAAAGGATCTCTACATACACACACACACACACACAGGATCTCTACATACACACACACACACACACAGGATCTCTACATACATACAGGATCTCTACATACACACAGGATCTCTACATACACACAGGATCTCTACATACACACACACACACACACAGGATCTCTACATACACACAGGATCTCTACATACACACAGGATCTCTACATACACACAGGATCTCTACATACACACACACACACACACACAGGATCTCTACATACACACAGGATCTCTACATACACACAGGATCTCTACATACACACAGGATCTCTACATACACACACACACACACACAGGATCTCTACATACACACAGGATCTCTACATACACACACACACACACAGGATCTCTACATACACACAGGATCTCTACATACACACAGGATCTCTACATATACACACACACACACAGGATCTCTACATATACACACACACACACAGGATCTCTACATACATACAGGATCTCTACATACACACAGGATCTCTACATACACACACACACACACACAGGATCTCTACATACACACAGGATCTCTACATACACACAGGATCTCTACATACACACAGGATCTCTACATACACACACACACACACACACACAGGATCTCTACATACACACAGGATCTCTACATACACACAGGATCTCTACATACACACAGGATCTCTACATACACACAGGATCTCTACATACACACACACACACAGGATTTCTACATACACACAGGATCTCTACATACACACAGGATCTCTACATACACACACACACACACACAGGATCTCTACATACACACAGGATCTCTACATACACACACACACACACACACACAGGATCTCTACATACACACAGGATCTCTACATATACACACACACACACACAGGATCTCTACATACATACAGGATCTCTACATACACACACACACACACACAGGATCTCTACACATAAACACACACAGGATCTCTACATACACACAGGATCTCTACATACACACAGCCTCCCACTGAGCGCAGCTTTTAACAGCGAGAGCACACGACCAGCGTTCTACAGCAATTAGCGTTCTAAATAAAGCAGGAGTCCAGAGCACCCTGACCCAGTGTTCTCCACAACTACACATGCTGGACTAGTGTGTGATGCTTGGGATTATGCAGAATGTTCACACTGTTCTAGAATGATCTCCACCATCCACACTGCTCTGGAACGTTCTCAACCATACATACTGTACTAAAATGATCTTCACCATTCACACTGTTCTAGAATGATCTCCAGCATTCACACTTCTCTAGAATGATCTCAACCTTTCACACTGTTCTAGAATGATCTCCACCACCCAACCTGCTTTAGAAAGATCTCAAGCTTTCGTACTGTTTAAGAATATTCTCCCCTGGTTTAGTTAGATTGTTGGTTCTTATTCTGGAACAGGTGAAGCTTTGATGTTTGTAAACTACAAACTTCAGGTTCTTCTCTGCATCCCAAGATCCAGGGCACAGCATGAGTCAATCTAGAACCTAAACTAAAACATTGGAGTGTTTAAAGTTGGCCTGATTTACAGAGAGAGTAGAAGCACTTTGGCTTCCTGTCCTACAAGTGAGGTGGTTTCAGTGCAAACACTGTACCGTCATTGTGTTAAAGTGAACTTTTTGAGTGATCACTGACGTCTAGAACCAGCGGTTTAAGGGGAACCACAATGCTCTGGACTGTCTGCACATTAGCTTGAAATGAGAAGTTCAAAACGGAGAACCGGTCAGACTGACAGGTTGTTTGCTAGTGTGGGGCTAAATGCAGGCATCAACATTATAAGCTCAGCAGGCTCGTACCTACAGGCACCACCAGGATTTGTCCCTGTGAAGCCGACTGACAACATCTGTGTGTTGGTGTTTGGTTGAGAAACGCTGGGTCAGTGTGCTACGGCCTTCACAGCAGAGGTGGTCAGTGTCTAGTTACACAAACTCAAGTAAAAAATGAAAATTTAAATAATACAGAGTGAGTCAAAAGTCTCAGGACTTGGTGTTCAATGTGGTTGTTGTTGCAACTGTGTTGATAACTTTGAACCACAAGAGATATTGCAAATCTGAATCAATTGCTGAGACATTTCTGGTCTTTGATCTGCTACATGACCCCCTTCCCATTGGAAAAACGTGCCCTTGATCCAATTTGGTGGCTTTCAAGATGGTGGCCATGTTCGGGACAGATAGACCCCCTCACCCGTTACTTGATGGAGTATTTAGATGTGTCCAGAGACCTTTGGCTCACACTGTATATTAAAAAGATAATCAAATGCAATCATTCCTTTTAGAGCCAAGAGTGTGTGTAGTAGGTAGTACTATATAGCTTTAAAGGAAGAACCCTATTTGATGCTATACAGAACCTCATATACCTTCTCTGTCAATCAGTATGCAAATTGTTATTTCGGAATGTAAATGATTTTATATAGTAGATCTATTCTGAACTTTTTGAGGAGTGTAGTCTAATATTTGTCATTCTGAGATTGTTGTAAATATATAACAAGACTATATTTTTGAAAACAAGCGCCAGTAGGATCTGACAATTTTCCTAGTTAAGATTATTAAAGTAAAAATAACTTCTGTAATCTTATGATATTCCTACAACAACCTCAGAATTGAAAATATTAAATATATTGATTAGATCTGATATGTTTTCCTGGTAGGGTTTATACTTTCCTGGGTATTTTGAAATGATAATATTCTTCTACTCAGTTACACTATAGTCCTATATTTAGCTACTAATTATCATCAGTAGTTCACACCTCTTACGCGTGAAGAACACAACCCAAACCTCAGTTCCTCTATGAGGTCTGCTTCAGTTCTGTGTAGCCTCCTTTCCACTGTGGAGCTGAATGGTTCTATTTTTATATTTCTGTCACTTCAACTCTGAAGTTGTGGTGTCAGATATGAGTCTTTATCCTGTAAACTGGTGTTTTTAAAGGTCAGTTAGCTGGAACCGAGTCCTGTTTTGAAGTTAGGAGACTCGACCCACCTCTGCTTGGCCGGACTCAGGTGTACTGAACTCAGGTATACTGAGAATATTAAGTGCTTTAAGACCTACAGTGCTCGAGAGCTTAGCAGGGAGAGTTTATAATGCAGGGCTTCAGTAAAGTGCACTCACAACAACACGCACAGCTGCACAGCAATCCCACCACAGCGACAGAGAGCATCGATACAAAAACACACACTGCACATTGAATAGCTGCACTAAACACCTGATTACCACACCTTCCTAGCGTGCTCGCACGCTCTCTCTCTCTCTTTCTTTCTGGAATACATTTCCACCTCTGTCCACAGGAGGCGTCACGCTCCTGGGTCTCGGCTCTGCTCTTTACATGTGTGTGCCAGACACCCACGCACACTCATTCAACTTCCTGCCACACAGCACAGACAAAAAGCCACAGCCATTCTTCCACAGAGCCACAGATATTCTCTCTCTCTCGCCGTCCTTCCCGGACAGCCTTCCGTCTTTCTCTGTTCTTCTCTCCTCTCTCTCAGATGTGTCTCTTCATGTGCAGAGCCAGATGATCAGAACGAGAGAAACACCTACGCAGAAAGAAGAAGGATTATAAAAACAGGTGAGCCAACAAGTAAGTCTCTCCCAAATCACAGCTTTCCAGCAGAGAGCCAAAACCTTCCGTACCTCCAGTGAAAGTCAACAGACTTGGAGCATTTTTATTGGGCTAATCATTGTGAAGTTATGAGACCATGTAAAGCACAACTGTGGGGCTGGAATTATGGAGATACTGGACAGCAACGATATTCATCCAATATATAAACAAGCCGTGCCCCCCCCACCCCACACACACACACCTGTCGCAGTGGCTGCATTTGAAGGGCTTCGCCCCGGTGTGTTTTCTGAAGTGTCGAGTGAGCTCATCGCTCCGAGCAAATCTCCACTCGCAGCCGTCCCAAGAACACCTGTAGGGCTTCTCACCTGCAGAACACACACACACACATTATACTCAACACCTGTTTTCAGCCCTCATCCAGACACACACTCATACATGGCGTTTTCTGTACTACCATCTCTGCACATTGATATAACATAACATCTCTCCTCATATATATATATATATATATATATATATATATACACACTACCGCTCAAAAGTCTGGATCACAGTGAGATGTTCTTGTTTTAATGGAGTATCTTCTTCTTAACACAACAATGGACTGACGGGTCTCTAAAGAAAGTTGTTTCTTTCTGGTCATTGTGAGTCGGTCAGCAAGCCATCAACTGCTGATCTTCAGATACTAAACTAACCTAGAATGTTGTTCCCTGTTTATACTCACTTATTAGTAGAATGTTTTTCAGCTGTGCATCACAATTGATCAAGAGTGTCCTAACAACCAATTAGTCCAATAACATCCTTAACTTGGATTGGTGGTCGTACCAGGAGATTTAGACAGAGGACTGAGAATTACTGATAATAGACTATATGGAAAATAAGCCTCTATACAAAAATAGACTCTAATACAAACATTTATATTCTTTAAAAATCATCTGATACACTTACATTAATTGTGAAATGAACAATATTGTTTGTGAATTGCATGAAAATTGCATAAAATGAAATTCTAAAGTGATCCTAAACTTTTGAGCGGTAGTGTGTATATATATATATATATATAGCTCATTAGATTCCTGCCAGCTTCGCACTAATGCTGTAGTTAAATACTGAAATCACTGTTTGACTCTCAATCTCATCTGGTCTAAGGTGGGTCAGCTGAAGGCCAGCTGAGTGTGTCTGAGGTAACAGAGGCACAAAATCTGAATAAAGAGAATAAAACAGTCTATACTCCCAAAGATACGAACAGAAAAGCCTGCTCGATCAGAAAGCTGATTCGGCAGCTACGGAGTGCTGGACGTCAGGCTGAAGAGAGAGGAGAGCTGAGCAGCTCTGAGGTTTAGATACATATCCACTGTGTTACTGTATGTTTATTGTATATGTATTCATCTTTCTCTTTTTTCTTTTATATATTTCTTTATATTTTAGATAATCCGTCTTTATACTTTATATTGTTTCACTTGAGCTGCAGTCGTCAAAGCAGTTCACTGCTAGTTGTATTGTGTATGACTGAGTACAGCAGACCTGTAGGCCCTTGTTTACAGTTGCTTGCATTGAATATAAACATAACTACATTGTTTTATTTCTGTAAATAATCAACTACACATTACATAACCTCACAGCTAAATATAATAAATATATTACAATTGTAAGTATGTGTTATGTTATAGATTCAAGATTCAAGAGTTGTATTGTCATATGCATACAAAATATATAAAGAATAATAATATAAGTTGAAGTAAAAGTAATATATTTTTTATATAGTTAAAAAATAAAAAAAGTTACGTGTGAATAAACACTAAAGTCAAAATTAATAATAAATAATAAATAACATTGGCTACCGGAGGAACACACAAAGACATCTGCCACGGTGGGCGCCATCTTGGATTTTTTTTTTTATAACGTAAGGCCTTATGGGAGGGGTGTGTGACTGACAAGTACTGTATGTTAGATTAGAAAGAAAATACTACATATAACAAATATAAGAAAAATTACATATAACAAATATGATCCATGCAATTTGATCAAAGTTGTTTAAACTGCAGCCCAAAAATTGCATTTAGAATCAAAATAAAGATATTTATGAGGAATATGTTCGGTAGAGGTAAATATATACAGATTAATTATTTATAGGATACGTTCTATTAGAAAACAAAACATAATACTTTTTTCAATGTTGGTTAAAAAAGGAGAATTTTAATGTCTGTTAAACTGACGCTGAAAGATTTACATTCACTGTAAGTTTAATTTTGAAATAAGACGGAGCCCTAATTTAGTAACGCCCTGCATTTTTAAAGCATTTCACTAGATGGCGCCTGTTTTATAAAACAAGCACCCAAAAAAACATTGAACTGATGAATGCATTTCACCAACCCAGAACATTTCTGTCCTGAAACTGTACACATGCATTCATACACACTTCCTCACGCAGTAGCCTGACCTTCCTGTTTCTCAGGGACGGAGCTGGAACACCACAGATCTCGTGTACGGCCCTCTGACTCCCAGAGACTGTATGCACTGAAATTCTATCTGTTCTCATCAACCAACTTTCTAAACAAAAACAATCCAGAATGAGGTCGCTCGCTGTGAGGGGGCCTCTGCGTCCCGATCGAGTCTACCTACCCCCCCATGCAGGAGTGACCCTGCCCGAGGGCGGGAAGGCAGCGGCTCGCTGGAGCACTAAACAAAGTGGCCTGCAGCTAAAGAAGCTCTTTTCTGTTTGATATTGGAATTTGCTTACTGTATGATGTCAAACAAACCCTGCCCCCCCCCCCGCACCCCAAGGCTGCAACTGTTGTTATGGCAATACTAAGTCAACATACAGGTAAGGGTCTTTGAAGTGCCCGGGAGTATTGTTTTAATCATTAAAGGGTTTATATTAAACATCCAGAGACATTCAAATTAAATCAGGGAGTGGCCAAATACGAGCGGTCAGTCAACACTTCCAAGGCTGCTACCTCACTGAGGCAGGATGAAGCTCTATAAGCCTACATATGCAGGTCGTTGTGTAGAGCAGGGGTGTTTAATTAGAGTCAGTAAGGTCCAGTTAGAGCAGGGGTGTTTAATTAGAGTCAGTACGGTCCAGTTAGAGCAGGGGTGTTTAATTAGAGTCAGTACGGTCCAGTTAGAGCAGGGGTGTTTAATTAGAGTTCAGTCCGGGTCCAGTTAGGCAGGGGATATTTAATTAGAGTCAGTACGGTCCAGTTAGAGCAGGATGTGTTTAATTAGAGTCAGTACGGTCCAGTTAGAGTAGGGGTGTTTAATTAGAGTTCAGTACGGTCCAGTTAGAGCAGGAGTGTATAATTAGAGTCAGTAACAGTCCAGTTAGAGCAGGAGTGTTTAATAGTGTCAGTACGGTTCAGTTAGAGCAGGGGTGTTTAATTAGAGTCAGTAGGTTCAGTTAGAGCAGGGGTGTTTAATTAGAGTCAGTACAGTCCAGTTAGAGCAGGAGTGTTTAATTAGAGTCAGTACGGTTCAGTTAGAGCAGGGGGGTGTTTAATTAGAGTCAGTACGGTCCAGTTAGAGCAGGGGTGTTTAATTAGAGTTCAGTACGGTCCAGTTAGAGCAGGAGTGTTTAATTAGAGTTCAGTACGGTCCAGTTAGCGCAGGGGTATTTAATTAGAGTCAGTACGGTCCAGTTAGAGCAGGAGTGTTTAATTAGAGTCAGTACGGTCCAGTTAGAGCAGGGGTGTTTAATTAGAGTCAGTACGGTCCAGTTAGAGCAGGAGTGTTTAATTAGAGTCAGTACAGTCCAGTTAGAGCAGGGGTGTTTAAATTAGAGTCAGTACAGTCCAGTAGAGCAGGGGTATTTAATTAGAGTCAGTACGGTCAGTTAGAGCAGGGGTGTTTAATTAGAGTCAGTACGGTCCAGTTAGAGCAGGGGTGTTTAATTAGACGTCAGTACGGTTCAGTAAGAGCAGGGGTGTCTTATTAGAGTCAGTACGGTCCAGTTAGAAGCAGGGGTGTTTAATTAGAGTTCAGTACGGTCCAGTTAGAGCAGGGGTATTTATTAGAGTCAGTACGGTCCAGTTCGAGCTAGGGGTGTTAATTAGAGTTCAGTACGGTCCAGTTAGAGGCCGGGCGTGTTTAATTAGAGTCAGTACAGTCCAGTTAGAGCAGGGGTGTTTGATTAGAGTTCAGCACGGTCCAGTTAGAGCAGAGTGTTTAATTAGAGTCAGTACGGTCCAGTTAGAGCAGGGGTGTTTAATTAGTGTCAGTACAGTCCAGTTAGGGCAGGGGTGTTTAATTAGAGTCAGTACGGTCAGTTAGAGTAGAAGTGTTTAATTAGAGTCAGTACGGTCCAGTTAGAGCAGGGGTGTTTAATTAGAGTCAGTACGGTCCAGTTAGAGCAGGAGTGTTTAATTAGAGTCAGTACAGTCCAGTTAGAGCAGGGGTGTTTAATTAGAGTCAGTACAGTCCAGTTAGAGCAGGGGTGTTTAATTAGAGTCAGTACAGTCCAGTTAGAGCAGGGGTATTTAATTAGAGTCAGTACGGTCCAGTTAGAGCAGGGGTGTTTAATTAGAGTCAGTACGGTCCAGTTAGAGCAGGCGTGTTTAATTAGAGTCAGTACGGTCCAGTTAGAGCAGGCGTGTTTAATTAGAGTCAGTACGGTCCAGTTAGAGGAGATCTCCTCAGGCTGGTCTGGACCATCATCATCTCTAGCGTGTGTTCTGATTCAGTGGTGTATCCTGTTTACTGAAGTATCTAGTATCAGCATCTTATACCATCAGCTACTGAAACACCAACACATCACACATACCGTTCAGTATATTTCAGTATATTTACTGTTTAAATACTGAACTGAATTAATTATTTACAAACTAATAATAAATGTTTTTACTCACTTTAATAAAAACAAGAACATCTTTTTTAGTTTATTTATAGAGGCAGTAAATAAAGCAGCGTCTTCTCGTTTTGGAGCCGCCTGTAAAGAATAAACATGTAGGCCTCTCTATTCCTGCCTCTTCACCTCCACTTCTCTTTATTACAGCACCTTATTCTTTCTCTGACTCGCTTTACTCTCTGACTCTCTATTCCTGCCTCTTCACCTCCACTTCTCTTTATTACAGCACCTTATTCTTTCTCTGACTCGCTTTACTCTCTGACTCTCTATTCCTGCCTCAACAGTCACTCTTCACCTCCACTTCTCTTTATTACAGCACCTTATTCTTTCTCTGACTCGCTTTACTCTCTGACTCTCTATTCCTGCCTCAACAGTCGCTCTTCACCTCCACTTCTCTTTATTACAGCACCTTATTCTTTCTCTGACTCGCTTTACTCTCTGACTCTCTAGTCCTGCCTCAACAGTCGCTCTTCACCTCCACTTCTCTTTATTACAGCACCTTATTCTTTCTCTGACTCGCTTTACTCTGACTCTCTATTCCTGCCTCAACAGTCATCTTCACCTCCACTTCTCTTTATTACAGCAACCTTATTCTTTCTCTGACCTCGCTTTACTCTCTGACTCTCTATTCCTGCCTCAACAGTCACTCTTCACCTCCACTTCTCTTTATTACAGCACCTTATTCTTTCTCTGACTCGCTTTACTCTCTGACTCTCTATTCCTGTGTGGACAAACATCCTCTGGGTTTCTACGGCAACAACAAAAAAAATGTATGGAGGATTTACTGAAAATTCTCTCACCTGTATGTGTGCGCTGGTGTGCTTTCAGGTGTGAACTCTTGGTGTACACTTTCCTGCAGCCGTTAAAATGACAGTGATGGACTCTCCTCCTGCCCTCCGCCGACCCTTCACCTTTGCCCGCTCCTGCTCCCGACCTCTCCTCCTCCTCCTCCGTGACCTGAGAAAGAGACAGGCCGGCCTCCGGCGCCGATCCCATGACTGTTTCAGGTGAGGCGGGCCGCGGAGAGTTTGTGAGTGCGTTCAGGGTGTCGAGGTCAGGCCTGACGCGGCTCAGGGGGTGAGAGAGGAGGTCCGCAGAGGGCGAGAGCTCCTCCCCGCTGTCGGACCCGTCACTTCCCGAATCTGACCCACAGCCGCTGAGCTCCAGAGCCACCAGGCTGGATTGCTCCTGATGCTGCTCTGGGACGGAGGCTCTCTGCTGGGTCACCGCAGCGCCGGCCTCCCCGCAGCACCGCATCAGCTGCGTCCACAGATCCTCCGACCCACACACTGACCTCAGGTCAGCTGGAGACACGTACGGCTCTCTCTGCAAGTAGCGCTCCAGCTCCAGGCATGTCTGACGGAGAGAGAGATTATTCTAGAAGGTCACTTCAATATTATGCTGTATACGTAATTACATTAGCATATATAGGCCCATATACCATGTTGGTATATTAAAGAGGTTCTTATAGTAGATGACTGGACCAGTGAGACTGTGGGTCAAGCACGTTCTACTGAAGTGGACGTTTAATTACTGAGACAACACTGGACAACACCGCTGTCCACATAAAGGACTCTGTCCTACATTTCTTTACATTATACTCTTCCCCACATATGCCATATGGATGGTTTTATATATTAAATAAAATGTCTTAACAGGAGCATTTCCCTTTTAACCTTTTAATTAAACTGTGCCTTTAAAACCAAATGAGCTCAGAACCGTTTACAGTGGAGGTGAATGGAACCAGACGTCCTCCTCTAAAAGCTCCTCACAGAAAGTTCTTACAGTAGATGTTATAAATACACTGTCTGATTCTGAGACGCTGTTTATGATAGTTTAGAGAAGATCTCAGTCTTAAACTCCATTCATGGTGGAGGGATACATGCAGGACGCTGTGAGGTTCAAATAGTCCCCAAAGAAAACCTAGTATTTTCAGATCTTCCACATTTTACCATCAACATCCAGATAAACTCAGAAGACACGTGTAGCTTCACTGGTGGGTTTCATAGTAAATACAATGTGTAGATTAGTGTTGTAGTCATGTTTGTTTGTTGGCTTGCATGACATCACAAAAGCAATTTATTAATAATTGAGCTGTTTTTGCAGGCGGTGGTGATACGGCAACATATGATATTACAGTACTTCACATTTTCACAATAGGCACGATATGCATCACAATATTTACATTTTCTGCAATTTACACTTGACCAGACAGAACAGAACCTCTCTAACAATTAAACAAGATTTAATTAGTTTATAATGAAACATGTAGGTAATTAGCGTTCTGCACTGATGGCATTCAGGAGCTCAGAAAAGCAAATTACGACATAACATATTACAATTATGATGAAATATTATTGTGTTGTATGTCCTGAAGAGCGAATATCAACTTTGTCAGCTGCTACAAGACCGCAAACTATTTCAAAAGAAAAGTGATGCATGCACACCACACACACTCGCACAAACTTGCACACACACACGCACACACGCACTCAAACTACAAGTCTAAACGACCTAAAGCATAACTTTCTTTCTCTCTCCTTTAACTATTCAAGAAGACTGTATTAAACAGGAAAACAAAACAACAACAACAACAATAATAATAATACAAGTAGCACCAAAGAACAGATCATTGTTACTGTTGAGACTATAAATACATAAAGTTGTTTATAAACAGGGCAAGCAATTTTCTTCTGTGTGTATCTCTCTCTCTCACTCTCTCTCACACACACACACACTTACACGCTTACACACACACTTACACGCTTACACACACACACACTCAACCGCATATACCGCTTGTGTTTCCCTCAATCATCTGGTTTACAGCCCATCAGAGAGACAAAGAGAGAGAGAGAGAGAGAGAGAGAGAGAGAGAGAGAGAGAGAGAGAGAGAGAGAGAGAGGGAAAGAGAGAGAGAGAGGAAGAGAAAGAAAGAGTGAGGGAGAAAAAAGAGAGAGAGAAAGGCTGTGTACAGACGGTGACAGTGTACAGAGAGACAGAGAGAAGAGTAAGAGAGAGAGTAAGAGATAGAGTAAGAGAGAGTAAGAGAGAGTAAGAGAGAGTAAGAGAGAGTAAGAGAGAGTAAGAGAGAGAGTAAGAGAGAGTAAGAGAGAGTAAGAGAGAGAGTAAGAGAGAGTAAGAGAGAGAGTAAGAGAGAGTAAGAGAGAGAGTAAGAGAGAGTAGAGAGGTAGAGAGAGTAAGAGAGAGTAGAGAGAGTAAGAGAGAGAGTAAGAGAGAGTAAGAGAGAGAGTAAGAGAGAGTAAGAGAGAGAGTAAGAGAGAGGTAAGAGAGAGTAAGAGAGTAAGAGAGAGGTAAGAGAGGTAAGAGAGTAAGAGAGTAAGAGAGTAAGAGAGAGTAAGAGAGAGTAAGAGAGAGAGAGTAAGGAGAGAGTAAGAGAGAGTAAGAGAGAGTAAGAGAGAGAGTAAGAGAGAGTAAGAGTAAGAGAGTAGAGAGAGAGTAAGAGAGAGTAGAGAGAGTAAGAGAGGTAAGAGAGTAAGAGAGAGAGTAAGAGAGAGAGTAAGAGAGAGTAAGAGAGAGTAAGAGAGAGAGTAAGAGAGAGTAAGAGAGAGTAAGAGAGAGTAAGAGAGAGTAAGAGAGAGTAAGAGAGAGTAAGAGAGAGAGTAAGAGAGTAAGAGAGAGTAAGAGAGAGAGTAAGAGAGAGTAAGAGAGAGTAAGAGAGAGAGTAAGAGAGAGTAAGAGAGAGAGTAAGAGAGAGTAAGAGAGAGAGTAAGAGAGAGTAAGAGAGAGTAAGAGAGAGAGTAAGAGAGAGTAAGAGAGAGTAAGAGAGAGAGTAAGAGAGAGTAAGAGAGAGTAAGAGAGTAAGAGAGAGAGTAAGAGAGAGTAAGAGAGAGTAAGAGAGAGTAAGAGAGAGAGTAGAGAGAGTAGAGAGAGTAAGAGAGAGTAAGAGAGAGTAAGAGAGAGTAAGAGAGTAAGAGAGAGTAAGAGAGAGAGTAAGAGAGAGTAAGAGAGGAGTAAGAGAGAGTAAGAGAGAGAGTAAGAGAGAGTAAGAGAGAGTAAGAGAGAGAGTAAGAGAGGAAGAGAGAGTAGAGAGAGAGTAAGAGAGAGTAAGAGAGAGTAGAGAGAGAGTAAGAGAGAGAGTAAGAGAGAGTAAGAGAGAGCGTAGAGAGAGTATGAGAGAGTAAGAGAGAGTAAGAGAGAGTAAGAGAGAGTAAGAGAGAGAGTAAGAGAGAGTAAGAGAGAGTAAGAGAGAGAGTAAGAGAGAGTAAGAGAGAGTAAGAGAGAGTAAGAGAGAGAGTAAGAGAGAGTAAGAGAGAGTAAGAGAGAGAGTAAGAGAGAGTAAGAGAGAGTAAGAGAGAGAGAGAGAGAGTAAGAGAGAGTAAGAGAGAGTAAGAGAGAGTAAGAGAGAGTAAGAGAGAGTAAGAGAGAGAGTAAGAGAGAGTAAGAGAGAGTAAGAGAGAGTAAGAGAGAGAGTAAGAGAGAGTAAGAGAGAGTAAGAGAGAGTAAGAGAGAGTAAGAGAGAGTAAGAGAGAGTAAGAGAGAGAGTAAGAGAGAGTAAGAGAGAGTAAGAGAGAGTAAGAGAGAGAGTAAGAGGGAGTAAGAGAGAGTAAGAGAGAGTAAGAGAGAGTAAGAGAGAGACAGAGAGAAGAGTAAGAGAGAGAGTAAGAGAGAGTAAGAGAGAGTAAGAGAGAGAGTAAGAGAGAGTAAGAGAGAGTAAGAGAGAGTAAGAGAGAGTAAGAGAGAGAGTAAGAGAGAGAGTAAGAGAGAGAGTAAGAGAGAGTAGAGAGAGTAAGAGAGAGTAAGAGAGAGAGTAAGAGAGAGTAAGAGAGAGTAAGAGAGAGAGTAAGAGAGAGTAAGAGAGAGTAAGAGAGAGTAAGAGAGAGACAGAGAGAAGAGTAAGAGAGAGTAAGAGAGAGTAAGAGAGAGTAAGAGAGAGAGTAAGAGAGAGTAAGAGAGAGAGTAAGAGAGAGTAAGAGAGAGTAAGAGAGAGTAAGAGAGAGAGTAAGAGAGAGTAAGAGAGAGAGTAAGAGAGAGTAAGAGAGAGTAAGAGAGAGACAGAGAGAGAGTAAGAGAGAGAGTAAGAGAGAGTAAGAGAGAGTAAGAGAGAGAGTAAGAGAGAGTAAGAGAGAGTAAGAGAGAGTAAGAGAGAGAGAGAGAGAGAGAGAGAGAGAGTAAGAGAGAGAGTAAGAGAGAGTAAGAGAGAGTAAGAGAGAGTAAGAGAGAGAGTAAGAGAGTAGAGAGAGTAAGAGAGAGTAAGAGAGAGTAAGAGAGAGTAAGAGAGAGTAAGAGAGAGAGTAAGAGAGAGTAAGACGAGAGTAAGAGAGGTAAGAGAGAGTAAGAGAGAGTAAGAGAGAGTAAGAGAGAGTAAGAGAGAGTAAGAAGAGAGTAAGAGAGAGTAAGAGAGAGTACAGAGAGAGAGTAAGAGAAGGAGTAAGAGAGAGTAAGAGAGAGTAAGAGAGAGTAGAGAGAGTAAGAGAGAGTAAGAGAGAGAGAGAAGAGTAAGAGAGACGTAAGAGAGAGTAAGAGAGAGTAAGAGAGAGTTAGAGAGAGTAAGAGAGTAAGAGAGAGAGTAAGAGAGAGTAAGAGAGAGAGAGAGAGAGTAAGAGAGAGAAGAGAGAGTAAGAGAGAGAGAGAGAGTAAGAGAGAGTAAGAGAGGAGTAAGAGAGGAGTAAGAGAGAGTAAGAGAGAGAGTAAGAGAGAGTAAGAGAGAGTAAGAGAGAGTAAGAGAGAGTAAGAGAGAGTAAGAGAGAGAGTAAGAGAGAGTAAGAGAGAGTAAGAGAGAGAGTAAGAGAGAGTAAGAGAGAGTAAGAGAGAGTAAGAGAGAGTAAGAGAGAGAGTAAGAGAGAGAGTAAGAGAGAGTAAGAGAGAGTAAGAGAGAGTAAGAGAGAGTAAGAGAGAGAGTAAGAGAGAGTAAGAGGAGAGAGTAAGAGAGAGTAAGAGAGAGTAAGAGAGAGTAGAAGAGGTAAGAGAGAGAGTAAGAGAGAGAGTAAGAGAGAGAGTAAGAGAGAGTAAGAGAGAGTAAGAGAGAGTAAGAGAGAGTAAGAGAGAGAGTAAGAGAGAGTAAGAGAGAGTAAGAGAGAGTAAGAGAGAGAGTAAGAGAGAGAGTAAGAGAGAGTAAGAGAGAGTAAGAGAGAGTAAGAGAGAGAGTAAGAGAGAGTAAGAGAGAGAGTAAGAGAGAGTAAGAGAGAGTAAGAGAGTAAGAGAGAGTAAGAGAGAGAGTAAGAGAGAGTAAGAGAGAGTAAGAGAGAGTAAGAAGAGAGTAAGAGAGAGTAAGAGAGAGTAAGAGAGAGTAGAGAGCTGAGTAAGAGAGAGTAAGAGAGAGTAAGAGAGAGTAAGAGAGAGGTAAGAGAGAGTAAGAGAGAGTAAGAGAGAGTAAGACGAGAGATAATGGAGAGAGGAGTAAGAGAGAGTAAGAGAGAGTAAGAGTGAGTAAGAGAGAGAGTAAGAGAGAGTAAGAGAGAGAGTAAGAGGAGTAAGAGAGAGTAAGAGGAGTAAGAGAGAGTCAGAGGAGAGAGTAAGAGAGAGTAAGAGAGAGAGTAAGAGAGAGTAAGAGAGAGTAAGAGAGAGTAAGAGGAGAGTAAGAGAGAGTAAGAGAGAGAGTAAGAGAGACGTAAAGAGAGAGTAAGATGAGAGTAAGAGAGAGAGTAAGAGAGAGTAAGAGAGAGTAAGAGAGAGTAATGAGAGAGTAAGAGAGAGTAAGAGAGAGTAAGAGAGAGTAAGAGAGAGTAAGAGAGAGTAAGAGAGAGAGTAAGAGAGAGAGTAAGTAAGAGAGAGTAAGAGAGAGAGTAAGAGAGAGAGTAAGAGAGAGAGTAAGAGAGAGTAAGAGAGAGAGTAAGAGAGAGAGTAAGAGAGAGTAAGAGAGAAAGAGAGAGTAAGAGAGAGAGTAAGAGAGAAAGAGAGAATTAACAGGAACAAACACTTCTCCGTATTTAAAGCGAGCATCAGAGCTCAGCAAAAACAGAACACAACATCTCTGGCCTGCGAGAGCGTCTCTCAAATAAAAGCATAGTATATCATAATATCTATATATATAGCGGTATATTGTAATATTGGTAAACTATATATAGCAGCATCCCAGCTTTTTAACTCTACTGTGATCTTTACAGGACCTGATGTGCATAATAATCATTTACTGGGTGATTCAAACACTCCTTTATAAACTAACTAACTAAGAGCAACTGTCTTCCTGATGTGGTACACTGACACAGTAACCTGTACTTATTACAGCCGGACCAGAACATTGCCCTGTAAACCTGTAATAACACTGTTATATAGTGTAATAGTGAGTTCAGTACTCAGAACTGTAAACCTGTAATAACACTGTTATATAGTGTAATAGTGAGTTCAGTACTCAGAACTGTAAACCTGTAATAACACTGTTATATAGTGTAATAGTGAGAGTCCAGTACTCAGAACTGTAAACCTGTAATAACACTGTTATATAGTGTAATAGTGAGTTTAGTACTCAGAACTGTAAACCTGTAATAACACTGTTATATAGTGTAATAGTGAGAGTCCAGTACTCAGAACTGTAAACCTGTAATAACACTGTTATATAGTGTACTAGTGAGTTCAGTACTCAGAACTGTAAACCTGTAATAACACTGTTATACAGTGTAATAGTGAGAGTTCAGTACTCAGAACTGTAAACCTGTAATAACACTGTTATACAGTGTAATAGTGAGAGTCCAGTACTCAGAACTGTAAACCTGTAATAACACTGTTATATAGTGTACTAGTGAGAGTTCAGTACTCAGAACTGTAAACCTGTAATAACACTGTTATATAGCGTAATAGTGAGAGTTCAGTACTCAGAACTGTAAACCTGTAATAACACTGTTATACAGTGTAATAGTGAGAGTTCAGTACTCAGAACTGTACACCTGTAATAACACTGTTATACAGTGTAATAGTGAGAGTTCAGTACTCAGAACTGTACACCTGTAATAACACTGTTATACAGTGTAATAGTGAGAGTTCAGTACTCAGAACTGTAAACCTATAATAACACTGTTATACAGTGTAATAGTGAGAGTTCAGTACTCAGAACTGTACACCTGTAATAACACTGTTATACAGTGTAATAGTGAGAGTTCAGTACTCAGAACTGTACATACCCTGAACCTCCAACTCTGTTCTTCAGATACAAATACTACACTGTTACGTAACAGACTGGTTAATATTTACACCCCAACAATCCAGAGTTCCAGGCTGTGAAGGGAACGTCACCACTTTTCATTCCTTCCTAACAAACCACCCAACTGTCAGAGCTCCATGTTGATCTTTAAACCAGCCTGAAGTTTCTCTTCTCCACATTCTTCATCTAATGTTCCACCTTAAACACTGCAGCTCCTACAGACTCCAGAATGGAACCACAGCAGCGTTTAAGGTGGAACGGAGAATTCCCAAAACCAGCTGCTGAACTTCCAACATCTTTAACAGAATCCTGAACAACTTTAACTCTGCAGTCTGTACGTTTCACTCCGGACAGTTTCTCCAACACTCGGACACCATGGAGCAGCTTCAGCTCAGCGTTCAACACTGAAGAGACTGAAGAGACGAGCAGCTCCACCTTTATTAGCACCACAACCTCAACAGTGACTGGAAGTAGCAGCCATGCTGTGTGAGTGGATCACTGTGTGCTGGTTGAAGCAGATCATCTTCAACTGAAAGTTTCACAGAGACACCTTTCATCTACTTTGTGTTTGATGTCCAGATCAAAGAGAGGAGCTAGTACAGGTAACGTTAGCGACCAGTAAGCAAACCAGCACAGCTAACTAGTGTGTGTGGAGGCGGAGCGTACTGACTCGGAAACTCGTTTAATTTGATCTATTTAGATATTTTTCTTCACAAACACGTTCAGATTTGATGTATTTATACCCACCGCGCTGCCGTAGCGTCGCAGAAGCCGGAGTTTGATTCGAAATCGCTGTGAAATGAAGCCGCGCCGCTCTCTGACTGACTGACTGACTGACTGACTGACTGACTTGTGTGTTTGTTTTGAGTTGAGCGAGCAGCAGTGCGTGCGGCTGCGCGTGAGAGCTGCGCGCGAGCTCGCTAACGGTGTTGAGCGCGCGCGCAGCACGCGCAGAGCTGTCAAAGTGCTGTCAAACTTGCTTACTCTGGTTTGTTTACATGCGTAAACACGAACAAGTAAACAAACACGTTGCTGCCTTGCTCAGTGAGCGTGTAACCGCAGAAGGACGCGGCTGAACGTCGCTTCTCGTTCGAACTCCCCGGAATTCGAATATGAGACACCTCCAGCAAGCACGCGGGAGGTTCTTCTCCAGAGAACTGGAGCGAGTCATGACTATGTTTGTTTGTTTGTTTGTTTACATGTTTATTCCCCATCAGCTCACCTGCTGCCAGTTCTCCTCCAGCGACGGCAGCGCGGAGAAGTAGCCCGTGTCGTGGACGGTCTGGAGCTCCTGGAAGATACTGCACATGGGAATCACGTCCATCTCCTCCTCCTCCTCCTCCTCCTCCTGCTCCTGCACCGCCGCGCGCACGAGCCGAGCCGAGCCGAGCAGAGCAGAGCCACGCGCGCGTACGTCCGTCCGTCCGTCAGGTGACGGAGAGCCGAAGTGTGAAAAAAGTGAACAAAGCACAACAGCCACTTATTCCCACATAGGAGCTCGCGAGAAGCCCAGTCGCTGAGCGCGCATATGTCCCCCCGGGTAGCGCGCGCGTCGTTCACTGTGCCGTGCTGCTCGCGACAAACTTCCCCATTCAAAATGTTTGTGACCAACTCGGTCACGTGATCTAATGACGGGCCCTCCGCTCCGCGACCAATCGCAGCGCTCCCTGCCACGGCCCGCCCGCTGCCGCACGTCCGACCAATAGCGTGAGTGCACTTCGGGCTCGGGTCCGCTGTGATTGGCTGGTGAAGTTCGACCCGCCGCGCTCTATTTTTGGAGCGGTATATAAACGCCGGAGCGCTTCCTCTCCTGCTAGCTCGGATATTTTGAGCAAGCGTGAGTCAGACGGAGTTTTAATTCGACCGGACTCAGTTTTTTAGAACTTTAAACGCATGTTTGAACTAATTCGGATAATTTTAACACATTAAACTTACTGTTTATTACTTTTCACTGACTGTGGCTTCAACACTAACCTCAGAAAAGGTATCAGGAGAAGATAAAATAAGAGTTTTAGAAAAGTACATACTTACTATGTACATTTAAAGAGGAACTCCACAACTTTTTTGCGAGTCGACATAATTGCTTGTTTATGTAGAGAAACTTGCAGATCTGTTCACAGTGGTGGTGAATGGAACCAGACGTCCTCCTCTAAAAGCTCCTCACAGAAAGTTCTTACAGTAGATGTTATAAATACACTGTCTGATTCTGAGACTCTGTTTATGATAGTTTAGAGAAGATCTCAGTCTTAAACTCCATTCATGGTGGAGGGATACATGCAGGACGCTGTGAGGTTCAAATAGTCCCCAAAGAAAACCTAGTATTTTCAGATCTTCCACATTTTACCATCAACATCCAGATAAACTCAGAAGACACGTGTAGCTTCACTGGTGGGTTTCATAGTAAATACAATGTGGAGATTAGTGTTGTAGACATGGAGACCCCTGGTAACCATCACCACCACTGTAAACACCATCACCACCACTGTAAACACCATCACCACCACTGTAAACACCATCACCACCACTGTAAACAACACCATCACACCCACTGTAAACACCATCATCACCACTGTAAACACCATCACCACCACTGTAAACATCGTCACCGCCACTGTAAACATCATCACCACCACAACTGTAAACACCATCACCACTACTGTAAACATCATCACCACCACTGTAAACATCATCACCACTGTAAACACCACCACCACCACAGTAAACACCATCACCATCACTGTAAACACCATCACCTCCACTGTAAACATCACCACCACCACTGTAAACACCATCACCACCACCGTAAACACAATCACCACCACTGTACACATCATCACTACCACTGTAAACACCATCAGCATCACTGTAAACACCATCACCACCACTGTAAACATCATCACCACCACTGTAAACATCATCACCCCCACTGTAAACACCATCATCACCACTGTAAACATCATCACCACCACTATAAACACCATCACCCCCACTGTAAACAGCATCACCACCACTATAAACAACACCATCACCACCACTGTAAACACCATCATCACCACTGTAAACATCATCACCACCACTGTAAACACCATCACCACCACAACTGTAAACACCATCACCACCACTGTAAACATCACTACGACCACTGTAAACATCATCACCACCACTGTAAACACCATCACCACCACCACCGCCACTGTAAACATCATCACCACCACAACTGTAAACACCATCACCACTACTGTAAACATCACTACGGGCTGTAAACATCATCACCACTGTAAACACCACCACCACCACAGTAAACACCATCACCATCACCACCACCGTAAACACAATCACCACCACTGTAAACATCATCACTACCACTGTAAACACCATCACCACCACTGTAAACACCATCACCACCACTGTAAACACCGTCACCACCACTGTAAACACCATCACCACCACCGTAAACACCATCACCACCACCGTAAATACCATCACCACCACCATAAACACCATCACCACCACTGTAAACACTATCACCACCACCGTAAACACCATCATCACCACTGTAAACACCATCACCACCACTGTAAACAACATCACTACCACTGTAAACACCGTCACCACCACTGTAAACACTATCACCACCACCGTAAACACCATCTCCACTACTGTAAACATCATCACCATCACTGTAAACAACATCACTACCATTGTAAACACCATCACCACCACTGTAAACATCATCACCACCACTGTAAACATCATCACCCCCACTGTAAACACCATCATCACCACTGTAAGCATCATCACCACCACTGTAAACACCATCACCCCCACTGTAAACACCATCACCACCACTATAAACAACACCATCACCACCACTGTAAACACCATCATCACCACTGTAAACATCATCACCACCACTGTAAACACCATCACCACCACAACTGTAAACACCATCACCACCACTGTAAACATCACTACGACCACTGTAAACATCATCACCACCACTGTAATCACCATCACCACCACCACCGCCACTGTAAACATCATCACCACCACAACTGTAAACACCATCACCACTACTGTAAACATCACTACGGGCTGTAAACATCATCACCACTGTAAACACCACCACCACCACAGTAAACACCATCACCACCACCGTATACACAATCACCACCACTGTAAACATCATCACTACCACTGTAAACACCATGACCATCACTGTAAACACCATCACCACCACTGTAAACACCGTCACCACCACTGTAAACACCATCACCACCACCGTAAACACCATCACCACCACCGTAAATACCATCACCACCACTGTAAACACCGTCACCACCACTGTAAACACCATCACCACCACCATAAACACCATCACCACCACTGTAAACACCATCACCACCACTGTAAACAACATCACTACCACTGTAAACACCTTCACCACCACTGTAAACACCATCACCACCACTGTAAACACTATCACCACCACCGTAAACACCATCATCACCACTGTAAACACCATCACCACCACTGTAAACAACATCACTACCACTGTAAACACCGTCACCACCACTGTAAACACTATCACCACCACCGTAAACACCATCTCCACTACTGTAAACATCATCACCACCACTGTAAACAACATCACTACCATTGTAAACACCATCACCACCACTGTAAACATCATCACCACCACTGTAAACATCACCACCACCACTGTAAACATCACCTCTGTCAACACCATCATCACCACCATTGTAAACATTACCAGTGTAAACACCATCACTACCACTGTAAACGTCACCACCACCACTGTAAATAACATGTGAGTTAGGTTTCTCTACAACAAACCACTCTTAATGACTCTGTTTACATCTTAAAGACAGAATTACTATTATTATTTTTAATTATTATTATAATATTTTTAAAACTAAATTGGTGGATTTCCACTTTAAGCGTGAAAAACCTAGGCCTAAATGGTTTCCTGGAGATAAAGACTACATATATAATACGAGTTGACTGGAGAAGTTAGTTAGTTATACAGCTAACTGTTGTTTTGCATGCAAACTAGAAGCGGCGTCATTAGAGCTGCATTTGCAAATCAAATGAATTATATGCAGCAACAGTGCTGATACTGTAAGTGCAGAGTTTTACTGTAACTGCTATAAATACAAGCACACGCTTACACACTGCTGTTCTTCTCAGGCTGGCTGATGACTCACTCTCTCTGTAGAGCTGAGGTGCTGCTGGTTCTGCAGACTTCTGAGTAACTGGGTGAGTCACATGGACACAAACAGCCGGTGGAGGAACACGTGTGTGGATTTAGATGAATGAGCTCATAAAGAGCATTGTATAGAAAAACACATGAATGAGAAAAACACCTGAAGTTAAAGACGATGTAGCTTCTAGAACAAAGTCAACAGCATCTTCTGTAAGCCAGCTCTTAAAGTTCTCCAAGGGTTCTCTGGCTCTGTGGATAACCAGGAACACTCAAAGAACCATTTGCATGTTTCTGCAGGTCAATAGAGAATGTGTTAGTGCATGTGATCCTTATTGCACAACTGTTACAAGGTAGAAGAACCACAGAAGAACCGTTCCACCATGCCAAGAACCGTTAAATCACATTCTTAAAAAAACTTCTGTATAGAACCCTGAAGACTTAAAGAACCATGTTTCAAAAAAACATAATGTTTCGTTGTATAGTAAGATGGTTCCTCAGATGGATGGAGAATGTTTTGTGTATGGTTCTGTATATAATCATTTAAAATGGTTCTTTGTAGCACCAGAAAGCGTTCTGCTCTTATAGAATCAAAAACATTTTTCCTGGATCTTTGCATGGTGAAATGGTTCTTCAGGTCAACCCCATTAACAAGCTTGACAACATAACAATAGTAGAGCCTTCATGTAGAAGATCATGTACCTCCAAAACGGTCTCTGCTATCAAGCTTGTAGCAACCGAAGAACCCATTTTGGCCCTATATAGAACCATATACAACAAGTCTTCATTAATCTGAAGAATCCTTTCACCATGCAAAGAACCATTTAAGCACACAAAGATGGTTCTTCCAGGGTTCTTTAGTAAAAACAGTGGTTCCATGTAGGACTGTATAAAAAAACATAAATGAGAAAAACACAAGGTCTGAAATTGCACAACTGTTACAAAGTAGAAGAACCACAGAAGAACTGTTCCACCATGCCAAGAACGGTTTAATCACATTCTTAGTAAAACGTCTGTATAGAACCCTGAAGACTTAAAGAACCATGTTTTAAAGAACCTTGTTTCAAAGAACCATGTTTCAAAGAACTGTGATGTTTCTTTGTATAGTAAGATGGTTCTGCTATTGCTACCATGTCAAACAATAGAAGAACCTTTTTGGTGACATATAGAACCAACACACATTCTCCATAAAACAGCAGAACGCTTTCATCATGCAAAGTTCATTAACATCCATTTAAGCACACAAAAAGATGGTTCTTCAAAGGTTCTTTAGTAAAAACAATGGTTCTATGTCAAAACATGAACGATTAAAGATCCATTTAGCACCAAAAGTATGGTGTCATAAAGAACCACATAATTAAAAAGATGGTTCTTCAGGGGTTCTTTAGTCAAACTAGTTGTTCTATGTAGGTCTATAAACACTCATTTGTATGTCTTTTTGAGATTTGTTCTTTATAACACCAAAACATTTTCTGCTGTTATGATCTCAAGCCTGTAGCAACAGCAGAACCCTATCTAGTGCAATACATAACCACATACATCACTTTCTCCATCAATCTGAAGAACCATTTCACCATGTAGAGAACCGCTTAAACACATTACTAAAATTGTGGTTCTTCAAAAGTCCTTTAGTAAAAACAATGGTTCTATGTCAAACTATAAACTCTTAAAGAACCATTTGCTTGCTCCTTTGAAAATAGTTCTATTTAGCACCAAAAAAGCAGAACCCTTTTTTGTCACAATAGCAGAACCTCCTTTTTCTATAAGAGGGTTCTCTCCATTTCACCATCAAGAGAACCCTCTTATAGAACCATAAACACTCAAAAACAGTTTTCCTGGATCTTTGCATGGTGAAATGGTTCTTCAGGTCAATCCTAGTAACTAGAACCTTCATGTAGAAGATCATGTAGCTCCAAAACAGTCTACGCTATCAAGCTTGTACCAACCGAAGAACCCATTTTGGCCCTATATAGAACCATACACAACAAGTCTTCATCAATCTAAAGAACCCTTTCACCATGCAAAGAACCATTTAAGATGGTTCTTCCGGGGTTCTTTGGTAAAAACAGTGGTTCCATGTAGGACTGTGAATGCTCAAAGCATCGTTTGCGTAGTTCCTCAAGCTGACTAAGAATTTGTTTGTGTTTATGGTTCTAGATAGAACACTGTCACCATCTAAGTCGATCCGAAGAGCCGTTTGTCCGTGCAAATGTTACTTTGAGTGTTTATAGTTCTAAACAGAACCTTTGAAGAACCTTCTCTTTAAGGGCTGGTTGTCAGGCTAACTGGTTCTGAGCTGAAGTTCACTGATGACCAGCGCTGAGAAGATGTGGTGTGAAGGACGTCGGGGTGATTCTGCTCCGCTGTGTTTCTGGATGTTTATATAAATCGAGTGTGAACAGTCTCGGTGGAATGCAGCCAGTCTGTGATTGGTTCTGTCTAATTTGTTCCATGAGTGGAGCGCTGGGCTCTGATTGGGCACACGGGAAGGCAAGGACAGAGTTTGGCAGCAGTGGGCTTCACAGACCGCATTATGTAACACACACAAACACACACACACACACACACACACACACTCACACACACTCACACACAGACGTGTGTATACTTGCAGAGATGCTAGCGTCAGTGCTCACATGCCACAACTCGACTGAGAGCGTCTGGTGAAACTTTGAAACTCTGTTTGTGAGGGGACGGGCTGGGGGGGGGCTGGGGGGGCTGGGGGGGGTTGTTTGGGGGTTGTTTGTATACGAGTTATTCTGAAAGATGTCCGAAAGTGAAAACGACAGCTTGACGACCGTGTTGTTGCCCTGGTGACCCCTCCTCTCTGCACCACAACGCAAAAGAAAACAAACAAACAATGATTAATCTGAATCTGAGATCTTCACGCTCACTAAACGAGACCTAAATGAGACCAAACCACCAGAAACCACTCCTTCACTCTCAGTGGTGCAGAAGAGCATCAGCTTTGAAGCGTATGTAAACAAAATGTTTGAAACAGAACCTGTTTTTGGACGGGGAGGGCGGAGGGGTCAGCTATGCTGGCAACCAGACCATAGCTCCACAAGAGACTGGTCTTTATAGGGGCACTCTGTGTCCAAAAGTATCCAGACACCCCTTAAAATGAGTGAATTCTCTTCTTTTAAAAGGAAAATATTGTGGA
>CM038723.1:40278902-40293902 GCA_021613375.1 Megaleporinus macrocephalus
CACTGACCATATAGGAGCACTTTGAAGTCCAGGAACATAAGACTTCTCGTTCCAGTTTTCCTGTTCCGCTACACTCTGGTGCTCCAGTTCAGGTGAAATGAGAAAATCTGAAGAAGAAGCAACTTCAGCCTCAACCTCACCTTCCATAAGAGATTATTAGGAATGTATTAGAAAGATTAACTCTAATAAAGCAGAAATCTGATTACTATCTGACTCATGTCGACCTAAAGTTTCCTCATTATCTGATCACTCAAGTGCATGTAAACGAGTGAACAGATTACTGACAAAATCTGATCATCTGCAGTTATTAGATTATTAAGTGCATGTAAACAGACTCTCTGATGGCTGCGTGGTTGATCTAATGTCTGTTCTGATGTTGATCTGATGTAGAAACAGAGTTTAGTGTATATTGTTATAGGTATAGTGTTTATTCAGCACTGAGAACATCAGTTCAGTGTTTACAATCTATAACACATTCTCTATGTAGGTACTCAGTAAACTCTAATCCAGGCCCGGAGAGCGTTCACATGTGGGCCACTGCTGGCAGACACATGTCACTGCTGGTTCTCTGTCAGCACCATTAGACTGTAGGAGGACCAAAGATCCGGCTGCTTCTGAGGAGAGACTGGCTTGTGTAACGTTTATTTTGGTGAACTGAAAAAAGGGGTTGGATAAATACTGTAAGTTCTGGTTTGCAATTACAATTTAAATGTCATTCAAAATGATTTCTGGGTAACTTTAGTAAAATTCAGTGAAACTCACCTGATAGTATCTACTGCTCACCTCATAGTATCTACTGCTCACCTCATAGTATCTACAGCTCACCTGATAGTATATAGTGCTCACCTGATAGTATATAGTGCTCACCTGATAGTATATAGTGCTCACCTGATGGCATCTGGTGCTCACTAAATAGTATCTAGTTATCACCACATAGTATCTGATGTACACCTGACAGTATCTCTTGCTCACATAATAGTATCTAGTGCTCACATAATAGTATCTAGTGCTCACCTAATAGTAACGAGTCATCACCACATAGTATCTAGTGCTCACATAATAGTATCTAGTGCTCACCTAATAGTAACGAGTCATCACCACATAGTATCTAGTGCTCACATAATAGTATCTAGTGCTCACATAATAGTATCTAGTGCTCACATAATAGTATCTAGTGCTCACATAATAGTATCTAGTGCTCACCTAATAGTAACTAGTCATCACCACATAGTATCTAGTGCTCACATAATAGTATCTAGTGCTCACATAATAGTATCTAGTGCTCACATAATAGTATCTAGTGCTCACCTAATAGTAACTAGTCATCACCATATAGTATCTGGTGCTCACCCGACAGTATCTGCTGCTCACATAATAGTATCTAGTACTGACCTAATAGTATCTAGTCCTCACCATATAGTATCTGATGTACACCTGACAGTATCTCTTGCTCACATAATAGTATCTAGTGCTCACATAATAGTATCTAGTGCTCACCTAATAGTAACTAGTCATCACCACATAGTATCTGATGTATACCTGACAGTATCTACTGCTCACATAATAGTATCTGGTGCTTACATAATAGTATCTAGTGCTCACATAATAGTATCTAGTGCTCACATAATAGTATCTGATGTACACCTAACAGTATCTGGTGCTCACATAATAGTAACTAGTCATCACCATATAGTATATGGTGCTCACCTGACAGTATCTGTTGCTCACATAATAGTATCTAGTGCTCACATAATAGTATCTAGTGCTGACCTAATAGTATCTAGTCCTCATCATATAGTATCTGATGTACACCTAACAGTATCTGGTGCTCACCTGATGGTATCTAGTCCTTACCACATAGTATCTGATGCACTCAACAAAATAGTCCTCCAATTAAAAACATATTATTTTCCGGTTTCCAAGATTCCATCATCAACAGTCATATAAACCCAGAAGAACCCCCTGGTGGGTTGGATAGTGAATAAGATGGTGATGTTGGTGGTATTCGGTGCTAGAGGTGGGCCGGTACTCACTGGTGTGCAGATATAACCCTTCTTGCATTTTGCTCTTTGTTGAAGCGGCACTTCTCACGGGCTGCCGGGGTCCCAGCCTACACTTCACATTCCTCGTTGCAAATCAGGTCCTCGGGCACCTTCAGTGAACAGAATCCAAACAAACAACACTGGAGCTGGAAAGACCTGCGTTCACTGTATCACCACCACACAGCACCAGTACATCCCTCAGCACGATTATTCACTGTTCACACAGATACACATAACACATACACAATATCACATTTACACCATGCTTATCTGCTGATTAATAAATAAATAAATAAATAAATAAATAAGCATTGCTTTCTGATTAAGAATGAGCACCTTTATAATAAACATGCTTTATTAAATATGTAGAAATTACACAATAATAATGTTTAGCTAACACATAACTACACATACAGAATCATACAGATAATACACTATTCAATTATTATTATTGTTCTGTTGAATAATAAAATGAACATCAGCCTATTTACTAGAATATTTTATTCATAGCAGAACATAATGAATGAATGAATAATGCTATATATGTAATAGGATGTACATCAGGTACTATGTGGGGAGCACTAGATACTATTAGGTGAGTGCTAGATACTAGATACTATGTGATATACACAAAAACTGTCTACACTCTATATACACTCTCATTCTCCTGGTATGATTTTATAAAATGCACAGACAGTATAGAACAGTGGTCACCAACCCTAGTTCCAGAGTCTAGTTCCAACCACAATCTGCTCGACCTGCTCCAGCTAATGATCTCCAGCTCCTGGAGATCTCCTTCCTACGTTCTCTCAGAATTAATTAGATTAATTAAATTAAGAGATAGGTGGGAGCAGTGTTTCAGGTTCAGGTCAGAACTAAACTCCGCTGGTTTGGTAAAGTGGATCTGCAGCACCAGAGTTTTAGACCACCGGAACAAATATCTGGAGCATCTGCAGGTGATTCCAGAAGAGGATTCCTGGGATTTGCATAGTGCAGGAAATATATAGTCCTGATGCAAATCAGACCTCTAGCGTTTAACAAAGACGCCTGTATGTGGTCAGATGTGAATGGAGCGCAGATAAAACGTATCTAGGCATTATCTGGACATCAGACACATGAAATGGAAATTAAATGAAGCTCTAAATCAGCAAACCAAGCGCCTGAAAGTGAGGAGGTAAATCTGATAGACTATAAAAAGTTCAGGAATTTTACCCTGGAAACCAAACGTAAGCAAAGGACTGGAACCTGTGGATTCCAGGTGCTAGTTTCAGAGGAACGTCAGTGCATCTCCACCATGAAGTATCCAGAAACTCTGTTCAACCTAAATGAGCTGCTTTAAGGGGCACCTGCTGGTGCAGGTGTTCATTTGAGCCCACAGCTTTTATAATCTTCGTAGAAAAGCACTGACCAATGGCGTGGGACGCTCTTAAACAGCCGGGTCAAAGGTCACCATGCTTAAATCCACGCATGCCCCCCAGCATTAGGGTGTGGAGCAGTGGAGTGGTGGAGCTCCCTCTCTACTACCTTGGGTAGTACCTTGAGTTGGAGTGACCATCTGCAGGAAAATCAGATTTACTTCTCAAAGCAGATTGGATTTCTGTGTCCAGACATCACTAATTCATCCATATGGGTTTCTGTGGTAACGACGTAGGTGCTAGTAACTATGTAGTCAATCCCAGAACTTCCGTCTCTCTGGATTTTAGTGTCCCGACTGAGATGTACGTAAGCACTTCATCCCAGCACCTCCAGAAGACCTGCACACGCTCACCCACACCTGTCACCCATCACAGCTCACAGCAGTGGCTCGTTAGCACATCTCTCTCCCTTGGGAGCCAGCACCTAGCGGGCTTCCCCTTTGTCCAGTAATGACATCTCTCCACAGAGGGGCTCTGCCGGTCTCCCTGGTGTCCCCGAGGCCGCTGGACTCGCCAATCAGCCTGAACATCAGCCTTCTGTCCTGTGAACTCACCCCTGGCGTCTATCCCCCCCGGGTCTCCACGCAGTGAGGTTTGTCAGGCCATCGGACTTCGTGCCACCGCCGTCCTCAGTTGACTTTGAACTTTGGCGAATTGATTGAAGTGTTCTTACGCTCTCACCGAGAACGAGTAGTGACGGCCCAAGCAGTAGCCGTGGCGATCGAGGGGTATCTGACTCCAGAACCTCGAGTCTCCGGGGTCCTCTGAACTCCATCCTCCTCAGGCTACCCCTACCTCCAGAGAGCCGGCTCTCCCGGGACCTCCACGCCAGACTGCCTGGCTCGGCGCCTTTGTTCCCAGTTTTCCCTGCTGTGTTAATAAAGTATGGATCCGAATGACCAAGGATGGTATAAGGATAGTCCCCCCCCCAACCTGCACCTCTCGTGATCAAGTGCCCTCTAATGGTATGCCCTGCTCTTCTCTAAGGCCCCCTGGTAGGGGCTCTCATAACCAGGGCCCTCTAAAATTATGCCCCCCTCTTTCCTAGGACCCCTAATAGCCAGAAGTCGGAGCAGTGCCACAGCGCCTCGTCCATTTTCAAAAGGGGCCCAAAAGCATGGCTAGGGCCCCCAAGAGGCCCTGGGGTCAAAGTCCCTAAAAGTCAGATGATCATCAAAATAGAGGGCCCTCAGAAATAAAAATGTATTGTATCATAAATGTTGATAGGCATTGCAAAATGTTTTGGGCCAGGGCCCCCCTGGGGCACCCTGACCTCAAGGGCCCCTGGGCGCTGGCCCCACTGGCCTGGTCAGTCATCATGGAAATGACACCGTTGAGTCTGCTGATTCGTTATAAGGTATCTGTGAAAATTTGAATGGAATTGGATTTCAAACTGGGCTCAGTGTGGTCAGATAGTGGAGTTTAATGGTTTAATGGTTTGACAAAAATCTCGATATGCCAACAATCTAATCTGAGCTTGCAGTCTAAACTAAGCCCAGCATCAGTACCTGACCTCAGCGCCAGCCCAATTCCAGTTCTTGGGCTATCTAGATTGTTTCCAGTCTGATTTTTGATCAGAACATCTGGAGGTGGTTCAAAAGTGATTCTGATTGTTACTGACGCGTCTCAGTTTGGAAGCTCTGGATCCTCAACTCGTATTATATCACTCGCAATGCGACAAACAATGAGAAGTCATGGGATTCAAGAGGAGCAGCAAAGGTTCCAGCTAATGCACCTCCATCTCTCCTGCATCATCAGCATAGCTATGTACTAACTGACTGACCTGGTTAGCCTTTGATCTCAACACAGCCTAATGCTGTGGCTGAATGCAATCAAATCCCTACTGCAATGTTCCGACGCCTGGTTTAAAGCCTTCTCAGAAGAAAAACATCTCCTAGAAAAAAGTATCAAAGACGGGAGCAGAAGATGAGGAGTCTGAAAACAAGTCGAGTCGAGCAGAAACAGCAGCAAGGCCGTCGTTCAGGAACATTACTAAGAGATTTTTGGGAAATCATAAGACCACTTTTGTCCTGTCAACATCGTACACATAATTAAAAACACATCTTCTGGACGATCATCTGGATCTGCTTCCTGAGAATCCCAGCACTGCTAGTGACGAGCACGGAAAGAGTATCATATGATTAGAACAGATGTAAATAATCAGACATACAATACAAAGTAACATGAATATGTTATTGTAGAGAAGTAGATCAGATCTTGATCCAGTTTGAAGAACAAAGTTAGTCCAGATTTCTCCTGGACGCCCCAGACATTGTATGAATGTGTTCAGTTCTTGATTTATCTTAATGAAGTACTGAGCAGTCAAAGCAGGTATTAGATCAGAACTGATAATAATACTGGGTTGTTTAGGAGAAGCTTAGAAAGAGTTAAATAAACACACTGACGTATGAAAAACACTACTTACTCTATTAATACTGATTAATATTTAATAATAAAGTGTAAAACACTACTTACTCTATTAATACTGATTAATATTTAATAATAAAGTGTAAAACACTACTTACTCTATTAATACTGTTTAATATTTAATAATAAAGTGTAAAACACTACTTACTCTATTAATACTGATTAATATTTAATAATAAAGTGTAAAAGTACTACTTAATCTATTAATACTGATTAATATTTAATAATAAAGTGTAAAAGCTCTACTTACTCTATTAATACTGATTAATATTTAATAATAAAGTGTAAAAGCACTACTTACTCTATTAATACTGATTAATATTTAATAATAAAGTGTAAAAGTACTACTTACTCTATTAATACTGATTTATATTTAATAATAAAGTGTAAAAAGTACTACTTACTCTATTAATACTGATTAATATTTAATAATAAAGTGTAAAAGCACTACTTACTCTATTAATACTGATTAATATTTAATAATAAAGTGTAAAAGCTCTACTTACTCTATTAATATCTGATTAATATTTAATAATAAAGTGTAAAAGCACTACTTACTCTATTAATACTGATTAATATTTAATAATAAAGTGTAAAAGCACTACTTACTCTATTAATACTGATTAATATTTAATAATAAAGTGTAAAAGCTCTACTTACTCTATTAATACTGATTAATAGGACCTCCACTCACTGTCCACTTTATCAGCTCCACTGACCATACAGGACCTCCACTCACTGTCCACTGTATCAGCTCCACTGACCATACAGGAGCTCCACTTACAGACTGTAGTTTATCTGATTCTCTGTATACTTTATTACTCTGTTCTTTAATGATCAGGACCCCCACAGGACCACCACAGAGCAGATACTATTAGGGAGGTGGATCATTCTCAGCACTGCAGTGACACTGACGTGGTGGTAGTGAGTTAGTGTGTGTTGTGCTGGTGTGAGTGGATCAGATATAGCAGCGCTGCTGCTGGAGTGTTTAAACACCTCAGTGTCACTGCTGGACTGAGAATCGTACACCAACCAAAACTATCCAGACAGCAGTGTCCTGTGGGCGGCGTCCTGTGTCCACTGATGAAGGACTAAAGGATATTAATAAAACTGTCTGTTATATAGAAAGGTAATAAATGGTCATATGAATGTAATGATTTGTGTTTTTGTAAATAAAATAAAGAAAATAGTGGATAAAAATGAAAGGCACTTGCAGTAAAACTCCTGTATCTCTTTTGTTCTTTACTGCTTAGTCTCTTCTCTCTGGACTCTGAATGATCTCAGCTTCACAATCAGCTATGAAGACATTTCAGCTGGAGACGCGTAGACGCTCCTCAAAGTGCTCCTAATGAAAGATGGACACTCGCTTTCTTTTTAATCATGATGTCAAACATCAAGCAGATCGGGAAGATTGCATGTCCTCAGCTTGGAATTCCATTTAATTTCCGGTCCGTGCCGGTCAGAAGGAAATAACAGAATATTGAGGTGGCCATAGTGACTTATTGGGAAGAGTGATCGGAATACTAACGAGGGTGTTTACAGTGGTGGTGGTGGTGTTTACAGTGGTGATGATGGTGTTTACAGTGGTGGTGATGGTGTTTACAGTGGTGATGATGGTGTTTACAGTGGTGCTGATGTTGTTTACAGTGGTGGTGATGGTGTGTACAGTGGTGCTGATGTTGTTTACAGTGGTGGTGATGGTGTTTACAGTAGTGGTGGTGGTGTTTACAGTGGTGGTGGTGATGGTGTTTACAGTGGTGGTGATGGTGTTTACAGTGGTGGTGATGGTAACCAGGGGTCTCCATGTCTACAACACTAATCTACACATTGTATTTACTATGAAACCCACCAGTGAAGCTACACGTGTCTTCTGAGTTTATCTGGATGTTGATGTAAAATGTGGAAGATCTGAAAATACTAGGTTTTCTTTGGGGACTATTTGAACCTCACAGCGTCCTGCATGTATCCCTCCACCATGAATGGAGTTTAAGACTGAGATCTTCTCTAAACTATCATAAACAGCGTCTCAGAATCAGACAGTGTATTTATAACATCTACTGTAAGAACTTTCTGTGAGGAGCTTTTAGAGGAGGACGTCTGGTTCCATTCACCTCCACTGTAAACAGATCTGACTGTATCTAGAACAGAGAGTTTCATACCAAAATTCACGGAATAACTCACCTTAACTGGTTAATTATGAGAGATTTTGCTAAATTGCTGGAACTCCTGTTAAGTTTCGGAGAATCGTATAACTGTACATGGCTGGTTGTGTTTGCTGAGGAGTTTGCAGAACTTCAGCGTACGTTACAGTACAACGAGCACAGCTGACTCTAGTTTGCGGCTCATCTGCTGTGACCCAATGTTTAAAAATAGGTCAACCACATATCTGTGTTTGGCTGCGTAGAGGTCGACACATGACGAGTCATATGCAAAGTTTGTGCACCCCTGGAGAAATAAGATGTTTTAAATAGTATTTTTTAATGATAGGGATTTACAGGCAAGACTAAACAGACCTGGTCTCATTTCAGGTTGTTGTTAATTTTCTAGGTGAAAATACGTTACAAGTGATCTTTATGGCCAGGATGTGTATTTACGGTATTTAGCTTTATAAACACATTTATTCATTCATTTATAATCTAATCGTAGTGGGGTTTGCTGGAGCCTATCCTATTGCTTATTGGGTGGAATGCAGGAAACACAGACACTGGGAGACCATATAGACTCCACACAGACACTGGGAGACCATACACACTCCACACAGACACTGGGAGACCATATAGACTCCACGGAGACACTGGGAGACCATACACACTCCACACAGACACTGGGAGACCATATAGACTCCACGGAGACACTGGGAGACCATACACACTCCACACAGACACTGGGAGACCATACACACTCCACACAGACACTGGGAGACCATACAGACTCCACACAGACACTGGGAGACCATACACACTCCACACAGACACTGAGAGACCATACACGACTCCACACAAACACTGGGAGACCATACACACTCCACACAGACACTGGAGACCATACAGACTCCACACAGACACTGAGAGACCGTACACACTGTCACACAGACACTGGGAGACCATACACACTCCACACTGACACTGAGATACCATACACACTCACACAGACACTGGAGACCATACAGACTCCACACAGACACTGGGAGACCAGTCACAGACCTCCACACAGACACTGGGAGACCATACACACTCCACACAGACACTGAGAGACCAGACACACTCCACACAAACACTGGGAGACCATACACACTCCACACAGACACTGAGAGACCATACACACTCCACACAAACACTGGGAGACCATACACACTCCACACAAACACTGGGAGACCATACACACTCCACACAGACACTGGGAGACCATACACACTCCACACAGACACTGGGAGACCATACACACTCCACACAGACACTGGGAGACCATACACACTCCACACAGACACTGGGAGACCATACACACTCCACACAGACACTGGAGACCATACAGACTCCACACAGACACTGGTGAGACCGTACAGACTCCACACAGACACTGGGAGACCGTACACACTCCACACAGACACTGAGAGACCGTACACACTCCACACAGACACTGGGAGACCATACAGACTCCACACATGACACTGGAGACCATACACACTCCACACAGACACTGATAGACCAGACACACTCCACACAAACACTGGGAGAACCATACACACTCCACACAAAACACGGGGAGACCATACACACTCCACACAGACACTGGGGAGACCATACACACTCCACACAGACACTGGGAGAGATCATACACACTCCACACAGACACTGGGAGACCATACACACTTCCACACAGACACTGGGAGACATAACACACTCCACACAGGACACTGGGAGACCATACACACTCCACACAGACACTGGGAGATCATACACACTTCCACACAGACACTGGGAGACCATACACACTGCACACAGACACTGGGAGATCATACACACTCCACACAGACACTGGGAGACCATACACACTCCACACAGACACTGGGAGACCATACACACTCCACACAGACACTGGGAGACTATACACACTCCACACAGACACTGAGAGACCATACACACTCCACACAGACACTGGGGAGACCATACACACTCACACAGACACTGGGAGACCGTACACACTCCACACAGACACTGGAGAGACCATACACACTCCACACAGACACTGGGAGACCATACACACTCACACGAGACACTGGGAGACCATACACACTCCACACAGACACTGGAGACCATACACACTCCACACAGACACTGGGAGACCATACACACTCCACACAGACACTGAGAGACCATACACACTCCACACAAACACTGGGAGACTCATACACACTCCACACAAACACTGGGAGACCATACACACTCCACACAGACACTGGGAGACCATACACACTCCACACAGACACTGGGAGACCATACACACTCCACACAGACACTGAGAGACCAGACACACTCATATCAGCACTGAACCTCAGTAAAACAGGTTCTGTTCATCCAGCTGATGCTGATGTTGGTTCTAGACATGGCCTTTAACTTACTCACAGTAATAATCACGAGAGTGTTACATAATCTCTCTCTCTCTCTCTCTCTCTCTCTCTCTCTCTCTCTCTCTCTCTCAGATGATGTATACCTCTTACTCTTACAACTAACTTTAGGAAGTTAACCATTCCACTTCCTGAAAGGCATTGCAACAGGAACATGATGTCATTTCCTGCGGTTGGGTCACACCAGCTTCTGCGTAGAAATGAGGAGAGCAGCACTACAGACACTTTCACCCAGACTCAGAGCAGCACCTATAAAACTCACTGAGCTGTATAAGGAATTCATTCCCAGACCAGGAGCAGGAAGTTCATTCCAGCAGAACGGCTTTTACTCTGGATTTGATTATGAACAGCAGCTCTTACATAACTAACTGAACTAATCTCAGCAGAGTGTTAAAGAGAGACAGAATCACAAAGAACAGTGACTAACGTGAAGACCAGACTTTCAGCAGCAGCAGACTCAGCCGAGGAACCACAGCTACAGACAAATAACCAACACACAGTGCTGTAGTCGAGACCAAGACCAGGACACATCAAATCTGAGTTAAGACCAAGACCAGGACACATTAAGTCTGAGTCAAGACCGAGACCTGGACACATCAAATCTGAGTTAAGACCAAGAACAGAACACAATGAGTCTGAGTCGAGACCAAGACCAGGACACATCAAATCTGAGTTAAGACCAAGAACAGAACACAATGAGTCTGAGTCAAGACAGAGACCAGGACACATCAAGTCTGAGTCAAGACCGAGACCAGGACACATTAAGTCTGAGTCAAGACCAAGACCAGGACACATCAAATCTGAGTCAAGACCGAGACCAGGACACATTAAGTCTGAGTCAAGACCGAGACCTGGACACAATGAGTCTAAGTCAAGACCGAGACCAGGACACATCAAATCTGAGTCAAGACCGAGACCAGGACACATCAAGTCTGAGTCAAGACCAAGACCAGGACACATCAAGTCTGAGTCAAGACAGAGACCAGGACACATTAAGTCTGAGTCAAGACCGAGACCTGGACACAATGAGTCTAAGTCAAGACCGAGACCAGGACACATCAAATCTGAGTCAAGACCGAGACCAGGACACATCAAGTCTGAGTCAAGACAGAGACCAGGACACATTAAGTCTGAGTCAAGACCAAGACCAGGACACATCAAATCTGAGTCAAGACCGAGACCAGGACACATCAAGTCTGAGTCAAGACCAAGACCAGGACACATCAAATCTGAGTCAAGACCGAGACCAGGACACATTAAGTCTGAGTCAAGACCGAGACCTGGACACAATGAGTCTAAGTCAAGACCGAGACCAGGACACATTAGGCCTTAATCAAGACCGAGACCAGGTCACATCAAATCTAACCAAGACTGAGACCAGAACACATAAAGTCTAAGTCAAGACTGAGACCAGGACACATTAGGCCTTAATTAAGACAGAGGTCATTAAGTCTGAGCCAAGACCTAGACCAAGACACATTAAATCTAAGTCAAGACTGAGACCAGGACACATGAAGTCTGAGTCAAGACTAAGACCAGGTCACATCAAGTCTGTGTCAAGACCAAGACCAGATCACATCAAGTCTGAGTCAAGGCCGAGAACGTTAAACTTCAAATCTGAGTCATGACTGAGACCAGGACACATCAAGCCTGAGTCAAGACCAAGACCAGGTCACATCAAATCTATCCAAGACTGAGACCAGAACACATAAAGTCTAAGTCAAGACTGAGACCAGGACACATCAAGCCTGAGTCAAGACCGAGACCAGGTCACATCAAGCCTAAGTCAAGACAAAAGTCTGAGTCAAAACCAAGACCAGGACACATCAAGCCTGAGTCAAGACCGAGACCAGGTCACATCAAGCCTAAGTCAAGACAAAAGTCTGAGTCAAGACCAAGACCAGGACACATCAAGTCTGAGTCAAGGCCGAGACCAGGACACATCAAGCCTGATTCAAGACCGAGACCAGGTCACATCAAGCCTGAGTCAAGACAGAAGTTTGAGTCAAGACCAAGACCAGGACACATCAAGTCTGAGTCAAGACAGAAGTCTGAGTCAAGACCAAGACCAGGACACATCAAGCCTGACTCAAAACAGAAGTCTGGGTCCAGACCAAGACCAGGACACATCAAGTCTGAGTCAAGGTTGAGACCAGGACACATCAAGCCTGAGTCAAGACCGAGACCAGGACACATCAAGCCTGAGTCAAGACAGAAGTCTGAGCCAAGATCAAGACCAGGACACATCAAGCCTGAGTCAAGACAGAAGTCTGCGTCAAGACCAAGACCAGGACACATCAAGTCTGAGTCAAGACAGAAGTCTGAGTCAAGACCGAGACCAGGACACATAAAGTCTGAGTCAAGACAGAAGTCTTAGCCAAGACCAAGACCAGGACACATCAAGTCTGAGTCAAGACAGAAGTCTGAGTCAAGACCAAGACCAGGACACATAAAGTCTGAGTTAAGACTGAGACCGGGACATATTGCGTATCCACTCAGTGTTATAATTATCATACAGTGTAAAAGGGTGTAGAACCACATCTGAGTGTCCAAAGACACACATACCTTCTACGTAGAACATCATTACCTGCATTCTATGGATTCTATACATTCTAATCTATTAAACATCACGTAGATGTTGAAGCTGACTTCACGTCCACAACACCAGAAATGCTGCTCCGCCGGTCATGTGGAGGAACCAGGTTTGTGATGTGTTATTAGTTCCACAAGAGTCAGCAGCCAGCAGTGGAAGTTAAAAAGCCGAGCAGATCAATTCAAACCACTACAGTTCCTCTAATGACCATGAGGTCCAGAACCGTCCAGCCTCACAGCTCATCTCAGTAAACATTAAGCAAACACGTGATGTAGATGTTCTTCTGCTGGGAAACACTGTTAGATCATCTATATTGCTGTACGTTACCACACGTGTTTGCTGCAACGGCTGTGCAACTGTGTGCTTGTGAGTTCCACCATCTCGCAACCTCTGATATAGGAGGTCAGGAGACGTTCAGCTCCACTGACCATATAGGAGCACTTTGAAGTTACAGACTGTAGTTCATCTGATTCTCAGTATACATACACTGACCATTAACAACAGCAGATCTGATTAGAACAGATGTAAATAATCAGACATACAATACAAAGTAACATAAATATGTTATTGTGAGAGAAGAAGATCAGACCTTGAGCTCCAGTTTAAAACACTTTATATTATTATTAAATATTAATCAGTATTAATAGAGTAAGTAGTACTTTTACACTTTATTATTAAATATTAATCAGTATTAATAGAGTAAGTAGTGCTTTTACACTTTATTATTAAATATTAATCAGTATTAATAGAGTAAGTAGTACTTTTACACTTTATTATTAAATATTAATCAGTATTAAAAGAGTAAGTAGAGCTTTTACACTATTATTAAATATTAATCAGTATTAATAGGGTAAGTAGTACGTTTACACTTTATTATTAAATATTAATCAGTATTAATAGAGTAAGTAGTACTTTTACACTTTATTATTAAATATTAATCAGTATTAATAGAGTAAGTAGTGTTTTACACTTTATTATTAAATATTAATCAGTATTAATAGAGTAAGTAGTACTTTTACACTTTATTATTAAATATTAATCAGTATTAATAGAGTAAGTAGTGTTTTACACTTTATTATTAAATATTAATCAGTATTAATAGAGTAAGTAGTACTTTTACACTTTATTATTAAATATTAATCAGTATTAAAAGAGTAAGTAGAGCTTTTACACTTTATTATTAAATATTAATCAGTATTAATAGGGTAAGTAGTACTTTTACACTTTATTATTAAATATTAATCAGTATTAATAGAGTAAGTAGTGTTTTACACTTTATTATTAAATATTAATCAGTATTAATAGAGTAAGTAGTACTTTTACACTTTATTATTAAATATTAATCAGTATTAAAAGAGTAAGTAGAGCTTTTACACTTTATTATTAAATATTAAACAGTATTAATAGAGTAAGTAGTGTTTTACACTTTATTATTAAATATTAATCAGTATTAATAGAGTAAGTAGTACTTTTATACTTTATTATTAAATATTAATCAGTATTAATAGAGTAAGTAGTGTTTTCCATACGTCAGTGTGTTTATTTAACTCTTTACAAGCTTCTCCTAAACAACCCAGTATTATTATCAGTTCTGATCTAATACCTGCTTTGACTGCTCAGTACTTCATTAAGTTAAATCAAGAACTGAACACATTCATACAATGTCTGGAGCGTCCAGGAGAAATCTGGACTAACTTTGTTCTTCAAACTGGATCAAGATCTGATCTACTTCTTTCACAATAACATATTTAGGATTAGTTGAAAGTTTCTCCAGTGAGCTGTTGGATTAACACAGATCTGAAGGTGAAGTTCAGCTCCAGGGACTGAACATGGTGTTCAATGTGGTGGTTGTTGTAACTTTATGTGTTGGTAATGTTTGAACCACAAGAGATATTACTA
>CM038723.1:40298902-40316402 GCA_021613375.1 Megaleporinus macrocephalus
TAATAACATACACACACACAATCCAATCACTAACAACACACACACACGCACACACATATACACACACACACACACATACAATCCAATTAAACTAATAACACAAACACACACATGCAATCTAACTACGCTAATAACACACACACACACACACACACACACACACACACAATCTAACTAAACTAATAACACACACACAATCTAACTAAACTAATAACACACACACAACCAAACTAAACTCATAACACACACACACACACACTATCTAACTAAACTAATAACACACACACACACACACACAATCTAACTAAACTAATAAACAAATACACACACAATCAAACAAAACTCATAACACACACACACAATCTAACTAAACTAATAACACACACACACACAATCTAACTAAACTAATAAACAAATACACACACAATCAAACAAAACTCATAACACACACACAATCTAACTAAACTAACACACACACACAATCTAACTAAACTAATAACACACACAATCTAACAAAACTAATAACACACAATCTAACTAAACTAATAAACTAATACACACACAATCAAACAAAACTCATAACACACACACAATCTAACTAAACTAACACACACACACAATCTAACTAAACTAATAACACACATACAATCTAACTAAACTAATAACACAAACACACACACAATCTAACTAAACTAATAACACACACACATTCTAACTAAACTAACACACACACACAATCTAACTAAACTAATAACACACACACACACAATCTAACTAAACTAACACACACACAATCTAACTAAACTAATAACACACACACAATCTAACTAAACTAATAACACACACACACAATCTAACTAAACTAATAAACTAATACACACACAATCAAACAAAACTCATAACACACACACACACATTCTAACTAAACTAACACACACACAATCTAACTAAACTAATAACACACACACAATCTAACTAAACTAACACACACACAATCTAACTAAACTAATAACACACAATCTAACTAAACTAATAACACACACACACAATCTAACTAAACTAATATCACACACACACACAATCTAACTAAACTAATAACACACACTCACAATCTAACTAAACTAATAACACACACAATCTAACTACACTAATTACACACACACACACACAATCTAACTAAACTAACACACACACACACACACACAATCTAACTAAACTAATAACACACACACAATCTAACTAAACTAACACACACACAATCTAACTAAACTAATATCACACACAATCTAACTAAACTAATATCACACACACACACAATCTAACTAAACTAATAACACACACTCACAATCTAACTAAACTAATAACACACACAATCTAACTACACTAATTACACACACACACACAATCTAACTAAACTAACACACACACACACACACACACACAATCTAACTAAACTAATAACACACACACACAATCTAACTAAAGTAATAACACACACACACACACTCACACAAACACATACACACAATCTAAATAAACTAACAACACACACAATCTAACTAAACTAATAAACTAATACACACACAATCAAACAAAACTCATAACACACACACAATCTAACTAAACTAACACACACACACAATCTAACTAAACTAATAACACACATACAATCTAACTAAACTAATAACACAAACACACACACAATCTAACTAAACTAATAACACACACACATTCTAACTAAACTAACACACACACACACACACAATCTAACTAAACTAACACACACACAATCTAACTAAACTAATAACACACACACAATCTAACTAAACTAATAAACTAATACACACACAATCAAAGCACGAAACTGAGGGACTCAATTAGACAGAAATGATTTTTTTAATATCTACAGTGTAATTTAGACACCAGGAGCCACTTTACCGCTGGTCAGTCAGCGAGCCATGCAGGTCCGTACAGCTCTGTTCCCCAAAAAAGCAATGCCTGCCCTCTGCTGACCCCTGCTGGTGAGAGAGAGTCTAGTTTATCTGAGTGATGTTTTTTATGCTTATTTTTTTAGGCACATTTAATAACAATATATCATGTAATTCTATAAAATAATATGTATAACCAAAAATAGTGAATCCTGACACCACACAGCTGTTAATGTCAACAATGAGATAATAGAGCTTAATAGAGATTTAGAGACGCCCGGTGTGAAGAAGATCCCTTCAGTGCATCTTAAGCTGATTCAGTGAGAATACATAAAAAAACCATAAAGAATATTATATTTTATATATTATATATTATATATTTCTCAATAATGAGTGTACAGAGTGAGAACACAGCAAACCAGCAGCACAGCTTTCACTTTTTGATTTCCTGGGATCATGGTTCTCTCAAACACCCTCAAACCTAATTATAACTAGACACTGAGGCACAAACAGCAAGATCACCAGATGCTCTCCAGGTTCCGTGAACACTTCTGTCCCAAATTTACCACCATTGTCTCTATAATTACACAAACTATGTACTTATGTTCTATGTACTTAATCATTAGTGTGATGACTGCAGGTTAAGACCATCACACATGATGCAAACTAGGGAAAAGCAGCTTCAGTCCTCCAGTTTCCTACTCCAGCACACACAAATCAACCACAGCTAATACGTTTAGTTGGTATTTTATACTTTATATATTTGTGGAAAATAAAATTAAAAGAAAAAGCAGGTCATGACCAAATATATATATATATATATGAATAGCTCAAACAGATATGAATATATATATATATATATATATATATATATATATATATATATATATATATTATATATACTTCTTTTCCACCTTAACATGGTATCTCTATGTATTTGTTCCACCTTAAACGGTGCTGTGGTTCCATGCTGGCGTCTGTACGAGCTGCAGTGTTTAAGGTGGAACATTAGATGAAGAATGTGGAGAAGAGGAACTTCAGGCTGGTTTAAAGATCAACATGGAGCTCTGACAGTTGGGTTGTTTGTTGTGAAGGAATGAAAAGTGGCGACGTTCCCTTCACAGCCTGGAACACTGGATTTCTCCACCACCGTTCTGGTTGGTGTTGTGGTTGTGTGTAAATGTTCTGGTTGGTGTTGTGGTTGTGTATAAATGTTCTGGTTGGTGTTGTGGTTGTGTGTAAATGTTCTGGTTGCTGGTTGGTGTTGTGGTTGTGTGTAAATGTTCTGGTTGCTGGTTGGTGTTGTGGTTGTGTGTAAATGTTCTGGTTGCTGGTTGGTGTTGTGGTTGTGTGTAAATGTTCTGGTTGATGGTTGGTGTTGTGGTTGTGTGTAAATGTTCTGGTTGCTGGTTGTGTTGTGGTTGTGTGTAAATGTTCTGGTTGGTGTTGTGGTTGTGTGTAAATGTTCTGGTTGGTGTTGTGGTTGTGTGTAAATGTTCTGGTTGGTGTTGTGGTTGTGTGTAAATGTTCTGGTTGCTGGTTGGTGTTGTGGTTGTGTGTAAATGTTCTGGTTGGTGTTGTGGTTGTGTGTAAATGTTCTGGTTGGTGTTGTGGTTGTGTGTAAATGTTCTGGTTGGTGTTGTGGTTGTGTGTAAATGTTCTGGTTGCTGGTTGGTGTTGTGTGTAAATGTTCTGGTTGGTGTTGTGGTTGTGTGTAAATGTTCTGGTTGGTGTTGTGGTTGTGTGTAAATGTTCTGGGCTGGTTGGTGTTGTGGTTGTGTGTAAATGTTCTGGTTGGTGTTGTGGTTGTGTGTAAATGTTCTGGTTGCTGGTTGGTGTTGTGGTTGTGTGTAAATGTTCTGGTTGGTGTTGTGGTTGTGTGTAAATGTTCTGGTTGGTGTTGTGGTTGTGTGTAAATGTTCTGGTTGGTGTTGTGGTTGTGTGTAAATGTGCTGGTTGGTGTTGTGGTGGGGTGTAAATGTTCTGGTTGCTGGTTGGTGTTGTGGTTGTGTGTAAATGTTCTGGTTACTGGTTGGTGTTGTGGTTGTGTTCAAATGTTCTGGTTGGTGTTGTGGTTGTGTGTAAATGTTCTGGTTGCTGGTTGGTGTTGTGGTTGTGTGTAAATGTTCTGGTTGCTGGTTGGTGTTGTGGTTGTGTGTAAATGTTCTGGTTGCTGGTTGTTGCGGTGGTGTGTAAATGTTCTGGTTGGTGTTGTGGTTGTGTGTAAATGTTCTGGTTGCTGGTTGGTGTTGTGGTTGTGTGTAAATGTTCTGGTTGCTGGTTGTTGTTGTGGTTGTGTAAATGTTCTGGTTGGTGTTGGGGTGGTGTGTAAATGTTCTGGTTGCTGGTTGGTGTTGTGGTTGTGTGTAAATGTTCTGGTTGGTGTTGTTGTTGTGTGTAAATGTTCTGGTTGCTGGTTGGTGTTGTGGTTGTGTGTAAATGTTCTGGTTGCTGGTTGTTGTTGTGTGTAAATGTTCTGGTTGGTGTTGTGGTTGTGTGTAAATGTTCTGGTTGCTGGTTGGTGTTGTGGTTGTGTGTAAATGTTCTGGTTGGTGTTGTGGTTGTGTGTAAATGTTCTGGTTGCTGGTTGTGTTGTGGTGTGTGTAAATGTTCTGGTTGCTGGTTGGTGTTGTGGTGGTGGTAAATGTTCTTGTTGGTGTTGTGGTTGTGCGTAAATGTTCTGGTTTCTGGTTGGTGTTGTGGTTGTGTGTAAATGTTCTGGTTGCTGGTTGGTGTTGTGGTTGTGTGTAAATGTTCTAGTTGCTGGTTGGTGTTGTGGTTGTGTGTAAATGTTCTGGTTGCTGGTTGTTGTGGTGGTGTGTAAATGTTCTGGTTGCTGGTTGTTATGTGTAAATGTTCTGGTTGCTGGTTGGTGTTGTGGTTGTGTGTAAATGTTCTGGTTGCTGGTTGTTGTTGTGTGTAAATGTTCTGGTTGGTGTTGTGGTGTGTGTAAATGTTCTGGTTGCTGGTTGGTGTTGTGGTGTGTGTAAATGTTCTGGTTGCTGGTTGGTGTTGTGGTTGTGTGTAAATGTTCTGGTTGCTGGTTGGTGTTGTGGTGGTGTTTAAATGTTCTGGTTGGTGTTGTGGTTGTGCGTAAATGTTCTGGTTGCTGGTTGGTGTTGTGGTTGTGTGTAAATGTTCTGGTTGCTGGTTGTTGCGGTGGTGTGTAAATGTTCTGGTTGGTGTTGTTGGTGTTGTGTGTAAATGTTCTGGTTGGTGTTGTGGTTGTGTGTAAATGTTCTGGTTGCTGGTTGGTGTTGTGGTTGTGTGTAAATGTTCTGGTTGCGGTGTTGTTGTGGTTGTGTGTAAATGTTCTGGTTGCTGGTTGGTGTTGGGGTGGTGTGTAAATGTTCTGGTTGCTGGTTGGTTTGTGGTTGTGTGTAAATGTTCTGGTTGGTGTTGTTGTTGTGTGTAAATGTTCTGGTTGCTGGTTGGTGTTGTGGTTGTGTGTAAATGTTCTGGTTGCTGGTTTGTTGGTTGTGTGTAAATGTTCTGGTTGGTGTTGTGGTGTGTGTAAATGTTCTGGTTGCTGGTTGGTGTTGTGGTTGTGTGTAAATGTTCTGGTTGGTGTTGTGGTTGTGTGTAAATGTTCTGGTTGCTGGTTGGTGTTGTGGTTGTGTGTAAATGTTCTGGTTGCTGGTTGGTGTTGTGGTGTGTAAATGTTCTTGTTGGTGTTGTGGTTGTGCGTAAATGTTCTGGTTTCTGGTTGGTGTTGTGGTTGTGTGTAAATGTTCTGGTTGCTGGTTGGTGTTGTGGTTGTGTGTAAATGTTCTAGTTGCTGGTTGGTGTTGTGGTTGTGTGTAAATGTTCTGGTTGCTGTTGTTGTTGTGGTTGTGTGTAAATGTTCTGGTTGCTGGTTGGTGTTGTGGTTGTGTGTAAATGTTCTGGTTGTTGTGTTGTAAATGTTCTGGTTGCTGGTTGGTGTGTGTGGTTGTGTGTAAATGTTCTGGTTGCTGGTTTGTGTGTGTGTAAATGTTCTGGTTGGTTGTTGTGGTTGTGTGTAAATGTTCTGGTTGCTGGTTGGTGTTGTGGTTGTGTGTAAATGTTCTGGTTGCTGGTTGGTGTTGTGGTTGTGTGTAAATGTTCTGGTTGCTGGTTGGTGTTGGTGGTGTTAAATGTTCTGGTTGGTGTTGTGGTTGTGGTAAATGTTCTGGTTGCTGGTTGGTTGTGGTTGTGTGTAAATGTTCTGGTTGCTGGTTGTGTTGTGGTTGTGTGTAAATGTTCTGGTTGCTGGTTGGTGTTGTGGTTGTGTGTAAATGTTCTGGTTGCTGGTTGGTGTTGTGGTTGTGTGTAAATGTTCTGGTTGCTGGTTGGTGTTGTGGTTGTGTGTAAATGTTCTGGTTGCTGTTGGTGTTGTGGTTGTGTGTAAATGTTCTGGTTGCTGGTTGGTGTTGTGTTGTTGTAAATGTTGGTTGCTGGTTGTGTTGTGGTTGTGTGTAAATGTTCTGGTTGCTTGGTGTGTGTTGTGTGTAAATGTTCTGGTTGCTGGTTGGTGTTGTGGTTGGTGTAAATGTTCTGGTTGGTGTTGGTGTTGTGTTGTAAATGTTCTGGTTGGTGTTGTGGTTGTGTGTAAATGTTCTGGTTGGTGTTGGGGTGGTGTAAATGTTCTGGTTGCTGGTTGGTGTTGTGGTTGTGTGTAAATGTTCTGGTTGGTGTTGTGTTGTGTGTAAATGTTCTGGTTGGTGTTGTGTTGTGTGTAAATGTTCTGGTTGCTGTTGGTGTTGTGGTTGTGTGTAAATGTTCTGGTTGCTGGTTGGTGTTGTGGTTGTGTGTAAATGTTCTGGTTGCTGGTTGGTGTTGTGGTTGTGTGTAAATGTTCTGGTTGGTGTTGTGGTTGTGTGTAAATGTTCTGGTTGCTGGTTGGTGTTGTGGTTGTGTGTAAATGTTCTGGTTGCTGGTTGGTGTTGTGGTTGTGTGTAAATGTTCTGGTTGCTGGTTGTTGTGGTGTGTGTAAATGTTCTGGGTTGGTTTGTTGTGTGTAAATGTTCTGGTTGCTGGTTGGTGTTGTGGTTGTGTGTAAATGTTCTGGTTGCTGGTTGTTGTTGTGTGTAAATGTTCTGGTTGGTGTTGTGGTGCTGTGTAAATGTTCTGGTTGCTGGTTGGTGTTGTGGTTGTGTGTAAATGTTCTGGTTGCTGGTTGGTGTTGTGGTTGTGTGTAAATGTTCTGGTTGCTGGTTGGTGTTTGGGTGTGTTAAATGTTCTGGTTGGTGTTGTGGTTGTGTGTAAATGTTCTGGTTGCTGGTTGGTGTTGTGGTTGTGTGTAAATGTTCTGGTTGCTGGTTGGTGTGTGGTTGTGTGTAAATGTTCTGGTTGCTGGTTGGTGTTGTGGTTGTGTGTAAATGTTCTGGTTGCTGGTTGGTGTTGTGGTTGTGTGTAAATGTTCTGGTTGCTGGTTGGTGTTGTGGTTGTGTGTAAATGTTCTGGTTGCTGGTTGGTGTTGTGGTTGTGTGTAAATGTTCTGGTTGCTGGTTGGTGTTGTGGTTGTTGTAAATGTTTGGTTGCTGGTTGTGTTGTGGTTGTGTGTAAATGTTCTGGTTGCTGGTTGGTGTTGTGGTTGTGTGTAAATGTTCTGGTTGCTGGTTGGTGTTGTGGTTGTGTGTAAATGTTCTGGTTGGTTGTGTTGTGGTTGTGTGTAAATGTTCTGGTTGGTGTTGTGGTTGTGTGTAAATGTTCTGGTTGGGTGTTGGTTGTGTGTAAATGTTCTGTTGCTGGTTGGTGTTGTGGTTGTGTGTAAATGTTCTGGTTGGTGTTGGTGGTTGGTGTGTAAATGTTCTGGTTGCTGGTTGGTTGTTGTGTTGTTGTGTAAGTGGTTGGTGTTGTGTGGTGTGTGTAAATGTGGTTGGGTTGGTGTGGTTGGTGTGTGTAAATGTTCTGGTTGCTGGTTGGTGTTGTGGTTGTGTGTAAATGTTCTGGTTGGTGTTGTGGTTGTGTGTAAATGTTCTGGTTGCTGGTTGGTGTTGTGGTTGTGTGTAAATGTTCTGGTTGCTGGTTGGTGTTGTGGTTGTGTGTGAATGTTCTGGTTGGTGTTTTTGTGTGTAAATGTTCTGGTTGGTGTTGTGGTTGTGTGTAAATGTTCTGGTTGCTGGTTGGTGTTGTGGTTGTGTGTAAATGTTCTGGTTGGTGTTGTGGTTGTGTGTAAATGTTCTGGTTGCTGGTTGGTGTTGTGGTTGTGTCGTTTATCCACCCTCTTCAATAAAAGCAGGATTTGTATTTGAAGAACAGAGTTTGAGGTCACAGTGGAGTCACATTATTATGACTACTCCAGATGGTGGCAGCGTTCTGGTCTGGAGAATGTTTTGGTGACGTTCTTTGGATCCACTCATCCATGTAGAAGACACTCTCCACCCATTTGCATCCTTGCAGATCACGTACAACATACGTGATACGTGGTCTTCTCTGGGGTGGATGGGATCTTCCAGCAAGACGATGCGTCACACGACTAGAAATGTCCCACACTGGTTGGAAGAGCTGACCAAGACCTCCAAGTACCACCACGGACCCCTAATTCCCCTAGACTTAAACCCAACTGAGCATCTGTGGGGCCACCTGGATGGTGTTGTTGGTTCTATGGATCCTCCTCCACGCTCCCTCCAGCAGCTGTGGGATGCACTGCAGTCAGCATGACTCCAGATACCTGTGACCACCTACCAGGACCTTACTGAGTCTCCCAGTCCATCTAGCTGCTGTCCGTCTGCACACGGTGGTCAATCTGGATTTGAGCTGCTGGTCATAATAATGTGACTCGACTGTGTAACGTAACGGTGGACTGATTGAGAAGAACGATCAGCAGCCAGTACGTTACAAAGTGATTGTTTATTGACATTCTTCAACAGTGCTATGCTTGTTGTACAGAGCTCGGCCTGAGAAAGGAGCTGTGAACGACTTCTCTTCGGAATACAAAACTGATGTGGAGACACAGTGCAACATAATCTGCCGTTACCGCCGGACCGTGTGGGTTTATGAGGACGTACGCAGGAGCCCGAGCCTTTCTGCTCCGGGGTCAGCATTCCGAGGCAGTCTGTTCTGCAACTTTGAGTCAGTTTGAGCCACGTTCCTCTCGGAGAGCCACCAGTGAGGGACTTTGGAAAATCAAACGGAAGGCCTCAGCAGCTGACGCGGAATTGCATTGCTTGTTCGTTCGACTAAAAGGTGCATAGCATGACGCAGTTATACAACCATATCTGAAGAATAAAAGTAGGTAAGAATATGAAGAGATTAAAAAAAGAAAAGAAATCTTAGTTCCTACTACGTACATTGCATTTCAAAATCGTTACACATACTGTATATAGACAATTATATATACACATTCAATATACAGTACATCCAGGTATAGAACATCTAGATCCAAATATTAAATACAAATGCACTTTAATATCTAATATCTGCAATATCGACTGTAATAGGGATGAAATTTATATAGCTTTTTAAAATCCGTCCAGATAATATACTGCCTTTTAATATAGTCCGAATTTACCGAGTCCCGAATATGTACAATTCCAAGGATAGCGTGCAGGAACATCTCGCAATTCCGCATGGAGTACTGTAAGTGAATGCACATCCAGGTGAAAATCCATGTGATCACATAATCAAGCCAGAACCAACCCGCACGCTTGACCACCCACCGGAAATAAACAACATTTCACAAATACTCTAAACGAATGGACGCGGCACCCAAGCGTTAAAGGAATGCTTCGACCAGTGCTAACGTCGCTAACAGTGACTGGAAGCCAGTAGTCACCGATTAGCACCGTGTCTCTCTCTGTATGTGTGCAGGAGACCCGACGCTGCCTGCTGGTGATCTGAGCTGATGGGATCTCTTACAGGACGGATGCAAGCTGCTGTTGAAGCTGTTGGCCACTAGGGGGCAGACCTTTTGGCCTCTCTTCACAAATGCACCTAATATAAAAGACGTCCAGAAACCTTGAAAGTTACTCCTTTTTCCTAATATCAATTATTGATTAACTGATATTAAATTTATTGATGTTGAAAATGGTCAGCTGCTCCATTTCCCCAATACCTGCTCCTGATCCTTATCTCTCCTCCCGATCCTTATCTCTTCTCGACTCCTCGACTTTTACTGCCCCCTAGTGTGTGTGTTCCCTAGTGTGTGTGTATGGGTTTGTTGGGTTTGTTGGGTTTGTTGGGTTTGTTGAGTTTGTTGGGTTTGTTGGGTTTGTTGGGTTTGGTCCGTTAGTTGGGTTTGTTGGGTTTGTTGGGTTTGTTAGGTTTGTCGAGTTTGTTGGGTTTGTTGAGTTTGTCGGGTTTGTTGAGTTTGTTGGGTTTGTTGGGTTTGTTGAGTTTGGTCTGTTAGTTGGGTTTGTTGGGTTTGTTGAGTTTGTTGGGTTTGTTGAGTTTGTTGGGTTTGTTGTGTTTGTTGGGTTTGTTCAATTAGTTGGATTTGTTGGGTTTGGTCTGTTTGTCGGGTTTGTTGTGTTTGTTGGGTTTGGTCCGTTAGTTGGGTTTATTGGATTTGTTGTGTTTGTTGAATTAGTTGGGTTTGGTCTGTTAGTTGGGTTTGTTGGGTTTGTTGGGTTTGGTCCGTTAGTTGGGTTTGTTGTGTTTGTTGAATTAGTTGGGTTTGGTCTGTTAGTTGGGTTTGTTGTGTTTGTTGTGTTTGTTGAATTAGTTGTGTTTGGTCTGTTAGTTGGGTTTGTTGGGTTTGGTCCGTTAGTTGGGTTTCTTGTGTTTGTTGTGTTTGTTGAATTAGTTGGATTTGTTGGGTTTGTTGAGTTTGTTGTGTTTGTTGTGTTTGTTGAATTAGTTGGGTTTGTTGGGTTTGTTGTGTTTGTTGAATTAGTTGGGTTTGTTGGGTTTGGTCCGTTAGTTGGGTTTGTTGTGTTTGTTGAATTAGTTGTGTTTGGTCTGTTAGTTGGGTTTGTTGGGTTTGTTGTGTTTGTTGAATTAGTTGTGTTTGGTCTGTTAGTTGGGTTTGTTGGGTTTGTTGTGTTTGTTGAATTAGTTGGGTTTGGTCTGTTAGTTGGGTTTGGTCCGTTAGTTGGGTTTATTGGGTTTGTTGTGTTTGTTGAATTAGTTGGGTTTGGTCTGTTAGTTGGGTTTGTTGGGTTTGGTCCGTTAGTTGGGTTTGTTGGGTTTGTTGTGTTTGTTGAATTAGTTGGGTTTGTTGGGTTTGTTGGGTTTGGTCCGTTAGTTGGGTTAGTTGGGTTTGTTGTGTTTGTTGAATTAGTTGTGTTTGGTCTGTTAGTTGGGTTTGTCGGGTTTGTTGGGTTTGGTCCGTTAGTTGGGTTTGTTGAATTAGTTGGGTTTGGTCTGTTAGTTGGGTTTGTTGGGTTTGTTGTGTTTGTTGAATTAGTTGGGTTTGTTGTGTTTGTTGAATTAGTTGTGTTTGGTCTGTTAGTTGGGTTTGTTGGGTTTGTTGTGTTTGTTGAATTAGTTGTGTTTGGTCTGTTAGTTGGGTTTGTTGGGTTTGTTGTGTTTGTTGAATTAGTTGGGTTTGTTGGGTTTGGTCCGTTAGTTGGGTTTGTTGGGTTTGTTGTGTTTGTTGAATTAGTTGGGTTTGGTCTGTTAGTTGGGTTTGTTGGGTTTGTTGTGTTTGTTGAATTAGTTGGGTTTGGTCTGTTAGTTGGGTTTGTTGGGTTTGTTGGGTTTGGTCCGTTAGTTGGGTTTGTTGGGTTTGTTGTGTTTGTTGAATTAGTTGGATTTGTTGGGTTTGTTGGGTTTGTTGGGTTTGTTGGCGGAGCTCTGGCCTCAGCTGACTGTACGAAGCACATCCGTGTAATTCTGTTTATTAATAATTGATTCTTGTTATTTGAATAATTAGCATTACTGATTGAACCATTCCTTTAATGAGTCACCTGTTATAGTAAATAAAATACATCATACGTAACCCAATCTGTTTAATCTTTTGGACGACCCAACCCTACTATCCCCCCGCAACGCCCCCCACACTCCGAAAATAAATAAATATATAAATAAATCATTTGAATTGCTCCATATTACAGAAACAGGGCACTACACAGTGCATCATGTTGTAGTGCTGCTCAAATTCTTGGCAATAGATTTTCTGGATGTTTCCTGTGGGTTCACTATACAGCAGCACTGTAGTGAACAGTGCGTTAACCAGTGAATCATTACACAGACATGGACTGCACTGTGTGTTAACAATACTAACCACACAACTCGACAAAAGAAAGTTCTTAATCTACGAAGGCCCTTCATGCATCACCTGCATGCCTTTCATCTTAATTCTACAGGTAAACAGTTCCGACTGCCATCTGATTGGTTGGTATTTCCACCTGTGTTTTTATATATTTATTTATTTATTTATTTATTCATTAAATCACCCCCATATCACTTTGACCACCAGTTGCTAAGCTGCTTGAGGATAATATTATTAGTGTATATCTGAAATAACGCTCGGGGCTTATTGTTACTGTATAAAAGCAGGAAGACCCTGCAGGTCATGTGTTATTGACCCTCTCAGGTTGACGATGTCGTATACTATATAGAAGGATGTTGTATATCTCAGGAATGCTGCACACGAGAGACTTTTTTAAATATCTGTCCTGGAAGTTTATGTTGTGGAGTTTCAGGGACTGTAAACTAAATGTATGATGATAATCCAGTGCTGAGAGTTTTCTGTGATTATTATTTTTTTCTTTGTGTTAAAAAGAGGTGTAGTTGTTGTTAGTATGGCTGTTAGCTGTTCACTGATGCCTTGGGTTAAGTCAGTTGACCAATCAGAGGCTGTGTTTCTGACTTGTTAACCAATCAGTGGCTGTGTTTTTGACTAGTTGACCAATCAGAGGCTGTGTTTCTGACTAGTTGACCAATCAGAGGCTGTGTTTTTGACTAGTTGACCAATCAGAGGCTGTGTTTTTGACTAGTTGACCAATCAGAGGCTGTGTTTCTGACTTGTTAACCAATCAGAGGCTGTGTTTTTGACTAGTTGACCAATCAGAGGCTGTGTTTCTGACTTGTTAACCAATCAGAGGCTGTTTTTGACTAGTTGACCAATCAGAGGCTGTGTTTTTGACTAGTTGACCAATCAGAGGCTGTGTTTCTGACTTGTTAACCAATCAGAGGCTGTGTTTTTGACTAGTTGACCAATCAGAGGCTGTGTTTCTGACTTGTTAACCAATCAGAGGCTGTGTTTCTGACTTGTTAACCAATCAGAGGCTGTGTTTTTGACTAGTTGACCAATCAGAGGCTGTGTTTCTGACTTGTTAACCAATCAGAGGCTGTGTTTCTGACTTGTTAACCAATCAGTGGCTGTGTTTTTGACTAGTTGACCAATCAGAGGCTGTGTTTTTGACTAGTTGACCAATCAGAGGCTGTGTTTCTGACTTGTTAACCAATCAGTGGCTGTGTTTTTGACTAGTTGACCAACCAGAGGCTGTGTTTCTGACTTGTTAACCAATCAGTGGCTGTGTTTTTGACTAGTTGACCAATCAGAGGCTGTGTTTCTGACTTGTTAACCAATCAGTGGCTGTGTTTTTGACTAGTTGACCAATCAGAGCCTGTGTTTTTGACTAGTTGACCAATCAGAGGCTGTGTTTCTGACTTGTTAACCAATCAGAGGCTGTGTTTTTGACTAGTTGACCAATCAGAGGCTGTTTCTGACTTGAGTTGCAATTCATGCACAATTAAACAATCAACACGAGTCGTTCAGAGTGGGTTCTGTGTGAAACTCTCGGTTCTAGATACAGTCAGATCTGTTCACAGTGGTGGTGAATGGAACCAGACGTCCGCCTCTAAAAGCTCCTCACAGAAAGTTCTTACAGTAGATGTTATAAATACACTGTCTGATTCTGAGACGCTGTTTATGATAGTTTAGAGAAGATCTCAGTCTTAAACTCCATTCATGGTGGAGGGATACATGCAGGACGCTGTGAGGTTCAAATAGTCCCCAAAGAAAACCTAGTATTTTCAGATCTTCCACATTTTACCATCAACATCCAGATAAACTCAGAAGACACGTGTAGCTTCACTGGTGGGTTTGGTAGGAAATCAAAAGCGAGTTTCTCCAGAACAGAGCGTTTCACATCGAACCTCTCACTCTGAAATCTCGATCATACCGAAATTGTGGAAAGTGGGTGGAGTTCCCCTTCAGGTAATGCTCAGCACAACATACTTACAAAGCTGTTCAGAACAAACACAGTGTGAAGATGTTAGTGTGGTGTAAATACACAGTGCAGCACTGAGCTTCTCATCCGGGCTCCAGGGGGGGGTGGGGGGGGGGGTGAGGGGGTGTTATGGGGTGTCACCGTGGTGCGATTTCTTCATCCGGTTTCAGTGCTAGTGCTCACCTACTGTAACGAGGACGCTCACGTCACGAGGAAAAGTTTTTGTGGTCATCTGGACTGAACTGTTCTTGTGAAACTGCAGTGCGCGGCCGAGTGAGTGCTCCCGCGGAGGTGGAGGCCCTGAGAGTCGAGGAGGCTGAAGGCTTTCGCTTCGATTTGCATACGCAGCTTGCATGATGCGCATCCTCCCCCGCACGCCGTGCGCCGTGTGCACAGGTGAGTGCTGCATGCAACGTGTCCTTCAGGCGCATAGTATACACACTTCACTTCCACACAATCACTCTTCATCATGTACACCATTCACAGTGTACACACGGAGAGAGAGAGAGAGAGTGAGAGAGAGAGAGAGAGAGAGAGAGAGAGAGAGAGAGAGAGAGAGCTAGAGGTCTTCACTCGAGGCCGAAGGTGCTGGTCTCCTCCACGGCGATCAGAAGCTTCTCGTACAGCATAGTGTAGGACGGGTACGGAGGGAGGTCCAGCCGGTTAAAGCACGTGTGAGCTCTGAAAGAAACCAAAGTAAGTTCATTATCATTGTGAGAGAAGTAGATCAGATCTTGATCCAGTTTGAAGAACAAAGTTAGGTTCCAGATTTCTCCTGGACGCCCCAGACATTGTATGAATGTGTTCAGTTCCTTCAGCAGCAAATCTTGATTTATCTTAATGAAGTACTACCCACCATACTAACCACTACACCACCATACTAACCACTACACCACCATACTAACCACTACACCACCATACTAACCACTACACCACCATACTAAACCACTACACCACCATACTAACCACTACACCACCATACTGACCACTACACCACCGTACTAACCACTACACCACTTACTAACCACTACACCACCATACTAACCACTACACCACCATACTAACCACTACACCACCATACTAACCACTACACCACCATACTGACCACTACACCACCATACTAACCACTACACCACCATACTAACCACTACACCACCATACTGACCACTACACCACCATACTAACCACTACACCACCATACTAACCACTACACCACCATACTAACCACTACACCACCATACTAACCACTACACCACCATACTGACCACTACACCACCGTACTAACCACTACACCACCATACTGACCACTACACCACCATACTAAACTACACCACACACCTAACACACACCAACCACTACACTACACCACCATACTAACCACTACACCACCATACTAACCACTACACCACCATACTAACCACTACACCACCATACTAACCACTACACCACCATACTAACCACTACACCACCATACTAACCACTACACCACCATACTAACCACTACACCACCATACTACCACTACACCACCATACTAACCACTACACCACCATACTGACCACTACACCACCGTACTAACCACTACACCACCATACTGACCACTACACCACCGTACTAACCACTACACCACCATACTAACCACTACACCACCATACTAACCACTACACCACCAAACTAACCACTACACCACCGTACTAACCACTACACCACCGTACTAAACCACTACACCACCATACTAACCACTACACCACCGTACTAACCACTACACCACCGTACTAACCACTACACCACCATACTAACCACTACACCACCATACTAACCACTACACCACCATACTAACCACTAAACCACCATACTAACCACTACACCACCATACTAACCACTACACACACACCATACTACCACTACACCACCGTACTGACCACTACACCACCATACTGACCACTACACCACCATACTAACCACTACACCACCATACTAACCACTACACCACCATACTAACCACTACCCCACCGTACTGACCACTACACCACCATACTAACCACTACACCACCATACTAACCACTACACCACCATACTAACCACTACACCACCGTACTGACCACTACACCACCATACTAACCACTACACCACCATACTAACCACTACACCACCGTACTAACCACTACACCACCATACTGACCACTACACCACCATACTAACCACTACACCACCATACTAACCACTACACCACCATAAAGACCACTACACCACCATACTAACCACTCCACCACCATACTGACCACTACACCACCATACTAACCACTACACCACCATACTGACCACTACACCACCATACTAACCACTACACCACCATACTAACCACTACACCACCATACTAACCACTACACCACCATACTAACCACTACACCACCATACTGACCACTACACCACCTTACTAACCACTACACCACCATACTAACCACTACACCACCGTACTGACCACTACACCACCGTACTAACCACTACACCACTGTACTAACCACTACACCACCATACTGACCACTACACCACCTTACTAACCACTACACCACCGTACTGACCACTACACCACCGTACTAACCACTACACCACCGTACTAACCACTACACCACCATACTAACCACTACACCACCATACTGACCACTACACCACCGTACTAACCACTACACCACCGTACTAACCACTACACCACCATACTGACCACTACACCACCGTACTAACCACTACACCACCATACTAACCAGTACACCACTATACTAACCACTACACCACCATACTAACCACTACACCACCATACTAACCACTACACCACCATACTAACCTCTACACCACCTACTAACCACTACACCACCATACTAACCACTACACCACCGTACTGACCACTACACCACCATACTGCACTACACCACCGTACTAACCACTACACCACCGTACTAACCACTACACCACCATACTAACCACTACACCACCATACTGACCACTACACCACCTTACTAACCACTACACCACCATACCACTACACCACCGTACTGACCACTACACCACCGTACTAACCACTACACCACCATACTAACCACTACACCACCATAATGAACACTACACCACCTTACTAACCACTACACCACCGTACTGACCACTACACCACCGTACTAACCACTACACCACCGTACTAACCACTACACCACCATACTGACCACTACACCACCATACTGACCACTACACCACCATACTAACCACTACACCACCTTACTAACCACTACCACCGTACTGACCACTACACCACCGTACTAACCACTACACCACCGTACTAACCACTACACCACCATACTAACCACTACACCACCATACTGACCACTACACCACCGTACTAACCACTACACCACCGTACTAACCACTACACCACCATACTGACCACTACACCACCGTACTAACCACTACACCACCATACTAACCAGTACACCACCATACTA
>CM038723.1:40321402-40333697 GCA_021613375.1 Megaleporinus macrocephalus
TCTTGGCTTGAACAGGAGTTCTAGGATAAAACGCTTGAACGCTTGAATCATGTAAAGGCTCTAGATACTTTAAACTAGTGAACACACACACTATGGGGCAGTGAAACACACACACACACACACACACATACTAGTGAACACACACACTATGGGGCAGTGAAACACACACACACTAGTGAACACACACACAAGGGGGCAGTGAAATATCCACATACACACACACCAGGAGGAGTAAAACACACACATGCATATACAATAGGGGGAAGTAAAATGCCCACAAACACACTATTGAACACACACACTATGGGGCAATAAAACACACACACGCACACTAGTGAACACACACACCAGGGGCAATAAAACACACACACTAGTGAACACACACAAACACACTAGTGAACACACACACCAGGGGTAATAAAACACACGCATACATATACACTAGGGGGAAGTAAAACACCCACACACACACCATTGAACACACACTATGGGGCAGTGAAATACACACACACACACACACACACTAGTGAACACACACACTATGGAGCAATAGAACACACACACACACACACACACTAGTGAACACACACACCAGGGGCAATAAAACACACACACTAGTGAACACACACAAACACACTAGTGAACACACACACCAGGGGCAATAAAACACACGCATACATATACACTAGGGGGAAGTAAAACACCCACACACACACTATTGAACACACACTATGGGGCAGTGAAATATACACACACACACACACACTAGTGAACACACACACTATGGGGCAATAGAACACACACACTAGTGAACACACACACTATGGGGCAATAAAACACACACACACACACACACACACACTAGTGAACACACACACTATGGGGCAGTGAAACACACACACACTAGTGAACACACACACAAGGGGGCAGTGAAATATCCACATACATATACAATAGGGGGAAGTAAAATGCCCACAAACACACTATTGAACACACACACTATGGGGCAATAAACACACACACGCACACTAGTGAACACACACAAACACATTAGTGAACACACACACCAGGGGCAGTAAAACATACACATACATATACAATAGGGGGAAGTAAAATGCCCACAAACACACTATTGAACACACACACTATGGGGCAATAAACACACACACGCACACTAGTGAACACACACAAACACATTAGTGAACACACACACCAGGGGCAATAAAACACACACACTAGTGAACACACACAAACACACTAGTGAACACACACACCAGGGGTAATAAAAAACACGCATACATATACACTAGGGGGAAGTAAAACACCCACACACACACTATTGAACACACACTATGGGGCAGTGAAATATACACACACACACACACACACACTAGTGAACACACACACTATGGGGCAATAGAACACACACACACTAGTGAACACACACACCAGGGGCAGTAAAACACACACATACATATACACTAGGGGGCAGTAAAACGCCCACACACAGCGTTCACTGGAGGGCTTTATAATTTTACAACATCAGCTAAATTCCAAACAGTTTGGTATGTGAGCAGCTAATCAAAACACAAAGCAGTGATTAGTGATCAGTTTTGCCTTTTTTACACTCAGCCATCGAAAATCCACTTCAATATTAAAAATAAGGCCTACTTACGACTATTGACTTTAATAATGAATATATAAAACACATACAGTCAAGATAATCCACACAGCTGAGGATATTATGGAGGAGTGAAAATAGACTAATAAACACAGTAATGTTAAAGAAATCTTTATTTTGGGTCGAGCTGACAGAAAGTCTAGGTTGGGTCCGGAAGCCCTGATGACTCTCTTATTCGTTCTATAAGAACCTTTCTCTTTAAGAGTGAAAATTTTACGTATAAAAAAGTGGTAGGACGTACCCTTCCTCCCCGACAAACGTGATGTAGAGTTTGTTCCTCTGGAGCTCTTTGCGTGAGTAGGCCATGACCTGGTTGAACGTGCCCTCCAGCAGGTGATCCCTCCTCACGATCAGCCTGGAGCACAGACCCTCTCAATTAACCCCTTAATACACAAGCTGAGTAACCCCTTCTACTGCACAGCATGGGTTAAACTCCCCCAATTCATTTCCTATGTTACTGTATGTACTGCTAAGTATCTCTATGTTATTGTATGTACTGCTGAGTGTCTATGTTACTGTATGTACTGCTGAGTGTCTATGTTACTGTATGTACTGCTGAGTATCTCTATGTTACTGTATGTACTGCTGAGTATCTATGTTACTGTATGTACTGCTGAGTATCTCTATGTTACTGTATGTACTGCTGAGTGTCTATGTTACTGTATGTACTGCTGAGTATCTCTATGTTACTGTATGTACTGCTGAGTGTCTATGTTACTGTATGTACTGCTGAGTATCTCTATGTTACTGTATGTACTGCTGAGTATCTATGTTACTGTATGTACTGCTGAGTATCTCTATGTTACTGTATGTACTGCTGAGTGTCTATGTTACTGTATGTACTGCTGAGTGTCTATGTTACTGTATGTACTGCTGAGTATCTCTATGTTACTGTATGTACTGCTGAGTGTCTATGTTACTGTATGTACTGAGTGATCTCTATGTTACTGTATGTACTGCTGAGTGTCTATGTTACTGTATGTACTACTGAGTATCTCTATGTTACTGTATGTACTGCTGAGTGTCTATGTTACTGTATGTACTGCTGAGTGTCTATGTTACTGTATGTACTACTGAGTATCTCTATGTTACTGTATGTACTGCTGAGTGTCTATGTTACTGTATGTACTGCTGAGTGTCTATGTTACTGTATGTACTGCTGAGTATCTCTATGTTACTGCATGTACTGCTAAGTATCTCTATGTTACTGTATGTACTGCTGAGTATCTCTATGTTACTGTATGTACTGCTGAGTATCTCTATGTTACTGTATGTACTGCTGAGCATCTCTATGTTACTGTATGTACTGCAGAGTGTCTATGTTACTGTATGTACTGCTGAGTATCTCTATGTTACTGTATGTACTGCTGAGCATCTCTATGTTACTGTATGTACTGCTGAGTGTCTCTATGTTACTGTATGTACTGCTGAGTATCTCTATGTTACTGTATGTACTGCTGAGTGTCTCTATGTTACTGTATGTACTGCTGAGTATCTCTATGTTACTGTATGTACTGCTGAGTGTCTCTATGTTACTGTATGTACTGCTGAGTATCTCTATGTTACTGTATGTACTGCTGAGTATCTCTATGTTACTGTATGTACTGCTGAGTGTCTCTATGTTACTGTATGTACTGCTGAGTATTTTTTTAACCATTACACTTTAAAGGTCTATTCACATCACATGCTCCGATCACTCACTTGATCTTTCCTGGGCCTTGTCCGTATCCCTTGGCTTCCAGTTTTCTGTAGAAGTTGCGAAGTTTGGCCTCAAAGTCTCTGCGGTAAGGGGCTGGAGCTCGAGCTCGCTGGGTCCCTGAGCCGCCAATCAAACACAGTAACACATCAGCACTGTGTATAATACAAAGAGTTTAGCTTCCTGACTAAAGGTAGGACTGATCAGGGAGTCACATGATCAATAAATGTTGGCCACAAGGTAAAAGGTTAAAGGTTTAACCCTTAGAAGTTGGTATCGCCAGTGATGCTGCAGCATTAACTTCTGAAAGAAGCAGGAAGGGAAACTTTCAGGGGGGTGAAGGCGCATTCAGGCCTAAACCTAGAGTTGAACATGTTATGCAGAGCGCTGTGTCCCTCAACCTACAGTAATATATCATGTTTTCATTCCTCACTGTTCTTTCACCACATTACCCAGCATGCATTATGAAATTCATCCAACACTTAATACAAATACTGTTAATAAATACTCATTCTTAGCATAGCCACCAACCTATCGGTCAATACACACTTGAACTGGTGTGTGAAGTGCTGATGAAAGAGCTACCTTGATCTGTATAACATTAACGCTCACTGCAGATTCGAAAAAGACGTCATCTAGAAGGCAGCAGCATATGTTTCTCCTGAAGGGTATTAGTCCTTCAGTGTTAATAGTGGGTTCACATATGTTAACTTCTGAGAAATAATTGAAAGATGTAGTAAACATCTGTATCATCATCATTTTATGTTATCCAGAATGGCTGTGTGTTCGGTCAGAGTATGTATCTCTAGCCAGTACAAACAGGTTTAAGTCTAAACTACACTTCAGCTCAAACACTACCACAAACAATGGCCAGTGCTGAAACCTGGAGAGGGTTAAATACAGTAAGTACTATGTCAAGTAATACTCAGCCAGTGTTAAGCGAAGCATAAGGGCAATATGATTAATTCCATTTAATTCTTAAATTAGTGCTCAAAGGTGCTTAATTTATATATTACAAATGTATTTTTAATGTATTTATAATAAAAACCAGCAGCAGCTGCACTGTTAATATTAACCATGTATTCTCAGTAAGCTGAACCACTTCTCTCGCCCCCTGCTGGCCAATTTGGCATCAGTCAGCTTGCTGTCCTCCTTATCTGAAGTGTTTTGTCACTGAGGTAATAAATTCTCTCCAATGTAATGAAGATTTTCATGATTGGACAGTTGCTACGGCTACACAGCTGATATTCAGGCTCATAGCCGTACGCTAGAAGCTCACCCCACCTTCAACACACATCATCAGGAGAGGGGAGATCTCTGGAGAACACTGCAGCATTCATGGACCAGAGTGGCCATGTTTCCATCAGACATAGTGATGGTTACATATTTTCATTTTAGCATCACGCTAACGATATAAAACCATCGTAATGATTTCTGATGAAGTTTCCAGCTTTTCTGCAGCAACTTCTAAGGGTTAAAAACATCCCAAGTTCCAAAGCAGAACATCTCTTGCTTGGAATGCGGTCTTCACTCAGATGACAAGGAGAGAAACAGCGTTGGAGCTGTTGCTGGGGGGACGTCCAGTAACAACCACACAATGAGTCCCAGAGAGGGACAGTTCTTGTGTTCCAACAGGTCAGAGGAGGAAAACGGAAAAGTGCAGCTGCACCAGACGGGACGGAACGGGGCAGCTGGGTGAGAACAGGTGGAGAACGTCTGGAGGTTCGGTGGGGGACACATGAGAGCGTCTGACCTGGAGAGCTGTCACCAGACAGACAGCACACTGGAACCAGTGGAGCTCTCTCAGCGATGCCTGAGCCAGGCCGAGGACGTGGCACAGCACGGCACAGAGCAGATCATTCGTTAGCTTACAATGGAAACACGGTTCACTTAATCCCAGAACACTGACCAGCCCAGCGCTGACCAACATGGAGCAACTCACACACATCATCGCTCTCCAAAGACAAAGAAGCACCTCCAAAACAGGATCAGTAATAAAAACAGTCTTTACTTTCAATGGAAGTCAATGAACCAGAAGAATTTAATTTTGCAGCATTTCTATTGGTCCACGCATCATGAAACTTGCACAGGATATAAAGAACAACAAAAACAGAGATGTTTTTCTTTGGACAGCGATGAAATGCTTGATCAGTATATTAGGACTGGACCAAGACCCCAGCGTGGGACCCACCTGGAGAGTTCTGAGGGGAGGAGCCAGGGGAGCAGCGTGGGGAGAAGCCGAAGCCGGAGTGAAACGCTGAGAGAGGAACGTATGACATGATCTCCTCTTCAAACAAACTGCAGAACACAAACAAACACCTTTCAGTCTAGAGTGTTAATACACACGTCAGGTTCTAGTGCTTCAACTAATGAACTGAACTAGAACTGAACTAGAACTGAACTAGAACTGAACGTATCCTAGAAAAAAACAGAGTTGATCTCTGTAATGGTCAGAGTTGATCACTGTAATGGTCAGAGTTGATGACTGTAATGGTCAGAGTTGATCACTGTAATGGTCAGAGTTGATCACTGTAATGATCAGAGTTGATCTGTAATGGTCAGAGTTGATCACTGTAATGGTCAGAGTTGATCACTGTAATGATCAGAGTTGGTCAGTGTAATGATCAGAGTTGATCTCTGTAATAGTCAGAGTTGGTCACTATAATGGTCAGAGTTGGTCACTGTAATGGTCAGAGTTGGTCATTGTAATAGTCAGAGTTGATCACTGTAATAGTCAGAGTTGGTCACTGTAATGGTCAGAGTTGGTCACTGTAATGGTCAGACTTGATCACTGTAATAGTCAGAGTTGGTCACTGTAATGGTCAGAGTTGGTCACTGTAATGGTCAGAGTTGGTCACTGTAATGGTCAGAGTTGATCACTGTAATGGTCAGAGTTGATCACTGTAATGGTCAGAGTTGATCACTGTAATGATCAGAGTTGGTCAGTGTAATGGTCAGAGTTGATCACTGTAATAGTCAGAGTTGATCACTGTAATGGTCAGAGTTGATGACTGTAATGGTCAGAGTTGATCACTGTAATGGTCAGAGTTGATCTGTAATAGTCAGAGTTGATCACTGTAATGGTCAGAGTTGATCACTGTAATGGTCAGAGTTGATCACTGTAATAGTCAGAGTTGATCACTGTAATGGTCAGAGTTGATCACTGTAATGATCAGAGTTGGTCAGTGTAATGATCAGAGTTGATCTCTGTAATAGTCAGAGTTGGTCACTATAATGGTCAGAGTTGGTCACTGTAATGGTCAGAGTTGGTCATTGTAATAGTCAGAGTTGATCACTGTAATAGTCAGAGTTGGTCACTGTAATAGTCAGAGTTGATCACTGTAATAATCAGAGTTGATCACTGTAATAGTCAGAGTTGGTCACTGTAATGGTCAGAGTTGGTCATTGTAATAGTCAGAGTTGATCACTGTAATAGTCAGAGTTGGTCACTGTAATAGTCAGAGTTGATCACTGTAATAATCAGAGTTGATCTCTGTAATGGTCAGAGTTGGTCACTGTAATAGTCAGAGTTGATCACTGTAATGGTCAGAGTTGGTCACTGTAATAGTCAGAGTTGATCACTGTAATAATCAGAGTTGATGACTGTAATGGTCAGACTTGATCACTGTAATAGTCAGAGTTGGTCACTGTAATGGTCAGAGTTGGCCACTGTAATGGTCAGAGTTGATCACTGTAATGGTCAGAGTTGATCACTGTAATGGTCAGAGTTGGTCACTGTAATAGTCAGAGTTAATCACTGTAATGGTCAGAGTTGATCACTGTAATGGTCAGAGTTGATCACTGTAATAGTCAGAGTTGGTCACTGTAATAGTCAGAGTTGATCACTGTAATGGTCAGAGTTGATCACTGTAATGGTCAGAGTTGATCACTGTAATAGTCAGAGTTGGTCAGTGTAATAGTCAGAGTTGATCACTGTAATGGTCAGAGTTGATCTGTAATAGTCAGAGTTGATCACTGTAATGGTCAGAGTTGATCACTGTAATAGTCAGAGTTGATCACTGTAATGGTCAGAGTTGGTCACTGTAATAGTCAGAGTTGATCACTGTAATGGTCAGAGTTGATCACTGTAATAGTCAGAGTTGATCACTGTAATAGTCAGAGTTGATCACTGTAATAGTCAGAGTTGATCTCTGTAATAGTCAGAGTTGGTCACTGTAATAGTCAGAGTTGGTCACTGTAATAGTCAGAGTTGGTCAGTGTAATAATCAGAGTTGGTCACTGTAATAGTCAGAGTTGATCACTGTAATAGTCAGAGTTGGTCACTGTAATAGTCAGAGTTGGTCACTGTAATAGTCAGAGTTGGTCAGTGTAATAATCAGAGTTGGTCACTGTAATAGTCAGAGTTGATCACTGTAATAGTCAGAGTTGGTCACTGTAATAGTCAGAGTTGGTCACTGTAATAGTCAGAGTTGGTCAGTGTAATAGTCAGAGTTGGTCACTGTAATAGTCAGAGTTGGTCACTGTAATAGTCAGAGTTGGTCAGTGTAATAGTCAGAGTTGGTCACTGTAATAGTCAGAGTTGATCACTGTAATAGTCAGAGTTGGTCACTGTAATAGTCAGAGTTGGTCACTGTAATAGTCAGAGTTGATCACTGTAATGGTCAGAGTTGATGACTGTAATGGTCAGAGTTGATCTGTAATAGTCAGAGTTGATGACTGTAATGGTCAGAGTTGATCACTGTAATAGTCAGAGTTGATCTGTAATAGTCAGAGTTGATGACTGTAATGGTCAGAGTTGATCTCTGTAAAAGTCAGAGTTGATGACTGTAATGGTCAGAGTTGATCACTGTAATGGTCAGAGTTGATCACTGTAATGGTCAGAGTTGATCACTGTAATAGTCAGAGTTGGTCAGTGTAATAGTCAGAGTTGATCACTGTAATGGTCAGAGTTGATCTGTAATAGTCAGAGTTGATCACTGTAATGGTCAGAGTTGATGACTGTAATGGTCAGAGTTGATCACTGTAATAGTCAGAGTTGGTCAGTGTAATAGTCAGAGTTGATCACTGTAATGGTCAGAGTTGATCGCTGTAATGGTCAGAGTTGATCACTGTAATGGTCAGAGTTGATCTGTAATAGTCAGAGTTGATCACTGTAATGGTCAGAGTTGATCTCTGTAAAAGTCAGAGTTGATGACTGTAATGGTCAGAGTTGATCACTGTAATAGTCAGAGTTGGTCAGTGTAATAGTCAGAGTTGATCTCTGTAATGGTCAGAGTTGGTCACTGTAATGGTCAGAGTTGATGACTGTAATGGTCAGAGTTGGTCACTGTAATAGTCAGAGTTGGTCAGTGTAATAGTCAGAGTTGATCTCTGTAATGGTCAGAGTTGGTCACTGTAATGGTCAGAGTTGATCTCTGTAATAGTCAGAGTTGATCTCTGTAATGGTCAGAGTTGGTCACTGTAATAGTCAGAGTTGATCTCTGTAATGGTCAGAGTTGGTCACTGTAATAGTCAGAGTTGGTCACTGTAATAGTCAGAGTTGATCTCTGTAATGGTCAGAGTTGGTCACTGTAATGGTCAGAGTTGATCTCTGTAATGGTCAGAGTTGATCTCTGTAATGGTCAGAGTTGATCTCTGTAATGGTCAGAGTTGGTCACTGTAATAGTCAGAGTTGGTCACTGTAATGGTCAGAGTTGGTCACTGTAATGGTCTCTTACTGGAGTTCCTAAGAAAACAGCCTAACTGGTCCTGAAACGCAGCAGCTGGAATCCCAACAAACACTAATCTCTCTGTAACTCAGTGCTTTATTAATACTTTATATCTTCTTATACTTATAGTATAAACACGATCTGTATGTTTAGACTATTAACACTCTGTTAGTTTCTGCTATTACTGATTAAACTGTCTGTACTGAAGAGCCGACACCGGAATAAATAAACATGATGATGATGATAATTATTATTATTATTATTATTATTATTCAGTCATTTTACCTTAACAGCATGACCAGGTCAGCGTCACAGGACAGTTTCTCCAGTCTGGGTGTGCCCTCTGTGCGAATGTGGTGAACCTTTTCCCTGAGACACACACACACACACACACACACACACACACAGTAAGATTAGCCACACATGCCTTGCAATACAGTACAAGCTCCTGCAACAGGACATTGAGGTCATGTGGAGGTCAGTACTTGAGTGAGTGGTTCCTGGCTAGACTGGGCTGTCGCTCCTGAAGCACCTCGAAGATGTTGGGCTGCCGTAGAAACGCCACAATCTTATCGTTGTACGCTGTGGTGGACACAAACGGGGTCAGCAAACATACACACTCCTTAACCATCAAACTACTGATGAGTATCAATACCACTCTACTAGATACTTATAATACTAATACTATAATATACTATACAGAGTCTAATTACACATGAACAATACATGCAACATCAGTGCAACTACTAGTGATGTAGCCACTGTTGCAGATGGACGTACAGCTTATGTAATTACACACGTGTATTAATTTATTTTCTTATGTAATTACATAGAGCAGCAAATTCTCTCTCATGTATTAACACATTGGTAATAACATACATGAGTATAACTGTTATAACTATCTAGTTACTCTTATATAATTATACGAGGCAAAAAAGAAATTGATAAACATGTAATTACATCTGCACCGCTGTAATCCATCTGTAACAGTAGCTATGTCACTAGTAGTAACACTGTTGTTCATGTGTAACTACACAGTTATTACAGACATTTAATATAAAGAGGGACCTTATTAAATATGTATTAGCTTATTACTGTGGACAAAAGGCTGAAAAGCTTCTCTATATGTTTTCATCACAAAGAAAATATATTTTCATGATTAAAGCAACAGCCCCCTCTAGTGGTCACCATACCTAATGGCACTGGCTCCTGTTGGCTTTGGTTTCTGATGGCTGCTACTAGGCTGTTCCCAGGTCGCGCTAACAGAGACGCTCCACGAGTTCGGGACACCTCGGACGCCTGCAGGCAAACCAACAACACTGCTCACCCTCTGTAGAAGATACCGGTTCCATCAAACCCCCACAGACACCTTGGAGGAGCCCAAGCTGAGGGCCACTGCTATATGACTAGGAGTCACTAGGAGGAGTAGTATATAGAAAATACATGACAGAGTATAATATATCTGTCTGGATCAGCTTAACGACTCTGCTTTAGCATGTAGTAACATTTTTAATACACTGTATTATCAAAAGTACTCACTCATCCACATCACTGAATTCAGGTGTTTAATCACTTTCATGTCCACAGGTGTATAAAAGCAGCTCCTAGTCCTGCAGACTGCTTCTACACACATTAGTAAAGAGTGAGTCTCTCAGGAGCTCAGTGAACTCCAGCGTGGTACCGTGATAGGACGCCACCTGTGGAACAAGTCCAGTGGTGAAGTTTCCTCACTACTAAATATTCCACAGTGGACTGTCAGTGGTGTTAGAACAAAGTGGAAGTGATTGAGAACGACAGCAACTCAGACACCAAGTGGTAGAACACGTACAATGACAGAGCGGGTCAGCGGATGCTGAGGAGCATAGTGCACAGAGGTCACCAACTTTCTACAGAGTCCATCACTACAGACCTCCAAACTTCATGTGGTCTTCAGATCAGCTCAAGAACAGAGCATAGAGAGCTTCATGGAATGGGTCTCCATGGCTGAGTAGCTGCCACTGGACTCTAGAGCAGTGGAGATGTGTTCTTCGGCGGTTGCCTGGAGAATGGTACTGGTCTGACTACATTGTGCCAAGTGTAAAGTTTGGTGGAGGGGGGATTATGGTGTGGGGCTGTTTTTCAGGAGGTGGGCTCGGACCCTCACTTCCAGCGAAAGGAACTCTTAATACTTCAGCATAGTCAGTAACAGAGTCCTGACCTCAACCTGATAGAACACCTTCAAGATGAATTAGAGCGGAGACTGTGAGCCAGACCTTCTCGTCCAACATCAGTGTCTGACCTCACAAATGGTCTTCTGGAAGAACGGTCCAACATTCCCATAAACACTCTCCTAAACCGTGTGGAGAGACTTCCCAGAGGAGCTGAAGCTGTTATAGCTGCAAAGGTTGGGCCGACATCATATTAAACCCTATGGATTAAGAATGGGACGTCACTCCAGTTCATATACGTGTGAGCAGACGAGCGAATACTCTCGGCAGTGTAGTGTGTGCTGATTTTCCTCACTGGAACTAATAAAACATGGACTGTAAAGAGACTCTGAGCCAGTCGAGACTAAACCATCAAACAGCTGCTAGAAAATGAGAGTTCCTTGAAACTGTAGTGTTGATTTGACCTTCTAATAAATATAATGAGGCTTTGCATGTAAGAAGCTTGTTTTGTATTTGATGCTGTTTTGAATTTACTGCTCACAGCATGCTAATTTAAGAAGGACCACCAGATTACAGAGCAGTTTCTAGCCCCCAGGTCATAAGGGCTCTTCAATCTCTTAAGCAAGAAACAACAGTGGGTTTCTGCCTGGGCTTGATCTCTTTCTGCTCTCGTCTATAGAGGCTTCCACGCACTGACAATCAATGAGCACAAGACAATTATGAGCTAGTGAGTCACTACCCATCAATCACCATACAGCAGATTAAATATATATATATATCCCAGCGTCACGGGTACACCATGGACAAGTTACCAGTCCATCCCATGGCCAACACACACTCATGCACACACTCACTCGGGCAATTTAGAGACCCGGACCGGGAATAAAACACGGACTGTCTTGCTGTGAGGTGACAGTAAAGGTCCTTTTTGAAGTATCAGTCAAATGTATTTTAATATCTTAATATTTCATAAATTATTTAAAATATCTGTTCAGCAGCTGCATGACATCTTAATTAAAAGTTCATGCAGTGCACAGATAATCCACCAGGGGGCAGAATACAAAGGTCTGATTCTATTCATCAGGTTCTGCTAGAAATAATA
>CM038723.1:40339697-40352197 GCA_021613375.1 Megaleporinus macrocephalus
AAATACTGTGATACTAAAACAACTCAGCAGATCGGCTCAGCTTCAAATATCCTCCCACTCTAAACACCCCTAAACCCCTATATTATACAAACACGGCTCGGTTCAGCACTGTTACCACAGATACATCACCATCAGCATCATCATCAGCATCAGTATCAGCATCACCATCAGCATCAGCATCAGCATCAGCATCAGCATCAGCATCAGCATCAGCATCACCATCACCATCAGCATCACCATCACCATCAGCATCAGCATCAGCATCAGCATCAGCATCACCATCAGCATCACCATCACCATCAGCATTACCATCACCATCAGCATCACCATCAGCATCAGCATCAGCATCACCATCAGCATCAGCATCACCATCACCATCACCATCAGCATCATCAGCATTACCATCAGCATCACCATCACCATCAGCATTACCATCATCAGCATCAGCATCAGCATCACCATCAGCATCATCAGCATCAGCATCAGCATCACCCTCACCATCACCATCACCATCACCATCACCATCAGAATCAGCATCAGCATCAGCATCATCAGCATCATCAGCATCAGCATCAGCATTACCATCAGCATCAGCATCAGCATCACCATCACCATCACCATCACCATCAGAATCAGAATCAGAATCAGCATCAGCATCAGCATCAGCATCATCAGCATCACCATCACCATCACCATCAGAATCAACACAAACTTACACTCAGCCTCAACATCAACCTCACCATCAGCATCAGCCTTCAGCTTTACCCTCAGCATCAGCCTCCGCATCATCATTACCATCATTTTTGCGATCAACTTCAGCCTCACCATCAGAATTAGCCTTAGGATCACCATAACCTTCACTCACCATCAGCCTTGCCATCAGCAACAGCAGCAGTGTCAGCCTCAGTCTTAACCTCAGCATCACCATAAGAATCAATTTGTAGCAGCATCATCAGCCTCAGCCTCAGCATCAGCATCAGCATCAGCATCAACATTACATCAGCATCAGCCTCAGCCTCAGCCTTAGCCTCAGCCTCAGCCTCAGCATCAGTATCAGCCTCAGCCTCAGCCTCAGTATCAGTATCAGCATCAGCATCAGCATCAGCATCAACATTACATCAGCCTCAGCATCAGCCTCAGCCTCAGCCTCAGCATCAGTATCAGTATCAGTATCAGTATCAGTATCAGCCTCAGCCTCAGCCTCAGCCTCAGCCTCAGCATCAGTATCAGCCTCAGCATCAGTATCAGCATCAGTATCAGCCTCAGCCTCAGCCTCAGCATCAACATTACATCAGCCTCAGCCTCAGCATCAGCCTCAGCCTCAGCCTCAGCATCAGCCTCAGCATCAGTATCAGCCTCAGCCTCAGCATCAGCCTCAGCATCAGTATCAGCATCAGCGTCAGCATCAGCCTCAGCCTCAGCATCAGTATCAGCATCAGTATCAGTATCAGCCTCAGCCTCAGTATCAGTATCAGCCTCAGCCTCAGCCTCAGCCTCAGCATCAGCATCAGTATCAGCCTCAGCCTCAGCATCAGTATCAGCCTCAGCCTCAGTATCAGCATCAGCATCAGCGTCAGCATCAGCATCAGCATCAGCATCAGCATCAACATTACATCAGCCTCAGCATCAGCATCAGCATCAGCATTACATCAGCCTCAACCCCAGCCTCAGCATCAGCCTCCATTTAAGCCTCAGCATTACCACCATAAGTCTCATCATCACCATCATCCTCGCTATTGGCATCAGCATTACCATCAGCCTGGCTCCTGCAGACACAGAGTCCTACCAGATTTAATACAGCGCTGTGTTACAACAGCACGACTGGAATTGGAGACGTGCTCGCTCTGCAGCCTGTCATACCAGAATGAAAAATCACCATCAGCGGCCCAAACCAGCCACCACGGCAGCTTTCTGCACCGTCATGCTGCTCCCGCTGCACCACAGCCACAGAACCACGAACCAGCAGCAGAGTGAAGACTGGTTACTCATCAGAGGAGAATCTACATTCTGCATTAACGAGGACAGATAACGAGCGAGAGACGCAGCGGCGTGTGGACAAACACACAGATATGAATACGTTTACAATCAGGATAACGTAATTAGTGCCTGGCTGAGAGTCACTGTATGACTGTTTCTAAGTATAACTCCACCTTATTCACCCGTAACCTGGCAACATCTTCCAACATCTGCCAACCTATAGAGTGCGTGGAACTATTTTTCTTCTGTATGTATGTAATATACATAAGTTTTTATTATCTGTTTATAAACGAAACACTGGATTTAACCCTACGAGCACAACACACCCCGTATATCACCCTGAGATCTCTCGTCGTACAGAACTCATGCATTGTTGCGTAATTGTATATGTACAAACTGATTCTAAATAAGCTTCTAGTGCTGAACAGCCATCAAATCACTGGAAGAGAGTAATTAGTTCTAATAACACAACTGGACTAGAAATAATAATACATGAGAACTTTACATGTTTCTAGCGAGTCAAGTAATTATACTGTTTGTAAATTCTTTATGAACTTTACAGACAGAGTAAATAATAAGATATATTTTAAAATTACATAAAACCAAGATAAACTATTTATACATACACACACAGTAATATGTGAACATTGGGAAACTTAAATATTAATCAGTATTAATAGAGTAAGTAGAGCTTTTACACTTTATTATTAAATATTAATCAGTATTAATAGAGTAAATAGAGCTTTTACACTTTATTATTAAATATTAAACAGTATTAAAAGAGTAAGTAGAGCTTTTACACTTTATTATTAAATATTAATCAGTAGTAATAGAGTAAGTAGTACTTTTACACTTTATTATTAAATATTAATCAGTATTAATAGAGTAAGTACAGCTTTTACACTTTATTATTAAATATTAATCAGTATTAATAGAGTAAGTAGAGCTTTTACACTTTATTATTAAATATTAATCAGTATTAATAGAGTAAGCAGTACTTTTACACTTTATTATTAAATATTAAACAGTATTAATAGAGTAAGTACAGCTTTTACACTTTATTATTAAATATTAATCAGTATTAATAGAGTAAGTAGTAATTTTACACTTTATTATTAAATATTAAACAGTATTAACAGAGTAAGTAGTGCTTTTACACTTTATTATTAAATATTAAACAGTATTAATAGAGTAAGTAGTGCTTTTGCACTTTATTATTAAATATTAATCAGTATTAATAGAGTAAGTAGAGCTTTTACACTTTATTATTAAATATTAATCAGTATTAATAGAGTAAGTAGTGCTTTTGCACTTTATTATTAAATATTAATCAGTATTAATAGAGTAAGTAGAGCTTTTACACTTTATTATTAAATATTAATCAGTATTAATAGAGTAAGTAGTGTTTTCCACTTTGTTATTAAATATTAAACAGTATTAATAGAGTAAGTAGTGCTTTTACACTTTATTATTAAATATTAAACAGTATTAAAAGAATAAGTAGTGCTTTTGCACTTTATTATTAAATATTAAACAGTATTAATAGAGTAAGTAGAGCTTTTACACTTTATTATTAAATATTAAACAGTATTAATAGAGTAAGTAGAGCTTTTCCACATTATTATTAAATATTAAACAGTATTAATAGAGTAAGTAGAGCTTTTACATTTTATTATTAAATATTAATCAGTATTAATAGAGTAAGTAGTGCTTTTAAACTTTATTATTAAATATTAAACAGTATTAATAGAGTAAGTAGAGCTTTTACACTTTATTCTTAAATATTAAACAGTATTAATAGAGTAAGTAGAGCTTTAACACTTTATTATTAAATATTAAACAGTATTAATAGAGTAAGTAGAGCTTTTACACTTTATTATTAAATATTAAACAGTATTAATAGAGTAAGTAGAGCTTTTACACTTTATTATTAAATATTAAACAGTATTAATAGAGTAAGTAGAGCTTTTACACTTTATTATTAAATATTAATCAGTATTAATAGAGTGAGTAGAGCTTTTACACTTTATTATTAAATATTAATCAGTATTAATAGAGTAAGTAGTACTTTTACACTTTATTATTAAATATTAATCAGTATTAATAGAGTAAGTAGAGCTTTTACACTTTATTATTAAATATTAATCAGTATTAATAGAGTAAGTAGTGTTTTACACTTTATTATTAAATATTAATCAGTATTAATAGAGTAAGTAGAGCTTTTACACTTTATTATTAAATATTAATCAGTATTAATAGAGTAAGTAGAGCTTTTACACTTTATTATTAAATATTAATCAGTATTAATAGAGTAAGTAGAGCTTTTACACTTTATTATTAAATATTAATTAGTATTAATAGAGTAAGTAGAGCTTTTACACTTTATTATTAAATATTAATCCGTATTAATAGAGTAAGTAGAGCTTTTACACTTTATTATTAAATATTAATCAGTATTAATAGAGTAAGTAGAGCTTTTACACTTTATTATTAAATATTAATCAGTATTAATAGAGTAAGTAGTACTTTTACACTTTATTATTAAATATTAATCAGTATTAATAGAGTAAGTAGAGCTTTTACACTTTATTATTAAATATTAATCAGTATTAATAGAGTAAGTAGTGTTTTACACTTTATTATTAAATATTAATCAGTATTAATAGAGTAAGTAGAGCTTTTACACTTTATTATTAAATATTAATCAGTATTAATAGAGTAAGTAGAGCTTTTACACTTTATTATTAAATATTAATCAGTATTAATAGAGTAAGTAGAGCTTTTACACTTTATTATTAAATATTAATTAGTATTAATAGAGTAAGTAGAGCTTTTACACTTCATTATTAAATATTAATCAGTAGTAATAGAGTAAGTAGAGCTTTTACACTTTATTATTAAATATTAATCAGTATTAATAGAGTAAGTAGAGCTTTTACACTTCATTATTAAATATTAATCAGTAGTAATAGAGTAAGTAGAGCTTTTACACTTTATTATTAAATATTACTTTATTATTAAATATTAATCAGTATTAATAGAGTAAGTAGTGTTTTACACTTTATTATTAAATATTAATCAGTATTAATAGAGTAAGTAGAGCTTTTACACTTCATTATTAAATATTAATCAGTATTAATAGAGTAAGTAGAGCTTTTACACTTTATTATTAAATATTAATCAGTATTAATAGAGTAAGTAGAGCTTTTACACTTTATTATTAAATATTAATCAGTATTAATAGAGTAAGTAGAGCCTTTACATTTTATTATTAAATATTAAACGATATTAATAGAGTAAGTAGTACTTTTAAACTTTATTATTAAATATTAATCGGTATTAATAGAGTAAGTAGTGTTTTACACTTTATTATTAAATATTAATCAGTATTAATAGAGTAAGTAGAGCTTTTACACTTTATTATTAAATATTAATCAGTATTAATAGAGTAAGTAGTGTTTTACACTTTATTATTAAATATTAATCAGTATTAATAGAGTAAGTAGAGCTTTTACACTTCATTATTAAATATTAATCAGTATTAATAGAGTAAGTAGAGCTTTTACACTTTATTATTAAATATTAATCAGTATTAATAGAGTAAGTAGAGCTTCTACACTTTATTATTAAATGGTAATCAGTATTAATAGAGTAAGTAGAGCTTTTACACTTTATTATTAAATATTAATCAGTATTAATAGAGTAAGTAGTGTTTTACACTTTATTATTAAATATTAATCAGTATTAATAGAGTAAGTAGAGCTTTTACACTTCGTTATTAAATATTAATCAGTATTAATAGAGTAAGTAGTGTTTTACACTTCATTATTAAATATTAAACAGTATTAATAGAGTAAGTAGAGCTTTTACACTTTATTATTAAATATTAATCAGTATTAATAGAGTAAGTAGAGCTTTTACACTTTATTATTAAATAGTAATCAGTATTAATAGAGTAAGTAGAGCTTTTACACTTTATTATTAAATATTAATCAGTATTAATAGAGTAAGTAGTGTTTTACACTTTATTATTAAATAGTAATCAGTATTAATAGAGTAAGTAGAGCTTTTACACTTTATTATTAAATATTAATCAGTATTAATAGAGTAAGTAGTGTTTTTCATACGTCAGTGTGTTTATTTAACTCTTTCCAAGCTTCTCCTAAACAACCCAGTATTATTATCAGTTCTGATCTAATAACTGCTTTAACTGCTCAGTACTTCATTAAGATAAATCAAGAACTGAACACATTCATACAATGTCTGGGGCGTCCAGGAGAAATCTGGAACCTAACTTTGTTCTTCAAACTGGATCAAGATCTGATCTACTTCTTACATATAGCAATTTTCGTAATATTCGTATAGCAATATTTTTTTTTCTTTGATGTTGTTTCTGCATATTGGACAATAATAATAATTAATAATTAATAAACACAAAAACATCTGTTCTAGACGTGTGGGTTTACTCCTTCTCAGCCACACAGGACACACCAGAAGCTGACCAGACTCTCGGAGCCTGGGGGACACTCTGCTGAGCAGATTGTGTGAATGGACGCAGCGCGACTGTTTCCATGGCAGCTCTGTGGAGAGCAAGGACGTCCTGCGGGACTAAATGTCCAGATTCACTCCTGATGCTGGCGTGAGAACCTGCTGAGAACAAACCCAGCACATCAAACACACCAGCATTATCAGCTCTCTGCAGCTCCACCGCTCACACTGAGGCTGGACTGGAGAAGATCTGATGTTTGATCTGAGTGTGTGTGTGTGTGTGTGTGTGTGTGTGTGTGTGTGTGTGTGTGTGTGTGTGTGTGAGAGAGAGAGTGTGGGAGTGTGTGTGAGTGCGTGAGTGTGTGGGAGTGGTTATATATAAGAAAACATCATCGTGCTGCTCTGGGAAGCATGCAGTATGTGTGAGATTTAAAAAACTCAGACTCTCTCCTGCTTTATACTCACTACTCAAACTCAGACTCTCTCCTACTTTATACTCACTACTCAAACTCAGACTCTCTCCTGCTTTATACTCACTACTCAAACTCAGACTCTCTCCTGCTTTATACTCTACTCAAACTCAGACTCTCTCCTACTTTACACTCACTACTCAAACTCAGACTCTCTCCTGCTTTATACTCACTACTCAAACTCAGACTCTCTCCTGCTTTATACTCACTACTCAAACTCAGACTCTCTCCTGCTTTATACTCACTACTCAAACTCAGACTCTCTCCTGCTTTACACTCACTACTCAAACTCAGACTCTCTCCTGCTTTACACTCTACTCAAACTCAGACTCTCTCCTGCTTTATACTCACTACTCAAACTCAGACTCTCTCCTACTTTACACTCACTACTCAAACTCAGACTCTCTCCTGCTTTATACTCACTACTCAAACTCAGACTCTCTCCTGCTTTATACTCACTACTCAAACTCAGACTCTCTCCTACTTTACACTCACTACTCAAACTCAGACTCTCTCCTGCTTTATACTCACTACACAAACTCAGACTCTCTCCTACTTTACACTCACTACTCAAACTCAGACTCTCTCCTGCTTTATACTCACTACTCAAACTCAGACTCTCTCCTGCTTTACACTCACTACTCAAACTCAGACTCTCTCCTACTTTACACTCACTACTCAAACTCAGACTCTCTCCTGCTTTACACTCTACTCAAACTCAGATTCTCTCCTACATTACACTCACTACTCAAACTCAGACTCTCTCCTACTTTACACTCACTACTCAAACTCAGACTCTCTCCTGCTTTACACTCACTACTCAAACTCAGACTCTCTCCTGCTTTATACTCACTACTCAAACTCAGACTCTCTCCTACTTTACACTCACTACTCAAACTCAGACTCTCTCCTACTTTACACTCACTACTCAAACTCAGACTCTCTCCTGCTTTACACTCACTACACAAACTCAGACTCTCTCCTGCTTTACACTCACTACTCAAACTCAGACTCTCTCCTGCTTTATACTCACTACTCATACTCAGACTCTCTCCTACTTTACACTCACTACTCAAACTCAGACTCTCTCCTGCTTTACACTCACTACTCAAACTCAGACTCTCTCCTGCTTTATACTCACTACTCAAACTCAGACTCTCTCCTACTTTACACTCACTACTCAAACTCAGACTCTCTCCTGCTTTACACTCACTACTCAAACTCAGACTCTCTCCTGCTTTACACTCACTACACAAACACAGACTCTCTCCTGCTTTACACTCTACTCAAACTCAGACTCTCTCCTGCTTTTTACTCACTACTCAAACTCAGACTCTCTCCTGCTTTACACTCACTACACAAACACAGACTCTCTCCTGCTTTACACTCTAGTCAAACTCAGACCCTCTCCTGCTTTACACTCTACTCAAACTCAGACTCTCTCCTGCTTTACACTCTACTCAAACTCAGACTCTCTCCTGCTTTACACTCACTACTCAAACTCACACTCTCTCCTGCTTTTTACTCACTACTCAAACTCAGAATCTCTACTACTTTATACTCACTACTCAAACTCAGACTCTCTCCTGCTTTACACTCTACTCAAACTCAGACTCTCTCCTACTTTACACTCTACTCAAACTCAGACTCTCTCCTGCTTTTTACTCACTACTCAAACTCTCCTGCTTTACACTCACTACTCAAACTCGGACTCTCTCCTGCTTTACACACTACTCAAACTCAGACTCTCTCCTGCTTTATACTCACTACACAACCACAGACTCTCTCCTGCTTTACACTCACTACTCAAACTCAGACTCTCTCCTACTTTACACTCACTACTCAAACTCAGACTCTCTCCTGCTTTGCACTCACTACTCAAACTCAGACTCTCTCCTACTTTACACTCACTACACAAACACATACTCTCTCCTGCTTTACACTCTACTCAAACTCAGACTCTCTCCTGCTTTACACTCACTACACAAACACACTCTCTCCTGCTTTACACTCTACTCAAACTCAGACTCTCTCCTGCTTTACACTCACTACTCAAACTCAGACTATCTCCTGCTTTACACTCACTACACAAACACAGACTCTCTCCTGCTTTACACTCACTACTCAAACTCAGAATCTCTCCTGCTTTACACTCACTACTCAAACTCAGACTCTCTCCTGCTTTTTACTCACTACTCAAACTCAGACTCTCTCCTGCTTTACACTCACTACACAAACACAGACTCTCTCCTGCTTTACACTCTACTCAAACTCAGACCCTCTCCTGCTTTACACTCTACTCAAACTCAGACTCTCTCCTGCTTTACAATCTACTCAAACTCAGACTCTCTCCTGCTTTACACTCACTACTAAAACTCACACTCTCTCCTGCTTTTTGCTCAGTACTCAAACTCAGAATCTCTACTACTTTATACTCACTACTCAAACTCAGACTCTCTCCTGCTTTACACTCTACTCAAACTCAGACTCTCTCCTACTTTACACTCTACTCAAACTCAGACTCTCTCCTGCTTTTTACTCACTACTCAAACTCTCTCCTGCTTTACACTCACTACTCAAACTCAGACTCTCTCCTGCTTTACACTCTACTCAAACTCAGACTCTCTCCTGCTTTATACTCACTACACAACCACAGACTCTCTCCTGCTTTACACTCACTACTCAAACTCAGACTCTCTCCGGATTTACACTCACTACTCAAACTCAGACTCTCTCCTTCTTTTTACTCACTACTCAAACTCAGACTCTCTCCTGCTTTACACTCACTACTCAAACTCAGACTCTCTACTACTTTACACTCACTACACAAACACAGACTCTCTCCTGCTTTACACTCTACTCAAACTCAGACTCTCTCCTGCTTTACACTCACTACTCAAACTCAGACTCTCCTGCTTTTTACTCACTACTCAAACTCAGACTCTTTCCTACTTTACACTCACTACTCAAACTTAGACTCTCTCCTGCTTTATACTCACTACTCAAACTCAGACTCTCTCCTGCGTTACACTCACTACTCAATCTCAGACTCTCTCCTACTTTATACTCACTACTCAATCTCAGACTCTCTCCTACTTTACACTCACTACTCAAACTCAGACTCTCTCCTGCTTTACACTCACTACTCAAACTCAGACTCTCCTGCTTTTTACTCACTACTCAAACTCAGACTCTTTCCTACTTTACACTCACTACTCAAACTTAGACTCTCTCCTGCTTTATACTCACTACTCAAACTCAGACTCTCTCCTGCTTTACACTCACTACTCAAACTCAGACTCTCTCCTGCTTTACACTCACTACTCAAACTCAGACTCTCTCCTGCTTTACACTCTACTCAAACTCAGACTCTCTCCTGCTTTTTACTCACTACTCAAACTCAGACTCTCTCCTGCTTTACACTCACTACACAAACACAGACTCTCTCCTGCTTTACACTCTACTCAAACTCAGACCCTCTCCTGCTTTACACTCTACTCAAACTCAGACTCTCTCCTGCTTTACAATCTACTCAAACTCAGACTCTCTCCTGCTTTACACTCACTACTCAAACTCACACTCTCTCCTGCTTTTTACTCACTACTCAAACTCAGAATCTCTCCGGCTTTACACTCACTACTCAAACTCAGACTCTTTCCTTCTTTTTACTCAATACTCAAACTCAGACTCTCTCCTGCTTTACACTCACTACTCAAACTCAGACTCTCTCCTGCTTTACACTCACTACTCAAACTCAGACTCTCTACTACTTTACACTCACTACACAAACTCAGACTCTCTCCTGCTTTACACTCTACTCAAACTCAGACTCTCTCCTGCTTTACACTCACTACACAAACACAGACTCTCTCCTGCTTTACACTCTACTCAAACTCAGACCCTCTCCTGCTTTACACTCTACTCAAACTCAGACTCTCTCCTGCTTTACAATCTACTCAAACTCAGACTCTCTCCTGCTTTACACTCACTACTCAAACTCACACTCTCTCCTGCTTTTTACTCACTACTCAAACTCAGAATCTCTACTACTTTATACTCACTACTCACACTCAGACTCTCTCCTGCTTTACACTCTACTCAAACTCAGACTCTCTCCTACTTTACACTCTACTCAAACTCAGACTCTCTCCTGCTTTTTACTCACTACTCAAACTCTCTCCTGCTTTACACTCACTACTCAAACTCAGACTCTCTCCTGCTTTACACTCTACTCAAACTCAGACTCTCTCCTGCTTTATACTCACTACACAACCACAGACTCTCTCCTGCTTTACACTCACTACTCAAACTCAGACTCTCTCCGGCTTTACACTCACTACTCAAACTCAGACTCTCTCCTTCTTTTTACTCACTACTCAAACTCAGACTCTCTCCTGCTTTACACTCACTACTCAAACTCAGACTCTCTACTACTTTACACTCACTACACAAATACAGACTCTCTCCTGCTTTACACTCTACTCAAACTCAGACTCTCTCCTGCTTTACACTCACTACTCAAACTCAGACTCTCCTGCTTTTTACTCACTACTCAAACTCAGACTCTTTCCTACTTTACACTCACTACTCAAACTTAGACTCTCTCCTGCTTTATACTCACTACTCAAACTCAGACTCTCTCCTGCGTTACACTCACTACTCAAACTCAGACTCTCTCCTACTTTATACTCACAACTCAAACTCAGACTCTCTCCTACTTTACACTCACTACTCAAACTCAGACTCTCTCCTGCTTTATACTCACTACTCAAACTCAGACTCTCTCCTGCTTTACACTCACTACTCAAACTCAGACTCTCTCCTGCTTTACACTCACTACTCAAACTCAGACTCTCTCCTGCTTTACACTCACTACTCAAACTCAGACTCTCTCCTGCTTTACACTCACTACTCAAACTCAGACTCTCTCCTGCTTTATACTCACTACTCAAACTCAGACTCTCTCCTGCTTTACACTCTACTCAAACTCAGACTCTCTCCTACTTTACACTCACTACTCAAACTCAGACTCTCTCCTGCTTTATACTCACTACTCAAACTCAGACTCTCTCCTGCTTTACACTCTACTCAAACTCAGACTCTCTCCTACTTTACACTCACTACTCAAACTCAGACTCTCTCCTGCTTTACACTCACTACTCAAACTCAGACTCTCCTGCTTTACACTCACTACTCAAACTCAGACTCTCCTGCTTAATACTCACTACTCAAACTCAGACTCTCTCCTGCTTTATACTCACTACTCAAACTGAGACTCTCTCCTGCTTTATACTCACTACTCAAACTCAGACTCTCTCCTGCTTTACACTCACTACACAAACACACTTGTGTAGTGTGTTTGTGTAGTGTGTGTGTAGTGTATGTGTGTGTAGTGTGTGTGTAATGTGTGTGTAGTGTATTGTGTGTGTAGTGTGTGTGTAGTGTAGGTGTGTGTAGTGTGTGTGTATTGAGTGTGTAGTCTGTAGTGTGTGTGTGTGGTGTATGTTTGTGTATTGTGTTGTGTATGTGTGTAGTGTGTGTGTGTAGTGTAGGTGTGTGTAGTGT
>CM038723.1:40357197-40364697 GCA_021613375.1 Megaleporinus macrocephalus
ACACACAGAGTCATTAAAGGGCCCATATTCTACACACTTCTTGTATTTCACTAAGATAAATATAGAATATGGGCTCTTTAATGACTTCAGCCATAACGAGCAGAACACTGTTCGAGCGCTTGCTGAATCTAATTGGTCCACTTTTAGGTTTTGTTTGGCTTTATTTTCCCAAAACTCTCATAATGCACAGTTAGATGAGAAGTGTAATTTCAGAATTAAACAGGCTGTTACTGTGCCTTTAAGACAAATACATGTAAATGAGCCCTGTTCTGATTGGTTGCCACGTTTTGTGCCTTGTAACAAGCAATCTGGCCTGAAACGTTTCCAGCTTCAGCTTCAGCTTCAGCTTGAATGTGGGAAGCAAAGCTGCTGTTTAGGTGGACGTAAAGGATTTAATGTTTTGTGACATCACAAAAACAATTAATTCAACATAGTCTGTTTTTACAGCTTGGTTCTCATATAATAAAAATAATATCTCTGCCTACAGGAACAACTCCCGGCTGGTCATATGGAAACATGCTAATGGTTGTGATGTCACAATTTTTTTAAATGCTGTTTCCGTGCAGTTGCAGCTTAGAAGCTTTATCAGTGAGTACTGGCCCTTTAAGCATTTCCCGCTCTCTATTTGTTTACTCACCGATGAGGTACATGCCGATCCAGTCTCCGGCGTCCACCTCCTCCTTGATGTCCCAGGTGAGGGTGATGTCTGGCGACTGGCCGATGGCGTAGTGCGAGGTGCTGGCGGTCAGCGTGGAGCGGCAGTGAGAGGTCACCAGGTCGGTGTCGCTGGTGGAGCGCGGCAGGGTGGCCCCCAGCTCCTCGGCCACCCCGTTCTGGAAGTCCACGTTGGGGAAGTGCTCCGGGTTGAAGCTGTGCCGGATGGGGTCCTTGCTCCGGCGCCGGCCCTGCGATGAGCGAGACGGGGAGGCCATGGCCGCCAGCCCGAGAAACCGGTTCTGGTACAAGTTCTGGTGGAGCAGAAGGAGGAGGACATGTTCTGTATGCTGTGTATACACTGGGTTACGTCGAGAGAGACCCGGTGGAGAAGATGACGGGTCCTCATCAGCATCCAGCACTGTAACAGTTAGCATTAGCTCATTAGCTCATCTAAGGAAGCATGTGAAATCATCTAGCAACGCTTTAGAAACCACTGGGAAACCCTAGCAACCACCTAGCAACACCTGAGCATCCTCCTGAAATCACAAAATTGCAATTGCCTAGAAATACCTCAGCATCCTCCTGGAATACCCTAGCAACCACCTAGCAATGCCTTAGATGTCACTAGGATACCTTAGCCTTCACCTAGCAACAATAACCAACAGCTAGCAACAGCAACAATTTGGAACACCATAGCAACAACCCATCAACATCTTATCAACCAAAAGAAACAAAACAGCAATTGCCTAGCAACACATCAGCACTCACCATGGATATCCTAGCCACCAACAAGCAAAGCCTTGCGAGTAATCACTTGGGACATAATAGCAACAATCTAGCAACACCTTAGCAACCAACTGGGATACCCTTGCAACCACATGACAACATCTTAGCAACTACCTGGGATATGCTGGCAACCATCTATGGACACCTTAACAACTACTTGGGACACCATATTGATCGCCTTAGCAACAGCACCTTAGAAACCATCTGAGATACATTAGCAAGCACCTAGCAACATCTAAGCAACTAACCAAGATACCTTAGCCACTGCCTAGCAGCAGCTTATCAACCACCTGTGATACCCTAGCAACCACCTATCAACCTTAGCAACCATCTAGCAACACCTTAGCAACCAACTGGGATACCCTTGCAACCACATGACAACATCTTAGCAACTACCTGGGATATGCTAGCAACCATCTATGGACACCTTAGCAACCATCTATGGACACCTTAGCAACCACTTGGTACACCATATTGATCACCTAACAGCACCTTAGCAACCATCTGAGATACATTAGCAAGCACCTAGCAACATTTAAGAAACTAATTAAGATACCTTAGCCACTGCCTAACAACTGCTTAGCAACCACCTGTGATACCCTAGCAACCACATAGCAACACCTTAAGTAAGCAGTCCTGTAGTGTACTATTACAGTGGTCTGGAATGCTGAGGTCAGGAAACAGCAGAGTCTCTCCAGGACACAGTCCCGGTCAACAGCACCACTGTTTCCTCACATAGCAACAGCTACAGGATCAGGTACATTAACAGCCTCTCTCGCTGTTGCTAAGCTGGGCTCACCTGCCAACGGGGGCTTTTTTTAGACTAGACTTAATCTGGTGCTTCAATCCCGTCCGGCAGACTGTCTACACTCCGCTCCTCACTTAACACCTCAACTACCAGCTTCCTGCAGTCTGCTCCAGGAGCAACAGACCAAGAGGAAGAACCTCGAGAGGAACCAGACTCAAACAGGGGAACCCATCCTCCTCTGGTCCACACAGGAGAGTAAAACCAGTACAGACACAATAAAATCAGATTCAGTACTTTGTGTATAAATGAATACAGTGCCAAACGTAGTGTGTACAGAGCCGACTGTGTAACACGCTACTGCAGTAAGAACTAGGCGTGTAAGAAAATATAAAAAATATCGAATATCGGGATATTATGTTTAGTGAATGTATCAATTCTCAAAAACACAGTATCAATACACAGATTCCTGGCAGACAGTGACTCACTGTTTGTTGTGTTGAAACCTCTGACCACTAGTTGGCAGTGTTGTAATCCATTTTCAGCTCCACTCCAACATTAACAAGCAGCACAAGAGCGCAGTGCTATTGTAAACATTGATAAACCTGTTCATACAGTGTTGTATTTTAATAGTAGGATTTGAAAAATCACAGTATATCACTTTACTAACAGTATCGTTGTATATCTTGATATATTGAATCGTCACCGCTGTCACGTCCTGTATCGCCAGGTTCTTGTCGATACACAGCCCTAGTAAGAACACAGGTTACTGAACTTCTCCTCGCTACAACTGCACGACCCACACTGACGGGTCTAAACAGGTATGAGGTTCGTCTCAGGTCCTCAGCGTCACCTCTAAAGCCCCATTTGTAATTTGTCTTATCTCTTATTGGCCACCGGAGACGACAGCGAGCATTATTACTGTCCACTGTTATCCTGACACGCTCAATATTCCTGTTAACCTTGCGCTTTAATCCCGGAGGAGCCGAGGCCTGCTCATCCGCTCAGCAGACGCAGACTCTCGATTACAAACTCACTCCACCGTCTGTTCATTAGCTTAGCCTACTTTCTACACTCGTCCACCACTTCAGCAGAAATGTACAGGGTCAAAAGTATCAGGACACATTTTTAATTCAGAAGTGAAAGGGGAAATGATCTGAATCCGCCATAAACTGGATCAAGGGCAAAGAAGACCAGAACGTCTCAGAAATAAACTGATGCAATCAGATCTCTTGTGGTTCAAACGTTAACAAAACAGGAAGTTGAACGTGTTCAGTGAGCTGTCCCTGGTGTTGAACACAGATCTGAAGACGCAGTTCAATGTTGTTCAATGTAGTTGTTGTAGCAACGTTCTGTGTTGGTAACGTTTGAACCACAAGAGATTACAAATCTGATTACAGCAATCCATTACTGAGACAGTTCTGATCTCCCCCAGCTTCTTTTCACTAATCACCAGTTCAAGTGGATCTCTGAAGGAGCTGATATGGATATCCAGATGGGCTAGATGGTGTTTACAGTGGTGGTGATGGTGTTTACAGTGGTGGTGGTGATGTTTACAGTGGTGGTGATGGTGTTTACAGTGGTGGTGATGGTGTTTACAGTGGTGGTGTTGGTGTTTACAGTGGTGGTGATGGTGTTTATAGTGGTGGTGATGGTGTTTACAGTGGTGGTGGTGATGGTGTTTACAGTGGTGGGGGTGGTGATGTTTACAGTGGTGGGGGTGGTGATGTTTACAGTGGTGGGGGTGGTGATGTTTACAGTGGTGGTGATGGTGTTTACAGTGGTGGTGATGATGTTTACAGTGGTGATGGTGATGATGTTTACAGTGGTGCTGATGTTTACAGTGGTGGTGATGGTGTGTACAGTGGTGGTGATGGTGTTTACAGTGGTGGTGATGGTGTGTACAGTGGTGGTGATGGTGTTTACAGTGGTGGTGATGGTGTTTACAGTGGTGGTGATGGTAACCAGGGGTCTCCATGTCTACAACACTAATCTCCACATTGTATTTACTATGAAACCCACCAGTGAAGCTACACGTGTCTTCTGAGTTTATCTGGATGTTGATGGTAAAATGTAGAAGATCTGAAAATACTAGGTTTTCTTTGGGGACTATTTGAACCTCACAGCGTCCTGCATGTATCCCTCCACCATGAATGGAGTTTAAGACTGAGATCTTCTCTAAACTATCATAAACAGCGTCTCAGAATCAGACAGTGTATTTATAACATCTACTGTAAGAACTTTCTGTGAACAGATCTGACTGTATCTAGAACAGAGTTCCACACAGTACAGTTAGTTATGCAGAAGTGGAATTCCCCTTTAACATAGTCAGTGAAGTAGCACAGCAAGTGAGTGAGAGAGGGGCCGGGGGGGGGGGGGGGGGGGGGGGGGGCGGTGTGTCCTCTTCTAAAACAAACACGCTCGGCTTATGGAGATCAGTGATGAGCTCCTCCATCGTCCTCCAGAAGACATCCTTCAGTTCTGCCTGTCTCCCTGTCCAAACTTCAAACAGTGCATGTCTGAGAGCCACAGTCTCTCTCCGTGCTGCGCGGACCACCTGCTCCATGTTTTCCTTCCTCTTGTCTACACCGTCTACGTCTCTGTCCATGTTTTCTTCAACCACATGGACAGACGCGTATCCACCGTCAGGAAATATTAAAAATAACAGTTATTACATTAAATTTCTCTTCTTCATCTTTTTCTTCAGGGCCAGTTGTGAGCTGGAGCATATGAAGAAGAACAGTTCTCTGGTTGAAGCTTCATTTGTCCAAAATCAAAGAGCCAGTGAGGAAAAACCCTCCACTGTTAGCTCAATGCTAACACACAATAGAATATCTCATAGACACGCTAATAGAATTTAGCGTTATTGTGGTGGGTGTTTTGATAACCAGATGCTGATGTGTTGGCCTTCAGCCTCCTAACGCTGGTGTCATGTGACTGGAGGAGGCCGAGCCTGTGGGTGGGATCAGAATTAGTGTTCCTGTAGCTGCTATTTTAGTTACACGACCAATCAGCTGGAGGGATCACGGTTTTAAAGCTAGCTGTGTATTGTTCTCCTCCAGCTACTATTCTTCCAGAGAAGATCTACCACCTAGACCAGGAGCATGGTTGGCAGACTCTTTCAAAACAAAGCAAGCCAGGAGTTTAAAGTGGACACCGGGAGTCGTACACCCAGTTCTGTTTCCCAACAGAAGACAGATCTGGTGATGTGTGGGGGACGGATCCCTCCAGGACCCCGTGTGCCTTTAATGCTGTCTCACGTGTTTAGAATGTCGGCTGCTGCTCTCACGCAGGGTTTGCTGAGGGTGGACTGGAGCGACGCTGACATCTCTGCACCTTATACTGATCTCAGTCCCAACAGACCTCAGTCTGTGTTTCTCCACTGAGCTGAACAACTGCCCACCCTGTGCGCTCAGACTCAGACCCCCTGCTTCTCTGCCTTCTGGACCAGTTTGACCACCATGGAGCTTCCAGCTGTCCAGTGCTGCTCAGAAAGCCTCACCTGCACGACTCACTGACCCTCCTTAAGATCCCGCTGCCCGGACAACCCAAACTACTTCCACTATTTTATATGATTATAGATTATAACTGAGGTGTTTATATGATTATAGATTAAGACTGAGGTGTTTATATGATTATAGATGAAGACTGAGGTGTTTATGTGATTATAGATTAAGACTGAGGTGTTTATATGATTATAGATTAAGACTGAGGTGTTTATGTGATTATAGATTAAGACTGAGGTGTTTATGTGATTATAGATTAAGACTCAGGTGTTAATATGATTATAGATTAAGACTGAGGTGTTTATATGATTATAGATTAAGACTGAGGTGTTTATGTGATTATAGATTAAGACTGAGGTGTTTATATGATTATAGATTAAGACTGAGGTGTTTATGTGATTAGAGATTAAGACTGAGGTGTTTATGTGATTATAGATTAAGACTGAGGTGTTTATGTGATTAGAGATTAAGACTGAGGTGTTAATGTGTTTAGAGATTAAGACTGAGGTGTTTATATGATTATAGATTAAGACTGAGGTGTTTATGTGATTATAGATTAAGACTGAGGTGTTTATATGATTATAGATTAAGACTAAGGTGTTTATGTGATTAGAGATTAAGACTGAGGTGTTAATGTGTTTAGAGATTAAGACTGAGGTGTTAATATGATTATAGATTAAGACTGAGGTGTTTATGTGATTATAGATTAAGACTGAGGTGTTTATGTGATTAGAGATTAAGACTGAGGTGTTAATGTGTTTAGAGATTAAGACTGAGGTGTTTATATGATTATAGATTAAGACTGAGGTGTTTATATGATTATAGATTAAGACTGAGGTGTTTATATGATTATAGATTAAGACTGAGGTGTTTATGTGATTACAGATTAAGACTGAGGTGTTTATATGATTATAGATTAAGACTGAGGTGTTTGATTATAGATTAGGACTGAGGTGTTTATATGATTATAGATTAAGACTGAGGTGTTTATGTGATTAGAGATTAAGACTGAGGTGTTAATGTGTTTAGAGATTAAGACTGAGGTGTTTATATGATTATAGATTAAGACTGAGGTGTTTATGTGATTATAGATTAAGACTGAGGTGTTTATATGATTATAGATTAAGACTGAGGTGTTTATATGATTACAGATTAAGACTGAGGTGTTTATATGATTATAGATTAAGACTGAGGTGTTTGATTATAGATTAGGACTGAGGTGTTTATATGATTATAGATTAAGACTGAGGTGTTTATATGGTTATAGATTAAGACTGAGGTATTTATATGATTATAGATTAAGACTAAGGTGTTTATGTGATTATAGATTAAGATTGAGGTGTTAATATGATTATAGATTAAGACTAAGGTGTTTATGTGATTATAGATTAAGACTGAGGTGTTTATATGGTTATAGATTAAGACTAAGGTGTTTATATGATCATAGATTAAGATTGAGGTGTTTATATGGTTATAGATTAAGACTAAGGTGTTTATATGATTATAGATTAAGATTGAGGTGTTTATATGATTATAGATTAAGATCATATCCTCTGATCTTATTGCTCTTGCTCTGTTATCTGGTGTGAACCGGGGGAGGATGGTTCTCCTTTTGAGTTCTAGTTCCTCTCAGGGTTCCTCCTCTTCCTCTTAGGGAGCTTTAACTTTACAGTAGGCCTGACTGTAAGAACGTCTGCTGTATGAAGTGCTGAGTAAATATACTCGCTGGAGAAGAGGAGCAGTTTTACACCTCTGGTATCTTCAGTACAGGAAATATAGGAGTGCAGCTCGTCCACCTGAACACAG
>CM038723.1:40372197-40397197 GCA_021613375.1 Megaleporinus macrocephalus
ACAGTGACCTCCATCATCTGTAAATGACTCTCCCTAGAGTTGACCACCCGGCCAATCTGAGTGATAGGGGTAGAAGGGCTTTAGTCAGGGAGGTGACCAAGAACCCCATGGGTCACCCTGACAGAGCTTCAGTGTTGCTTTGTGGAGAGAGGAGAACCTTCCAGAAGGACAACAATTTCTGCAGCACTCCAACAATCACGCACCTGAAGGACTCTCAGACCATGATAAACTAAATTTTCTCGTCTGATGAAACAAAGATTGGACTCTTTGGCCTGAACATCAAGCACCATGTCTGGAGAAAACTAGGCACCACTCATCACCTGGCCAACACCATCCCTATAGTGAAGCATGGTGGTGGCAGCATTGTGCTGTGGGGTTGGTTGGAAGAGCGCTCTGGACCTCAGACTGGGACAAAGGTTCATCGTCCAACAGGACAACGACCCTAAGCACCCAGCTAAGATGACAAAGGAGTGTCTGGTATTAATTAGGTGGTGGGTCATTAGTGTATGTTGTGCTGGTGTGAGTGGATCAGACACAGCAGTGCTGCTGGAGTGTTTAAACACTGTGTCCACTCACTGTCCACTCTATTAGACACTCCTACTACTTGCTGGTCCACCTTGTAGATGTAAAGTCAGAGACAGTAGCTCATCTGCTGCTGCACAGTTTGTGTTCCTCTAGTCCTTCATCAGTGGACACAGGACGCCGCCCACAGGACACTGCTGTCTGGATAGTTTTGGTTGGTGGACGATTTTCAGTCCAGCAGTGACACTGTCTGATCCACTCACACCAGCACAACACACACTAACACACCACCACTACGTCAGTGTCACTGCAGTGCTGAGAATGACCCACCTCCCTAATAGTATCTGCTCTGTGGTGGTCCTGTGGGGGTCCTGATCATTAAAGAACAGAGTAATAAAGTATAGAGAGGTTCAGGTGATCTACAGCCTGTAGGTGGAGCTATATATAGAAAGGTAGACTGGGAGATGATGCAGGTGCAGAAATAGAGCGAGCAAGTTCTTCACTCAGGCTGATGGGGGTGATGCAACACAGGCAATGTTCTGTGTGCTCACCTGAAACATCTCCACTGTACACATCACACCATCACTACTGCGGTGAGAATGATCCAAATACACAGAGGGACAGAGGTGGACCTCAGATTGTGGTCACTGATGGTGGGCAGAGGGGGCTGATAAATTATACAGTAACCGAGGAGCTGCAGTCAGTTATATACACCGTATATGGTACATGTTTCTGATAAAATGGCCATACAAAGGTGCGCCCACAAATTAACAGTACAGAACACAGCTAGCATCATACACTGCACTAATACATCAAAGGGCTTTTGTTTACTTATATTTAATTATTCTAATCATCGTAATCATGTAACACTACAATGTTTGGTCAGTAGGGGGAGCAAGGGAACCCAAACCTAGTGCAAATGTACACTAGCCGCAAATACACTCCAATCTAATCACAGGCCACCCAGGAGACACACCAGCGGGAGACGCGTCTCAGCTTGGAGGAGGACGAGGGTGAGGTGAGGTGGAGGTTACTGCAGAGGCGGTGGAGCACTGGACACAGCAGTGAACGCACACTCCGTCCCGCAGTCGAGCAGGTCCTGGTCACTCTCAGACGGGGATCGGATGACAGTGGACAGGGGACTGAATCTAATTGTGGAGCACTTTGTTAGAGAGTAGTATCGGACATTACGCTGTACTCTAACTTCACACAGCTACAGATCAGATCTGCGTCTATTGTTTATTGAACACAGCAGGGTCGGACTCTCGTCTCCCGGGGAATCCTGGGATGCGTCTCGAACAGCTCTCTGGTTCTGTGGTCAGGGTTCTGCCGCATGGTACAGGGAGTTTCACTGACCAGTTCTGTGTGCTGTCCTTCTTACTATAGTGGACAGTGTCCACTCCGTCTATTATGCGGAAGACAGGGGTTGGATTCCTGGACAGGGCGGAGTTTCCCTCTGTAGCTGGTTAGTTTAGTTTATAATTATTTAATATTATAGAACAGCTGCAGGGGTTCCACTGCCCACCTCCTTAACCACCCTACACTATACCAATAAACATTCAACCATAACACTACCTTCACCTACCTGTGTACAGGTAAACTGTAACACTACCTTCACCTACCTGTGTACAGGTAAACTGTAACACTACCTTCACCTACCTGTATACAGGTAAACTGTAACACTACCTTCACCTACCTGTGTACAGGTAAACTGTAACACTACCTTCACCTACCTGTGTACAGGTAAACTGTAACACTACCTTCACCCACCTGTGTACAGGTAAACTGTAACACTACCTTCACCTACCTGTGTACAGGTAAACTGTAACACTACCTTCACCTACCTGTGTACAGGTAAACTGTAACACTACCTTCACCTACCTGTATACAGGTAAACTGTAACACTACCTTCACCTACCTGTGTACAGGTAAACTGTAACACTACCTTCACCTACCTGTGTACAGGTAAACTGTAACACTACCTTCACCCACCTGTGTACAGGTAAACTGTAACACTACCTTCACCTACCTGTGTACAGATAAACTGTAACACTACCTGTTTGAACTAAAAGTGAGTTTGAACTAAAAGTGAGTCTAAACTAAAAGTGAGTTTGAACTAAAAGTGAATCTGAACTGAAAGTGAGTCTGAACTGAATGTGAGTCTGAACTGAATGTGAGTCTGAACTGAAAGTGAGTTTGAACTGAAAGTGAGTTTGAACTGAATGTGAGTCTGAACTGAATGTGAGTCTGAACTGAATGTGAGTCTGAACTGAAAGTGAGTTCGAACTGAGAGTGAGTTTGAACTGAAAGTGAGTTTGAACTGAGAGTGAGTTTGAACTGAGAGTGAGTTTGAACTGAGAGTGAGTTTGAACTAAAAGTGAATCTGAACTGAAAGTGAGTCTGAACTGAATGTGAGTCTGAACTGAAAGTGAGTCTGAACTGAAAGTGAGTCTGAACTGAATGTGAGTCTGAACTGAATGTGAGTCTGAACTGAAAGTGAGTTTGAACTGAAAGTGAATCTGAACTGAAAGTGAGTCTGAACTGAATGTGAGTCTGAACTGAATGTGAGTCTGAACTGAAAGTGAGTTTGAACTGAGAGTGAGTTTGAACTGAAAGTGAGTCTGAACTGAAAGTGAGTTTGAACTGAAAGTGAGTTTGAACTGAGAGTGAGTTTGAACTGAAAGTGAGTTTGAACTGAGAGTGAGTTTGAACTGAAAGTGAGTTTGAACTGAGAGTGAGTTTGAACTGAGAGTGAGTTTGAACTGAAAGTGAGTTTGAACTGAGAGTGAGTTTGAACTGAAAGTGAGTTTGAACTGAGAGTGAGTTTGAACTGAAAGTGAGTTTGAACTGAAAGTGAGTTTGAACTGAGAGTGAGTTTGAACTGAAAGTGAGTTTGAACTGAGAGTGAGTTTGAACTGAAAGTGAGTTTGAACTGAGAGTGAGTTTGAACTGAAAGTGAGTTTGAACTGAGAGTGAGTTTGAACTGAAAGTGAGTTTGAACTGAGAGTGAGTTTGAACTGAAAGTGAGTTTGAACTGAGAGTGAGTTTGAACTGAAAGTGAATCTGAACTGAAAGTGAGTCTGAACTGAATGTGAGTCTGAACTGAATGTGAGTCTGAACTGAAAGTGAGTTTGAACTGAGAGTGAGTTTGAACTGAAAGTGAGTTTGAACTGAAAGTGAGTTTGAACTGAAAGTGAGTTTGAACTGAGAGTGAGTTTGAACTGAAAGTGAGTTTGAACTGAATGTGAGTCTGAACTGAAAGTGAGTTTGAACTGAGAGTGAGTTTGAACTGAAAGTGAGTTTGAACTGAAAGTGAGTTTGAACTGAGAGTGAGTTTGAACTGAGAGTGAGTTTGAACTGAGAGTGAGTCTCCTGAGAAGAACAGAAGCTGGAATGAAGGTGAAGAGTGGACACACTGAGCACTAGATGAACTGACCTGGTCCAGCGGTGGCAGGACGTTTGTCCAGTAAAGGACAGGACGCTGGGCTGCTCTGAACCTCCAGCGGGTGGGTTTGTGTGGACAGGCCTAATAGATGCTTTTCCTGCGCGCTCAGCGACCTCCTCAGCCGGGGATGAATTAATTACCATCATTAAGCCCACGGGAGCGTGCCGAGTGAAGCCTGGCGGAGAACCCGCTCCTGCCTTGCTGTGTCACCGGGATCCGTTACGCGGACACGCGCAGGGTCAGAGCTGGCTGGACGCCCACTGACCGCCAGTGCAGGCTGGCTGTGGAGGAATCTCAGCTACTGCTTACCTAACTGGAGATTTAGGCCGTCGAGCCAGGATGTACACCGCGCTGGTAACAAGACTGAGCACCTGATCCTTTAAACCAAACCAATCATCTTCTACCAAAACAGCCTCCTTTAAACTAAACCAATCAGCTTCTATCAAAACAGCCTCCTTCACCAAACCAATCATCTTCTCCCAAAACACCCTCCTTCACCAAACCAATCAGCTTCTATCAAAACAGCCTCCTTTAAACTAAACCAATCATCTTCTACCAAAACACCCGCCTTCACCAAACCAATCAGCTTCTATCAAAACAGCCTCCTTTAAACTAAACCAATCATCTTCTACCAAAACAGCCTCCTTCACCAAACCAATCATCTTCTCCCAAAACACCCTCCTTCACCAAACCAATCATCTTCTACCAAAACACCCTCCTTCACCAAACCAATCAGCTTCTACCAAAACACCCTCCTTCACCAAACCAATCATCTTCTACCAAAACAGCTTCCTTCACCAAACCAATCATCTTCTCCCAAAACACCCTCCTTCACCAAACCAATCTTCTACCAAAACAGCTTCCTTCACCAAACCAATCATCTTCTCCCAAAACACCCTCCTTCACCAAACCAATCATCTTCTCCCAAAACACCCTCCTTCACCAAACCAATCAGCTTCTACCAAAACAGCTTCCTTCACCAAACCAATCATCTTCTCCCAAAACACCCTCCTTCACCAAACCAATCAGCTTCTACCAAAACAGCCTCCTTTAAACTAAACCAATCATCTTCTACCAAAACAGCCTCCTTCACCAAACCAATCACCTTCTACCAAAACAGCTTCCTTCACCAAACCAATCATCTTCTCCCAAAACAGCCTCCTTCACCAAACCAATCAGCTTCTACCAAAACAGCCTCCTTTAAACTAAACCAATCATCTTCTACCAAAACAGCCTCCTTCACCAAACCAATCAGCTTCTACCAAAACACCCTCCTTCAACAAACCAATCAGCTTCTACCAAAACAGCCTCCTTTAAACTAAACCAATCAGCTTCTATCAAAACAGCCTCCTTTAAACTAAACCAATCATCTTCTACCAAAACAGCCTCCTTCACCAAACCAATCAGCTTCTACCAATACAGCCTACTTTAAACTAAACCAATCATCTTCTACCAAAACAGCCTCCTTCACCAAACCAATCAGCTTCTACCAAAACAGCCTCCTTCACCAAACCAATCAGCTTCTACCAAAACAGCCTCCTTTAAACTAAACCAATCAGCTTCTACCAAAACAGCCTCCTTCACCAAACCAATCAGCTTCTACCAAAACAGCCTCCTTTAAACTAAACCAATCTTCTACCAAAGCAGCCTCCTTTAAACTAAACCAATCATCTTCTACCAAAACAGCTTCCTTCACCAAACCAATCAGCTTCTACCAATACAGCCTCCTTTAAACTAAACCAATCAGCTTCTACCAAAACACCCGCCTTCACCAAACCAATCAGCTTCTATCAAAACAGCCTCCTTTAAACTAAACCAATCTTCTTCTACCAAAGCAGCCTCCTTCACCAAACCAATCATCTTCTACCAAAACAGCTTCCTTCACCAAACCAATCAGCTTCTACCAAAACAGCCTCCTTCACCAAACCAATCAGCTTCTATCAAAACAGCCTCCTTTAAACTAAACCAATCTTCTTCTACCAAAGCAGCCTCCTTCACCAAACCAATCATCTTCTACCAAAACAGCTTCCTTCACCAAACCAATCAGCTTCTACCAATACAGCCTCCTTCACCAAACCAATCATCTTCTACCAAAACAGCCTCCTTCACCAAACCAATCAGCTTCTACTAAAACAGCCTCCTTCACCAAACCAATCATCTTCTACCAAAACACCCTCCTTCACCAAACCAATCATCTTCTACCTAAACACCCTCCTTCACCAAAACAATCAGCTTCTACCAAAACAGCCTCCTTCACCAAACCAATCAGCTTCTACCAAAACAGCCTCCTTCACCAAACCAATCAGCTTCTACCAAAACAGCCTCCTTCACCAAATCAATCATCTACCAAAACAGCCTCCTTCACCAAACCAATCAGCTTCTACCAAAACAACCTCCTTCACCAAACCAATCATCTTCTACCAAAACACCCTCCTTCACCAAATCAATCATCTTCTACCAAAACAACCTCCTTCACCAAACCAATCAGCTTCTACCAAAACAGCCTCCTTCACCAAACCAATCAGCTTCTACCAAAACAGCCTCTTTTAAACCAAACCAATCATCTTCTACCAAAACAGCTTCCTTCACCAAACCAATCAGCTTCTACCAAAACACCCTCCTTCACCAAACCAATCATCTTCTACCAAAACAACCTCCTTCACCAAACCAATCAGCTTCTACCAAAACAACCTCCTTCACCAAACCAATCAGCTTCTACCAAAACAGCCTCCTTCAAACTAAACCAATCATCTTCTACCAAAACAACCTTCTTCACCAAACCAATCAGCTTCTACCAAAACAACCTCCTTCACCAAACCAATCAGCTTCTACCAAAACAGCCTCCTTCAAACTAAACCAATCATCTTCTACCAAAACAACCTTCTTCACCAAACCAATCAGCTTCTACCAAAACAACCTCCTTCACCAAACCAATCAGCTTCTACCAAAACAGCCTCCTTCACCAAACCAATCATCTTCTACCAAAACAGCCTCCTTTAAACTAAACCAATCAGCTTCTACCAAAACAGCCTCCTTCACCAAACCAATCAGCTTCTACCAAAACAGCCTCCTTCACCAAACCAATCAGCTTCTACCAAAACAGCCTCCTTTAAACTAAACCAATCAGCTTCTACCAAAACAGAGTTCCATAACAACCTGCATGCCAGAAAGTCCCCCACGCTGGTACTGCATTAGCATGATCACAGCTCCTCTACACCACGAATCAGTGAGAAAGTCTTTATCTGAAAAATGAACTGCTGTAAATAAACAAACCTGCAACAAAACATCATCTCACGTTCTGCAGAACATCAGACACTGAAAGCCAGATCATTAAAAAGACTCAGAATTCTAAAATATAGAAATATAGAGCTGCTATGCTTATTGATAATCAAATGTTTGGGTTCTACTGTATTTCAATTTTCCCAAAACACAATACTGAAACTCTTTTTTGGAGCTCCTGTTTCTTTAAGCCCCGCCTCTTGATGAGTCAGTGTGCTCTTGGCTGTGGCTGTTCTTACAATGCTGTATCAGTTTGATCCAGAGTCTGATCCTGAAAGTACGGTAGAACAGGATCCACCTTCACAAGCTGGACTTTAGGCAGTTTTTGTTTTGGTTTAGCTCGCTGTACGTTGCGTGAGGGGGTGTGCATTAAGGACAATAAGGGCAAGATGATGTCATCAAGTAACAGAGAAAAGAGCTGGAATTCCAGCAGCTCTGATGTAACTGTAGAACTCTGCAGAACGTTTACATGCACAAAAAGCTCCAACACACTAAAAACAAGAGAGAAAAAAGGAAAAACAGATCCTCAGCACTTTTGTGGTCACCCTGAAAACGTAAACGCATTGCTAGACTCTCAGACGCTTCTGGGACCACTCCTGCGTTCTCGGGTGGGTGGGCCGTCTGCTTAGAGCAGCTGTAAATAACCCATTATAGCTTAATTGTATCGCCTCTCTGGAAGCAGTTAATATCCCACCACGCTCTTTAGCACGAACAAAAACAGCTCAGCTGGCCTCAGGTTTAAATGGAGATGCCAGAAGATGGACTTTTAAGTAGGTCCATTCTTGCAGCAGTGACACCAGAAGCTTGATGGCATTCAACAAGAACAATGACTCAAGTATCACCTGAACTTAGATCTACTGGAAAGACTTCATGGCAGGAAGCTGTGGTTGAAAGTGCACATTCAGTGACTCTGGTGTTTGTGCATAAGTGTGAAATGTGAGAAAAACAGAAGAACAGCTGTTCCTCAAGACGAGCTGTGATCAAGCTGCATCAGCAAGAACAGCAAGACTGTCCACACCTACAAACCCTGGTTCCAACAACGTTACGCAGAGTGAGAACGCTGATGAACAGACAGCACTTAACTCTGGTAGACTTGGTCTTGAATTTGTTATTGTTCTACATAATAAACTCTAGACTCAAACTTTGGGTTCTAAAACTTTTACAACTTGAAATGGTTCTCCAGCAGTAGGTTCTAGATTTTTACCCATTGGGTGGTTCTACCTAGCATGCCCATATCATTAGTCCAGCTCAGTGCTTTACTGTGTTTACAACGTTCATTCAGTTCAGTACTCAGTTTAATAATCACTACTGACTACTGATAAACTCATTTACACCATCAAACATCCTCATTATTCTTTTAATGTTCATTCAGTTCAGTACTCAGTTTAATAATCCCTACTGACTACTGATAAACTCATTTACACCATCAAACATCCTCATTATTCTTTTAATGTTCATTCAGTTCAGTACTCAGTTTAATAATCACTTCTGACTACTGATAAACTCATTTACACCATCAAACATCCTCATTATTCTTTTTATTGTTCATTCAGTTCAGTACTCAGTTTAATAATCACTACTGACTACTGATAAACTCACACCATCAAACATCCTCATTATTCTTTTAATGATCATTCAGTTGAGTACTCAGTTTAATAATCACTACTGACTACTGATAAACTCATTTACACCATCAAACATCCTCATTATTCTTTTAATGTTAATTCAGTTCAGTACTCAGTTTAATAATCACTACTGACTACTGATAAACTCATTTACACCATCAAACATCCTCATTATTCTTTTAATGTTCATTCAGTTCAGTACTCAGTTTAATAATCACTACTGACTACTGATAAACTCACACCATCAAACATCCTCATTATTCTTTTAATGATCATTCAGTTGAGTACTCAGTTTAATAATCACTACTGACTACTGATGAACTCATTTACACCATCAAACATCCTCATTATTCTTTTAATGTTTATTCAGTTCAGTACTCAGTTTAATAATCACTACTGACTACTGATAAACTCGTTTACACCATCAAACATCCTCATTATTCTTTTAATGTTCATTCAGTTCAGTACTCAGTTTAATAATCACTACTGATAAACTCATTTACACCATCAAACATCCTCATTATTCTTTCAATGATCATTCAGTTCAGTACTCAGTTTAATAATCACTACTGACTACTGATAAACTCATTTACACCATCAAACACCCTCATTATTCTTTTAATGTTCATTCAGTTTAGTACTCAGTTTAATATTCACTACTGACTACTGATAAACTCATTAACACCATCAAACATCCTCATTATTCTTTTAATGTTCATTCAGTTCAGTACTCAGTTTAATAATCACTTCTGACTACTGATAAACTCATTTACACCATCAAACATCCTCATTATTCTTTTAATGTTCATTCAGTTCAGTACTCAGTTTAATAATCACTACTGACTACTGATAAACTCATTTACACCATCAAACATCCTCATTATTCTTTTAATGATCATTCAGTTCAGTACTCAGTTTAATAATCACTACTGACTACTGATAAACTCATTTACACCATCAAACATCCTCATTATTCTTTCAATGATCATTCAGTTCAGTACTCAGTTTAATAATCACTACTGACTACTGATAAACTCATTTACACCATCAAACACCCTCATTATTCTTTTAATGTTCATTCAGTTTAGTACTCAGTTTAATATTCACTACTGACTACTGATAAACTCATTAACACCATCAAACATCCTCATTATTCTTTTAATGTTCATTCAGTTCAGTACTCAGTTTAATAATCACTACTGACTACTGATAAACTCATTTACACCATCAAACACCCTCATTATTCTTTTAATGATCATTCAGTTCAGTACTCAGTTTAATAACCACTACTGACTACTGATAAACTCATTTACACCATCAAACATCCTCATTATTCTTTTAATGTTCATTCAGTTCAGTACTCAGTTTAATAATCACTACTGACTACTGATAAACTCATTTACACCATCAAACATCCTCATTATTCTTTTAACGTTCATTCAGTTCAGTACTCAGTTTAATAATCACTACTGACTACTGATAAACTCATTTACACCATCAAACATCATTATTCTTTTAATGATCATTCAGTTCAGTACTCAGTTTAATAATCACTACTGACTACTGATAAACTCATATACACCATCAAACATCCTCATTATTCTTTTAATGATCATTCAGTTCAGTACTCAGTTTAATAATCACTACTGACTACTGATAAACTCATATACACCATCAAACATCCTCATTATTCTTTTAATGTTCATTCAGTTCAGTACTCAGTTTAATAATCACTACTGACTACTGATAAACTCATTTACACCATCAAACATCCTCATTATTCTTTTAATGTTCATTCAGTTCAGTACTCAGTTTAATAATCACTACTGACTACTGATAAACTCATTTACACCATCAAACATCCTCATTATTCTTTTAATGTTCATTCAGTTTAGTACTCAGTTTAATATTCACTACTGACTACTGATAAACTCATTTACACCATCAAACATCCTCATTATTCTTTCAATGATCATTCAGTTCAGTACTCAGTTTAATAATCACTACTGACTACTGATAAACTCATTTACACCATCAAACACCCTCATTATTCTTTTAATGTTCATTCAGTTTAGTACTCAGTTTAATATTCACTACTGACTACTGATAAACTCATTTACACCATCAAACATCCTCATTATTCTTTTAATGTTCATTCAGTTCAGTACTCAGTTTAATAATCACTACTGACTACTGATAAACTCATTTACACCATCAAACATCCTCATTATTCTTTTAATGATCATTCAGTTCAGTACTCAGTTTAATAATCACTACTGACTACTGATAAACTAATTTACACCATCAAACATCCTCATTATTCTTTCAATGATCATTCAGTTCAGTACTCAGTTTAATAATCACTACTGACTACTGATAAACTCATTTACACCATCAAACACCCTCATTATTCTTTTAATGTTCATTCAGTTTAGTACTCAGTTTAATATTCACTACTGACTACTGATAAACTCATTAACACCATCAAACACCCTCATTATTCTTTTAATGTTAATTCAGTTCAGTACTCAGTTTAATAATCTCTACTGACTACTGATAAACTCATTTACACCATCAAACACCCTCATTATTCTTTTAATGATCATTCAGTTCAGTACTCAGTTTAATAACCACTACTGACTACTGATAAACTCATTTACACCATCAAACATCCTCATTATTCTTTTAATGTTCATTCAGTTCAGTACTCAGTTTAATAATCACTACTGACTACTGATAAACTCATTTACACCATCAAACACCCTCATTATTCTTTTAATGATCATTCAGTTCAGTACTCAGTTTAATAATCACTACTGACTACTGATAAACTCATTTACACCATCAAACATCCTCATTATTCTTTTAATGATCATTCAGTTCAGTACTCAGTTTAATAATCACTACTGATAAACTCATTTACACCATCAAACATCCTCATTATTCTTTCAATGATCATTCAGTTCAGTACTCAGTTTAATAATCACTACTGACTACTGATAAACTCATTTACACCATCAAACACCCTCATTATTCTTTTAATGTTCATTCAGTTTAGTACTCAGTTTAATATTCACTACTGACTACTGATAAACTCATTAACACCATCAAACATCCTCATTATTCTTTTAATGTTCATTCAGTTCAGTACTCAGTTTAATAATCACTTCTGACTACTGATAAACTCATTTACACCATCAAACATCCTCATTATTCTTTTAATGTTCATTCAGTTCAGTACTCAGTTTAATAATCACTACTGACTACTGATAAACTCATTTACACCATCAAACATCCTCATTATTCTTTTAATGATCATTCAGTTCAGTACTCAGTTTAATAATCACTACTGACTACTGATAAACTCATTTACACCATCAAACATCCTCATTATTCTTTCAATGATCATTCAGTTCAGTACTCAGTTTAATAATCACTACTGACTACTGATAAACTCATTTACACCATCAAACACCCTCATTATTCTTTTAATGTTCATTCAGTTCAGTACTCAGTTTAATAATCACTACTGACTACTGATAAACTCATTTACACCATCAAACACCCTCATTATTCTTTTAATGATCATTCAGTTCAGTACTCAGTTTAATAATCACTACTGACTACTGATAAACTCATTTACACCATCAAACATCCTCATTATTCTTTTAATGATCATTCAGTTCAGTACTCAGTTTAATAATCACTACTGATAAACTCATTTACACCATCAAACATCCTCATTATTCTTTCAATGATCATTCAGTTCAGTACTCAGTTTAATAATCACTACTGACTACTGATAAACTCATTTACACCATCAAACACCCTCATTATTCTTTTAATGTTCATTCAGTTTAGTACTCAGTTTAATATTCACTACTGACTACTGATAAACTCATTAACACCATCAAACATCCTCATTATTCTTTTAATGTTCATTCAGTTCAGTACTCAGTTTAATAATCACTTCTGACTACTGATAAACTCATTTACACCATCAAACATCCTCATTATTCTTTTAATGTTCATTCAGTTCAGTACTCAGTTTAATAATCACTACTGACTACTGATAAACTCATTTACACCATCAAACATCCTCATTATTCTTTTAATGATCATTCAGTTCAGTACTCAGTTTAATAATCACTACTGACTACTGATAAACTCATTTACACCATCAAACATCCTCATTATTCTTTCAATGATCATTCAGTTCAGTACTCAGTTTAATAATCACTACTGACTACTGATAAACTCATTTACACCATCAAACACCCTCATTATTCTTTTAATGTTCATTCAGTTTAGTACTCAGTTTAATATTCACTACTGACTACTGATAAACTCATTAACACCATCAAACATCCTCATTATTCTTTTAATGTTCATTCAGTTCAGTACTCAGTTTAATAATCACTACTGACTACTGATAAACTCATTTACACCATCAAACACCCTCATTATTCTTTTAATGATCATTCAGTTCAGTACTCAGTTTAATAACCACTACTGACTACTGATAAACTCATTTACACCATCAAACATCCTCATTATTCTTTTAATGTTCATTCAGTTCAGTACTCAGTTTAATAATCACTACTGACTACTGATAAACTCATTTACACCATCAAACATCCTCATTATTCTTTTAACGTTCATTCAGTTCAGTACTCAGTTTAATAATCACTACTGACTACTGATAAACTCATTTACACCATCAAACATCATTATTCTTTTAATGATCATTCAGTTCAGTACTCAGTTTAATAATCACTACTGACTACTGATAAACTCATATACACCATCAAACATCCTCATTATTCTTTTAATGATCATTCAGTTCAGTACTCAGTTTAATAATCACTACTGACTACTGATAAACTCATATACACCATCAAACATCCTCATTATTCTTTTAATGTTCATTCAGTTCAGTACTCAGTTTAATAATCACTACTGACTACTGATAAACTCATTTACACCATCAAACATCCTCATTATTCTTTTAATGATCATTCAGTTCAGTACTCAGTTTAATAATCACTACTGACTACTGATAAACTAATTTACACCATCAAACATCCTCATTATTCTTTCAATGATCATTCAGTTCAGTACTCAGTTTAATAATCACTACTGACTACTGATAAACTCATTTACACCATCAAACACCCTCATTATTCTTTTAATGTTCATTCAGTTTAGTACTCAGTTTAATATTCACTACTGACTACTGATAAACTCATTAACACCATCAAACATCCTCATTATTCTTTTAATGTTAATTCAGTTCAGTACTCAGTTTAATAATCTCTACTGACTACTGATAAACTCATTTACACCATCAAACACCCTCATTATTCTTTTAATGATCATTCAGTTCAGTACTCAGTTTAATAACCACTACTGACTACTGATAAACTCATTTACACCATCAAACATCCTCATTATTCTTTTAATGTTCATTCAGTTCAGTACTCAGTTTAATAATCACTACTGACTACTGATAAACTCATTTACACCATCAAACACCCTCATTATTCTTTTAATGATCATTCAGTTCAGTACTCAGTTTAATAATCACTACTGACTACTGATAAACTCATTTACACCATCAAACATCCTCATTATTCTTTTAATGATCATTCAGTTCAGTACTCAGTTTAATAATCACTACTGATAAACTCATTTACACCATCAAACATCCTCATTATTCTTTCAATGATCATTCAGTTCAGTACTCAGTTTAATAATCACTACTGACTACTGATAAACTCATTTACACCATCAAACACCCTCATTATTCTTTTAATGTTCATTCAGTTTAGTACTCAGTTTAATATTCACTACTGACTACTGATAAACTCATTAACACCATCAAACATCCTCATTATTCTTTTAATGTTCATTCAGTTCAGTACTCAGTTTAATAATCACTTCTGACTACTGATAAACTCATTTACACCATCAAACATCCTCATTATTCTTTTAATGTTCATTCAGTTCAGTACTCAGTTTAATAATCACTACTGACTACTGATAAACTCATTTACACCATCAAACATCCTCATTATTCTTTTAATGATCATTCAGTTCAGTACTCAGTTTAATAATCACTACTGACTACTGATAAACTCATTTACACCATCAAACATCCTCATTATTCTTTCAATGATCATTCAGTTCAGTACTCAGTTTAATAATCACTACTGACTACTGATAAACTCATTTACACCATCAAACACCCTCATTATTCTTTTAATGTTCATTCAGTTCAGTACTCAGTTTAATAATCACTACTGACTACTGATAAACTCATTTACACCATCAAACACCCTCATTATTCTTTTAATGATCATTCAGTTCAGTACTCAGTTTAATAATCACTACTGACTACTGATAAACTCATTTACACCATCAAACATCCTCATTATTCTTTTAATGATCATTCAGTTCAGTACTCAGTTTAATAATCACTACTGATAAACTCATTTACACCATCAAACATCCTCATTATTCTTTCAATGATCATTCAGTTCAGTACTCAGTTTAATAATCACTACTGACTACTGATAAACTCATTTACACCATCAAACACCCTCATTATTCTTTTAATGTTCATTCAGTTTAGTACTCAGTTTAATATTCACTACTGACTACTGATAAACTCATTAACACCATCAAACATCCTCATTATTCTTTTAATGTTCATTCAGTTCAGTACTCAGTTTAATAATCACTTCTGACTACTGATAAACTCATTTACACCATCAAACATCCTCATTATTCTTTTAATGTTCATTCAGTTCAGTACTCAGTTTAATAATCACTACTGACTACTGATAAACTCATTTACACCATCAAACATCCTCATTATTCTTTTAATGATCATTCAGTTCAGTACTCAGTTTAATAATCACTACTGACTACTGATAAACTCATTTACACCATCAAACATCCTCATTATTCTTTCAATGATCATTCAGTTCAGTACTCAGTTTAATAATCACTACTGACTACTGATAAACTCATTTACACCATCAAACACCCTCATTATTCTTTTAATGTTCATTCAGTTTAGTACTCAGTTTAATATTCACTACTGACTACTGATAAACTCATTAACACCATCAAACATCCTCATTATTCTTTTAATGTTCATTCAGTTCAGTACTCAGTTTAATAATCACTACTGACTACTGATAAACTCATTTACACCATCAAACACCCTCATTATTCTTTTAATGATCATTCAGTTCAGTACTCAGTTTAATAACCACTACTGACTACTGATAAACTCATTTACACCATCAAACATCCTCATTATTCTTTTAATGTTCATTCAGTTCAGTACTCAGTTTAATAATCACTACTGACTACTGATAAACTCATTTACACCATCAAACATCCTCATTATTCTTTTAACGTTCATTCAGTTCAGTACTCAGTTTAATAATCACTACTGACTACTGATAAACTCATTTACACCATCAAACATCATTATTCTTTTAATGATCATTCAGTTCAGTACTCAGTTTAATAATCACTACTGACTACTGATAAACTCATATACACCATCAAACATCCTCATTATTCTTTTAATGATCATTCAGTTCAGTACTCAGTTTAATAATCACTACTGACTACTGATAAACTCATATACACCATCAAACATCCTCATTATTCTTTTAATGTTCATTCAGTTCAGTACTCAGTTTAATAATCACTACTGACTACTGATAAACTCATTTACACCATCAAACATCCTCATTATTCTTTTAATGTTCATTCAGTTCAGTACTCAGTTTAATAATCACTACTGACTACTGATAAACTCATTTACACCATCAAACATCCTCATTATTCTTTTAATGTTCATTCAGTTTAGTACTCAGTTTAATATTCACTACTGACTACTGATAAACTCATTTACACCATCAAACATCCTCATTATTCTTTCAATGATCATTCAGTTCAGTACTCAGTTTAATAATCACTACTGACTACTGATAAACTCATTTACACCATCAAACACCCTCATTATTCTTTTAATGTTCATTCAGTTTAGTACTCAGTTTAATATTCACTACTGACTACTGATAAACTCATTTACACCATCAAACATCCTCATTATTCTTTTAATGTTCATTCAGTTCAGTACTCAGTTTAATAATCACTACTGACTACTGATAAACTCATTTACACCATCAAACATCCTCATTATTCTTTTAATGATCATTCAGTTCAGTACTCAGTTTAATAATCACTACTGACTACTGATAAACTAATTTACACCATCAAACATCCTCATTATTCTTTCAATGATCATTCAGTTCAGTACTCAGTTTAATAATCACTACTGACTACTGATAAACTCATTTACACCATCAAACACCCTCATTATTCTTTTAATGTTCATTCAGTTTAGTACTCAGTTTAATATTCACTACTGACTACTGATAAACTCATTAACACCATCAAACATCCTCATTATTCTTTTAATGTTAATTCAGTTCAGTACTCAGTTTAATAATCACTACTGACTACTGATAAACTCATTTACACCATCAAACACCCTCATTATTCTTTTAATGATCATTCAGTTCAGTACTCAGTTTAATAACCACTACTGACTACTGATAAACTCATTTACACCATCAAACATCCTCATTATTCTTTTAATGTTCATTCAGTTCAGTACTCAGTTTAATAATCACTACTGACTACTGATAAACTCATTTACACCATCAAACACCCTCATTATTCTTTTAATGATCATTCAGTTCAGTACTCAGTTTAATAACCACTACTGACTACTGATAAACTCATTTACACCATCAAACATCCTCATTATTCTTTTAATGTTCATTCAGTTCAGTACTCAAGTTTAATAATCACTACTGACTACTGATAAACTCATTTACACCATCAAACATCATTATTCTTTTAATGATCATTCAGTTCAGTACTCAGTTTAATAATCACTACTGACTACTGATAAACTCGTTTACACCATCAAACATCCTCATTATTCTTTTAATGATCATTCAGTTCAGTACTCAGTTTAATAATCACTACTGACTACTGATAAACTCATATACACCATCAAACATCCTCATTATTCTTTTAATGTTCATTCAGTTCAGTACTCAGTTTAATAATCACTACTGATAAACTCGTTTACACCATCAAACATCCTCATTATTCTTTTAATGTTCATTCAGTTCAGTACTCAGTTTAATAATCACTACTGACTACTGATAAACTCATTTACACCATCAAACATCCTCATTATTCTTTTAATGTTCATTCAGTTCAGTACTCAGTTTAATAATCACTACTGACTACTGATAAACTCGTTTACACCATCAAACATCCTCATTATTCTTTTAATGTTCATTCAGTTCAGTACTCAGTTTAATAATCACTACTGACTACTGATAAACTCATTTACACCATCAAACATCCTCATTATTCTTTTAATGTTCATTCAGTTCAGTACTCAGTTTAATAATCACTACTGACTACTGATAAACTCATTTACACCATCAAACATCCTCATTATTCTTTTAATGTTCATTCAGTTCAGTACTCAAGTTTAATAATCACTACTGACTACTGATAAACTCATTTACACCATCAAACATCATTATTCTTTTAATGATCATTCAGTTCAGTACTCAGTTTAATAATCTCTACTGACTACTGATAAACTCATATACACCATCAAACATCCTCATTATTCTTTTAATGTTCATTCAGTTCAGTACTCAGTTTAATAATCACTACTGATAAACTCGTTTACACCATCAAACATCCTCATTATTCTTTTAATGTTCATTCAGTTCAGTACTCAGTTTAATAATCACTACTGACTACTGATAAACTCATTTACACCATCAAACATCCTCATTATTCTTTTAATGTTCATTCAGTTCAGTACTCAGTTTAATAATCACTACTGACTACTGATAAACTCGTTTACACCATCAAACATCCTCATTATTCTTTTAATGTTCATTCAGTTCAGTACTCAGTTTAATAATCACTACTGACTACTGATAAACTCATTTACACCATCAAACATCCTCATTATTCTTTTAATGTTCATTCAGTTCAGTACTCAGTTTAATAATCACTACTGACTACTGATAAACTCATTTACACCATCAAACATCCTCATTATTCTTTTAATGTTCATTCAGTTCAGTACTCAAGTTTAATAATCACTACTGACTACTGATAAACTCATTTACACCATCAAACATCATTATTCTTTTAATGATCATTCAGTTCAGTACTCAGTTTAATAATCACTACTGACTACTGATAAACTCGTTTACACCATCAAACATCCTCATTATTCTTTTAATGATCATTCAGTTCAGTACTCAGTTTAATAATCACTACTGACTACTGATAAACTCATATACACCATCAAACATCCTCATTATTCTTTTAATGTTCATTCAGTTCAGTACTCAGTTTAATAATCACTACTGATAAACTCGTTTACACCATCAAACATCCTCATTATTCTTTTAATGTTCATTCAGTTCAGTACTCAGTTTAATAATCACTACTGACTACTGATAAACTCATTTACACCATCAAACATCCTCATTATTCTTTTAATGTTCATTCAGTTCAGTACTCAGTTTAATAATCACTACTGACTACTGATAAACTCGTTTACACCATCAAACATCCTCATTATTCTTTTAATGTTCATTCAGTTCAGTACTCAGTTTAATAATCACTACTGACTACTGATAAACTCATTTACACCATCAAACATCCTCATTATTCTTTTAATGATCATTCAGTTCAGTACTCAGTTTAATAACCACTACTGACTACTGATAAACTCACTTACACCATCAAACATCCTCATTATTCTTTTAATGATTACTACTGACTCCCCTAACTTCCTCAGTGCTATAGCGCCACCTAGTTCCAGCTGCTGCTTCAGTGTAGAAGTCTCTGTACAGTCAGTGTGTGTGTGTTCTGGGATGCTGTAGAAACATGGTGGTGGTAGTATCTGTTGAAGACGAGCTGCTACTATATAGATATGAAGTCAACACAGTGATCTGTAGTTGCAGGTAATTATACACTAATAAAAACATTATATTATATTATAATATAATATAATATAATATAATATAATATAATATAATATATTATAATATAATATAATATAATATAATATATTATAATATAATATAATATAATATAATATATACTTCAATATCCATTCATGTCTCATACACGTATCCCATATGCTCTTTCTGAAGAGTTTGGACGTCCACACTATTTTAAACCTGGCGTACGTCCTTACAGCTGTACATATTTCGTCTCATGTCCCTCACGTCCCTCCCTGGAAACACCAGCAGGAGGAGACGGACGGTTCTGGATACTAATGGTCAATAAATGAGCTTTGGCTGACGTTCCCCAGGTCACCTAATCCTCTGTCTCTCCTGCTCTCTCTCTGTGTCTCCTCCTGCACTGCCCACTCCGGCGGTCTTCATTTCAGCCAAAATGAGCAGCGCTCTGTCCTCGTCACCATCTCCTCATGCTCAGCGTGAGTGTGTGACTCATGACTGCATGCATATTTAAAGTGTGTGTGGACAGAGTGCTCGGGACGGCTCGGCTCTTTTCTCTGACCTACAAAACACACACACACACACACACACACACACACACACACACACACTTACACTTACACACACACACACAGGAGCCCAACTCGTACACTGCTATTCTGAGGTGTTGGGGTCTCTGAGCTGCTATCGAACAGCTTCACGGCTTCAGAGAGCAGAGCTTGTAAACTGTTACTCTGTGATATGAAGCGAGATGATTCTCAGCCTCGTCACATGACTCAGCAACTCATCAGAGAAGAGCCGCACCGATAAATCAGTTTCACCACACGGTACAGCCCATACTGATCAGTATCACAATCAATTTAAACACCTCAGTGTCTCTGCTGGACTGAGGATCGTCCACCAACCAAAACTATCCGGACAGCAGTGTCCTGTGGGCGGCGTCCTGTGTCCACTGATGAAGAACTAGAGGAACACAAACTGTGCAGCAGCAGATGAGCTACTGTCTCTGACTTTACATCTACAAGGTGGACCAGCAAGTAGTAGGAGTGTCTAATAGAGTGGACAGTGAGTGGACACAGTGTTTAAACACTCCAGCAGCACTGCTGTGTCTGATCCACTCACACCAGCACAACACACTACTACTAACACACCACCTGAGAATGCTGAAAATGACCCACCTCCCTAATAGTATCTGCTCTGTGGGGGTCCTGTGGGGGTCCTGATCATTAAAGAACAGAGTAATAAAGTATACAGAGAATCAGATGAACTACAGTCTGTAAGTGGAGCTCCTGTATGGTCAGTGGAGCTGATACAGTGGACAGTGAGTGAAGGTCCTGTATGGTCAGTGGAGCTGATACAGTGGACAGTGAGTGGAGGTCCTGTATGGTCAGTGGAGCTGATACAGTGGACAGTGAGTGGAGGTCCTGTATGGTCAGTGGAGCTGATACAGTGGACAGTGAGTGGAGGTCCTGTATGGTCAGTGGAGCTGATACAGTGGACAGTGAGTGGAGGTCCTGTATGGTCAGTGGAGCTGATACAGTGGACAGTGAGTGGAGGTCCTGTATGGTCAGTGGAGCGGATACAGTGGACAGTGAGTGGAGGTCCTGTATGGTCAGTGGAGCTGATACAGTGGACAGTGAGTGGAGGTCCTGTATGGTCAGTGGAGTTGATACAGTGGTCAGTGAGTGTAGGTCCTGTATGGTCAGTGGAGCTGATACAGTGGACAGTGAGTGGAGGTCCTGTATGGTCAGTGGAGCTGATACAGTGGACAGTGAGTAGAGGTCCTGTATGGTCAGTGGAGCTGATACAGTGGACAGTGAGTGGAGGTCCTGTATGGTCAGTGGAGCTGATACAGTGGACAGTGAGTGGAGGTCCTGTATGGTCAGTGGAGCTGATACAGTGGACAGTGAGTGGAGGTCCTGTATGGCCAGTGGAGCTGATACAGTGGACAGTGAGTGGAGGTCCTGTATGGTCAGTGGAGCTGATACAGTGGACAGTGAGTGGAGGTCCTGTATGGCCAGTGGAGCTGATACAGTGGACAGTGAGTGGAGGTCCTGTATGGTCAGTGGAGCTGATACAGTGGACAGTGATTGGAGGTCCTGTATGGTCAGTGGAGCTGATACAGTGGACAGTGATTGGAGGTCCTGTATGGTCAGAGGAGCTGATACAGTGGACAGTGAGTGGAGGTCCTGTATGGTCAGTGGAGCTGATACAGTGGACAGTGAGTGAAGGTCCTGTATGGTCAGTGGAGCTGATACAGTGGACAGTGAGTGTAGGTCCTGTATGGTCAGTGGAGCTGATACAGTGGACAGTGAGTGGAGGTCCTGTATGGTCAGTGGAGCTGATACAGTGGACAGTGAGTGGAGGTCCTGTATGGTCAGTGGAGTTGATACAGTGGTCAGTGAGTGTAGGTCCTGTATGGTCAGTGGAGCTGATACAGTGGACAGTGAGTGGAGGTCCTGTATGGTCACTGGAGCTGATACAGTGGACAGTGAGTAGAGGTCCTGTATGGTCAGTGGAGCTGATACAGTGGACAGTGAGTGGAGGTCCTGTATGGTCAGTGGAGCTGATACAGTGGAAAGTGAGTGGAGGTCCTGTATGGTCAGTGGAGCTGATACAGTGGACAGTGAGTGGAGGTCCTGTATGGCCAGTGGAGCTGATACAGTGGACAGTGAGTGGAGGTCCTGTATGGTCAGTGGAGCTGATACAGTGGACAGTGAGTGGAGGTCCTGTATGGTCAGTGGAGCTGATACAGTGGACAGTGAGTGGAGGTCCTGTATGGCCAGTGGAGCTGATACAGTGGACAGTGAGTGGAGGTCCTGTATGGTCAGTGGAGCTGATACAGTGGACAGTGAGTGGAGGTCCTGTATGGCCAGTGGAGCTGATACAGTGGACAGTGAGTGGAGGTCCTGTATGGTCAGTGGAGCTGATACAGTGGACAGTGATTGGAGGTCCTGTATGGTCAGTGGAGCTGATACAGTGGACAGTGATTGGAGGTCCTGTATGGTCAGTGGAGCTGATACAGTGGACAGTGATTGGAGGTCCTGTATGGTCAGTGGAGCTGATACAGTGGACAGTGAGTGGAGGTCCTGTATGGTCAGTGGAGCTGATACAGTGGACAGTGAGTGGAGGTCCTGTATGGTCAGTGGAGCTGATACAGTGGACAGTGAGTGGAGGTCCTGTATGGTCAGTGGAGCTGATACAGTGGACAGTGAGTGGAGGTCCTGTATGGTCAGTGGAGCTGATACAGTGGACAGTGAGTGGAGGTCCTGTATGGTCAGTGGAGCTGATACAGTGGACAGTGAGTGAAGGTCCTGTATGGTCAGTGGAGCTGATACAGTGGACAGTGAGTGAAGGTCCTGTATGGTCAGTGGAGCTGATACAGTGGACAGTGAGTGGAGGTCCTGTATGGTCAGTGGAGCTGATACAGTGGACAGTGAGTAGAGGTCCTGTATGGTCAGTGGAGCTGATACAGTGGACAGTGAGTGGAGGTCCTGTATGGTCAGTGGAGCTGATACAGTGGACAGTGAGTGGAGGTCCTGTATGGTCAGTGGAGCTGATACAGTGGACAGTGAGTGGAGGTCCTGTATGGCCAGTGGAGCTGATACAGTGGACAGTGAGTGGAGGTCCTGTATGGTCAGTGGAGCTGATACAGTGGACAGTGAGTGGAGGTCCTGTATGGTCAGTGGAGCTGATACAGTGGACAGTGAGTGGAGGTCCTGTATGGCCAGTGGAGCTGATACAGTGGACAGTGAGTGGAGGTCCTGTATGGTCAGTGGAGCTGATACAGTGGACAGTGAGTGGAGGTCCTGTATGGCCAGTGGAGCTGATACAGTGGACAGTGAGTGGAGGTCCTGTATGGTCAGTGGAGCTGATACAGTGGACAGTGATTGGAGGTCCTGTATGGTCAGTGGAGCTGATACAGTGGACAGTGATTGGAGGTCCTGTATGGTCAGTGGAGCTGATACAGTGGACAGTGAGTGGAGGTCCTGTATGGTCAGTGGAGCTGATACAGTGGACAGTGAGTGGAGGTCCTGTATGGTCAGTGGAGCTGATACAGTGGACAGTGAGTGGAGGTCCTGTATGGTCAGTGGAGCTGATACAGTGGACAGTGAGTGGAGGTCCTGTATGGTCAGTGGAGCTGATACAGTGGACAGTGAGTGGAGGTCCTGTATGGTCAGTGGAGCTGATACAGTGGACAGTGAGTGGAGGTCCTGTATGGTCAGTGGAGCTGATACAGTGGACAGTGAGTGAAGGTCCTGTATGGTCAGTGGAGCTGATACAGTGGACAGTGAGTGAAGGTCCTGTATGGTCAGTGGAGCTGATACAGTGGACAGTTAGTGGAGGAGATAGTTTAATGCTATGGCTGATTGGTATATATATATATATATGGTATTAGCGTTGGCTCAGAGTTCCCATTAAGGGCTGCTGGACTGATGTGATTGGCTGTGAGGAAAAATAAATAATGTTTAAAAACAGAAACACTTTTTCTTCACCTGCGACGCACACAGTCAGCACGAGCTGATATCAATACGCCTGTTTACACTTCTCATCACTACGCACAGAGGAAACTGCTCACTACTCACTACTGAACATGGAGATAACAGAAGCAGCGCTGACGTTACAGTTTTCCTCTAAATGCCAAAAGATTTTCTCCTAACTATAATTTATCACCATTATCACCATTATCACAGTTATCACCATTATCACAATTATCACCACTATCACCATTATCATTATCACCATTATCGTCATTATCACAGTTATCACCATTATCACAATTATCATCATTATCACAATTATCACCACTATCACCATTATCACCATTATCACCACTATCACAGTTATCACCACTATCACCATTATCATCGTTATCACCATTATGATCATTATCACCATTATCATTATCACCATTATCGTCATTATCACTATTATCACCATTATCATCATTATCATCGTTATCGTTATCATCGTTATCACTACTATCACCATTATCACCATTATCATTGTTGTCACCATTATCA